>JAVLUZ010000548.1:0-244016 GCA_036768485.1 Mermis nigrescens
CAGGGTGGTATAGAGCCCACCTTCAACCTCCCACTCTCTCACGCCCAGGCGAGCAGCTGTAGGGGGTAGAGAGGGCAGTGGCGGGTCCAGGATTTCCTGACAGGAATGCATCGGAACCCAAAACTTTTGAAAAGTTTCAAGAACTGTCCGGAAAATTCGTCAATTAAGTTTAAAGTAGCTGATTTTGCCGTCTTTTGATAGGCAGAATCATTTCTGATGTGAAAAAAATTGAAAATTTCAAAAATTATTGGAAGTTTTGGCTGAATTCGATCCTGGGGGGCATGCCGCCAGTCCTGTCCGGAGCGACTCGAGCAAACAATTTAGCGACCCGAGCGCATATAAGTAAACAAAAGTGCGCAATCAATTAAGCTGGGCTGACCTCGTTGGTCGACCAAATTATGCGTCTGGTACTTACAGTACATAATGCGCCCGACTAGGGGGCATTTTTTAACACGATTTTTTGTAGAGAGCGAAAATCAAATTTTATAGTTTAGTTTTTCGAGATTATCGTGAAAAATGGAGCAAGAGAATATATAATATTGCAACATTTCATTTACTCTGGAAAAAGTTGACTCATTTTAAATGTTGAGAGCACTTGACATTTATTTTGTCCATAAAAGTTGACTATTTCAAAATACTAAGCCAACAGCGTCAACATGAAATACTACCACGATTTGTAAACGAACATTATACATAGAAGCACACGCATCGCAAAAAACGTTGAACAATTGCTCCATCGAATCAAGCTTGCTGCGCCAGAATTATTCGACCAGAAACCCTTCATACGCATACGTGGGCAGCAAGAAAATTCTGGGGGGTG
This sequence comes from Mermis nigrescens, assembly GCA_036768485.1. Classification (NCBI taxonomy): domain Eukaryota; kingdom Metazoa; phylum Nematoda; class Enoplea; order Mermithida; family Mermithidae; genus Mermis; species Mermis nigrescens. The sequence continues at coordinate 821 of JAVLUZ010000548.1, forward strand.
CAAGATTCTCTGAACGTCAAAAATGGCCTTAAAAATGGTGGTATGGCGATAAAAACACCATTTTTCGACGTTTCTCATCAAGCACTATCCATTGGCTTGGCATCAAAAAATTGCGAAGAAAACGAGAAAAATTTTCAAAAAATTTTATTCTAGGGGGGGGGGTATTTGCTTCTGGGGGTGCATACCCCAAACCCCCAACGCCCAGGTGTGTTCATAAGTCGCCGTATTCATTCGTCCAACCCTTCGTCTAAGAACTCGTTTAGCCTTAGACCATTGAGATTCGATGTTCTGGGTATGGGTCGAATTGACAGCCGGATTGATGAAACTGATCGAATGGTTCACAGTATCGTGAGCATAGTCCATCCAGCCCGTCCAGATTGTATCCTCTCCAACAGTCTGTCTTAATCCGCGTAGGAGCGATTGTTCAACGATTTTTGCGATGCGTGTGCTTCTGTGCGTATAATCACACCTGGGCGTGGGGGTTTGGGGGTATGCACCCCCCAGAAACCAAAATACCCCCAGAAATCAGCAACCACCCCCCCCAGAATTCAATTTTCTGAAAATTTTTTTCGTTTTTTTCGCAATTTTTCGATGCCAATGGATAGTGCTTGATGAGAAACGTCGAAAAATGGTGTTTTTATCGCCATACCACCATTTTTAAGGCCATTTTTTTCGACCTTCAAAAAATCTTGCACCCCCCCCCCCCAGAATTTTCTTTGCTGCCCACGTATGTGTATAATGTTCGTTGACAAATCGTGGTAGTTTTTCATGTTAACGCTGTTGGCTTAGTATTATTTTGAAATATTCAACTTTTATGGACAAAATTAATGTCAAGTGCTCTCAAAATTTAAAATAAGTCAACTTTTTCCAGAGTGAATGGAATGTTGTAATATTATATATTTTCTTGCTCCATCTTTCACGATGAGCTCGGAAAACTAAACGATAAAATTTGATTTTCGCTCTGTAAAAAAAATATGTGTTCAAAAAATGCCCCTATAGTCGGACGCATTACTGAAAGTACCAGACGCATAGTTGGTCGACCGACGAGGTCAGCCCAGCGTAATTGATTACGCACTTTCGTGTGTAATTAAGTAAGCGCTCGGGTCGCAAATTTGTTTGCTCGAGTCGCTCCGGTCAGAACCGGCGGCGTGCCCCCCAGGATCAGATTCAGCCGAAGTTTTCTATGAAAAACGCGCAAAATTATAGCGCAAAAATCGTCACCGAGTTCCGAAAAGATTCGAGAAACCGGTATTCCTTCCGATCGTACACAGTTGCATATAACGTGTGTATATGTATGTTATAACCAGGGGCGGATTTAGAGGGGGCCCCAAAATAGTGCGTAAAATTAAGCATTTTTTGAGCGATTTTTAGCGATTTTCGGTTAAAAACGGCTAATTTTTCCGCCCAAGTCAGAGGTTCCGCTCCGCCCCCCCCCCCCTTAGGGGTACCGCCCCTCCCTTAGGAAAATCCTAGATCCACCACTGGTTATAACGTGTGGGGTCAAGTGGTACACAGTGGCGCCTTTACTGCAACGGTCCTGTCTCCGCCTACTGTGCCACGATTGGTTATGGGTACATCGGAAATTGTGCGGAAAAGTGAAAAATAGTTGTTTACGGCTATTGCCGTTTTTTGTACTTTGGACATGCAAAATGTGCAATGAGACAATTTTTAGTAGTCAATAAGTTTCCTAGTGTCTTCCATTACTTGAAGTGTGCACGTACCTGCGGGCCGGGCCTGTGCACTGTTCACAGTTCCTGAGAACTGTGCGCGTAATACACTAATACCCTAACAAGCACACAATGCGTAGGGTCTGGGGAGGTCGGCCCCAGAATCCGACGAACCCCAACATAGGTAGGCAGCACTAAAATTATGGGAGTGCAAGATTTCTCAAAGGTCAAAAAATGGTCTTAAAAATGGTGGTATGGCGAAGAAACACTATTTTTCAGCGTTTATCATCTAGCATTCATTATCCATTGGCATCAAAAAATTTCGAAGAAAACAGAAAGAATTTTCAAAAATTGAATTCTGGAGGGTATTTTGGTTTTCTGGGGGTATTCGACAATCAGAGGGAATGCGTGCATACCCCCAAGCCCACGTCTGGACCCCACCCAAATCGATAGACCCCCAGAATTGAATTTTTGGTGCTATTTTTGAGCAATTTCGCCCCATCAGACCGCCCCCCCCGGATTTATTTGCTGCCCATGTACGCTAGCAAGGTATATTCGAAATGTCTGACATATCAAGAACTCAAAAACTGATCAGATTTAAAAGCTGCTATACTCTTCAACTTGTATTTATAAAAACCATTAGATTTTTAGACATTTTGTAAATTCTCAAATTTTTTCAAAAACAGGAAACACATTTGAAATTAGCGCAAAAAACTGTCTACGAATTCGTTTAAAATTATTTAGATGCAAGCATACCATGCGAATAGATGTTTACACTTTGCTTTTTGTTAAGCATACAAGTTGAGTTTCTTACTTCATAGAAGTCAATAAAGTATGCTACTTAAATTGTACTTAATTTAAGAAGGGAGTCATGCAAAAAAATTTCATATTCAATTCTACTATGACCGCCTTGTCATCGTTACTTTAATATTGATATACAAAAATGAGTCATAATCATACATGGGCGTAAGGGTTTGAGGGAAGGGTATACACCATACGTGGGCAGCAAGAAATTTCTGGGGGGGGTGCAAGATTTTTTTGAAGGTCAAAAATGGCCTTAAAAACGATGGTATGGTGATAAAAACACCATTTTTCGACGTTTCTCATCAAGCTACTATCCATTGGCATCAAAAAATTGCGAAAAAGCGAAAAAATTTTCAAAAATTGAATTCTGGGGGGTATTTTGATTTCTGGGGGTATTTTGCTTCTGGGGGTGGTGCATACCCCCACCCCAAACCCCCCCCCACGCCCAGGTGTGGTATACACCCCCCACAAGTTGAACCCTTCCCACAGATTACTATAGACCCCAGATTTCTATTTTTAGTAACATTTTTAGCGATTTCCTCCCCAAAAGTTTCTTGCTATTCATGCATGTGTGGTCTTGCTACTGATGCATGCATGGTCATAATTTGCATAAAGTTCAATATGCAAATATCTAAAACAAGCTCGGCAGTTTTTTTGTACAAGGTCCGTTTGTACATGTACGATGGTCCCCAAAAGTCTTGCGAAGCGCCTGAAAATTAGACATTCTCCCTTTTGAAATGCAATTTCCGCCATTATAAAGATATATAAAACGCACAATTACTCATTTCGGCACGGAGCGCCGAAATTGTTTGCGCGAATTTTAGACCTTTCTTTCAAGTTTTGTCTTCCCAAAAATCTTTATACATGTACAAAGACGGTCCCGAAAAGTATTTGTACATGGGGGAAAATCTTTGCCGGATAGAAAAAAACCGTGGCTCGATGTGCTAAGAATTCTAAAGCCAGTTTTAAAATTAGCGCAAAATCGCGATCTAGAACAACTAATTTCATTTCTGATAAGAACAAAAGGCTTAAATTAATTGACCTGAATTACCAACTTATATCAAAATTTGCGGCAAAAAATCAGTGACTAACCCTCCTCCCGCAGACAGACTACCCTGGGGAAAATGAGACAAAATGCAGGCCAAAAATATATGAAAATTAAGGAATTTCTTCAGAAGTGCTTTAAATTGACCAGAAAATATGTAATGACTAGAGAACGGATTTCGTGAGCAAAAAAAGTAGCCATTTGTGTGCAACAATGTGAGCAAAAAACAGCTGTTTGTTTGCTTTGTATGCAAATTTAAAGGCCTAAAATTCGCTTTGCAATTTACCAAAAAGAACTTTAACCCTCCGTTTACCATGATGTTTTTGCAGTCTAAGCGTACCATCAAAGGAAAAACTCCCAGTCTATATTAAACTGCATCTTTTTTATATACTCTGACAGTTATTACTTTCATTTAATGCAATTTTTTATGCTCTTCCTAAATATGTGTGTTACTTTTTATGAAAATTACTTTCGAAAGAGATGAAACTAAAAACCTATCGCAATGCATAAGAATAGGCACCTGGTGGACATCCACACAAAAACAATAAAAAGTATATTTCTATTGTGTTAAACACAACGAGTGGATCCATTTGAAAAGCTAAAAGGAATAAATCGCTAAATCTTCCATTAGAACCACACATGGGCGTGGGGGTTTTGGGGGAGTATGCGCCCCCCAGAAGTTGGAATACCCTTCCAGAATTCAAATTTTGAAATTTTTTTGCTTTTTAGCGATTTTTTAATGCAATTGGATAGTGTTCGATGAGAAACGTCGAAAAATGGTGTTTTTTGCCATACGACCACTTTTAAGACCATTTTTTGACCTTTGAAAATTTTTTCACCCCCCCAGAATTTCGGTGCTGCCCACCTATGATTTGAACCTTATTTTCCTATTTTGAGTTTTCAATAATATCAATGTAAATAGGTCAAAAAATGCCTATTTATTACTGCTCCAAAACTTTTCATCGAGCTGGACCATCAAAACGATGTAGCTAGAGCCAAGACGAGGCTAGACAAAGTTCTAGACACAGGGATAAGGATGATCAGAAGAAAATGCCAAAAAAAGTGATTCATTATGATTTTCTCCTAGGACACGGTAAACGGAGGATTTATCGAGCAGAAACTTTATAAAAGCGATCACATTATATATTTCAACATTCTCAAACGTTAAATTTTGATAACGATCTGATAAAATTGCTTTGTATTGAGAAAACAATCGCTCCATATCGACAGAAACAAGTGGAGCGTGTAAAGTGTTCCATACTTTGTCCGGGTCTTTCTCGTTGACAAATTCTTCCACATCAGTTTTTGGTCAAACTCCCATTATATTTTTCCATCACAGATCCATCCAAACATGAAGCAAATTTTCAACCGGGCTTCTTATGTAAGACCTTCCTTTTCCAAATTTTCTATGAGATAGGACAGAAGCTCGAGCATGATTATGTTAAAAAGTTATTCTCTAAGGATGTCATTTCTGATCAAACTTTTAGCTCGATGCACAGCTATAGGATCTTCATATAGCAAGCTCAAAAATGCACAATTTGTGAGTAGCGTTCGCAATAGAAAAAATTAAATGCTAAATGAGTGCAAAATGCGGAACTTGCGCATCAAAACAGTGGTTTTGGGTGCAGTTTTAAGGAAAAACCCGGATTTTGTGCAATTGTATGCCAAAGTACTGAATTGTGTGCGAATGTGTGCAATACGGAAGCATCCCATCGCTTCAAAAATAGTGTATTTATGCTTCTCTTGCATTGCTGATCCATCAAAGCGATAATAAAGAATGTGTGCTTGCACACAAAATCCGGTCTCTATGACGTACTTTTACGCTATTTTAGCGCTTTTACCAGTGTTTGGTGTCATTTTAGCTCAAAAAAGCTCCATTTTAGACCCCGCACAAACCGGCTGGACCAACTCACCCCCAAATTGGCCATGCTGTGCATTTATGGATGAGGGTATAGACCCCCCCCCCCGAATGTAAAAATAGGAAATTTTCTGGGAAAATGCGAAAATCAAACGCTAAAATGGATGAAAATTAAAAATTTTCTTCAAAACTGCCTCAAATTCATTAGAAACCGTGGAATAAAGTGGTTTTAACGCCATTTTAGAATTTATAACATATTTTTTAGGTCATTTTGGCCCGCAGAAGCTCAATTCTTGATCCCTCAGACCGTCTGACCCCCCTTTCCTCAGATCAGCTACGCTGTGCATCTGGTTCCCAGTACCAGTCTCGCGCTTCTAAATTTTCCCTTGAATTTTTTTTTATGAAAGCTCGCTCGCACTGGAACATCTTGCGAGCAGGTTTTCATGTGCGGTAGTTCCGGACACACATGGGCGTGGGGGATGGGATTTGAGTGTATGCACCCTCAAAATGCTTTATACCCCCAGAAACCAAAATAGCCCACCAGAATTCAATTTAAAATTTTTTTGATTTTTTCGCAATTTTTCGATGCCAATGGATAGTGCTCGATGAGAAACGTTGAACAATGGTGTTTTTCGCAATACACACGTGGGCGGGGGAGGGTTTTTAGTACGCATTTTCTGATCGTTAGGAAAACTCTCCCAGAAATCAAAACCCCCCCGGACCAGAATTTTGGTGCTGCCCACCTACGGTCATAGTTCCGGACCCGTCAGGTTGGAAATATATATACTGTAAAAAAGTAGACAACAAAGCCAAAATGGATTAGTTAGAAATTCTCTGTCTACATTGCTTTGAAATTGATAGAGCATCGTAAGGATCAACATGGCTTTTGACGCGTATTTTAGCATTTGCGTACCATTTCAGGCACTTTAAAATAGCCAATATTCAGCAATGCCGTACTTTTTGCTGCAGTCTACATACGATTCCCTCGAAAACAATGTGTACTATATGGACCGTCTACGCTTAAGATAATATCAGGACGTAATAAATTTAAGATGAGTTATTTACTGGCTTTTCAGCGCCACTTCTGGCGAATGTCCGGTCTTCTACCTCGAGCCGAACAAACATGCGTGCTGGTCTTAAACCGACGTATTGCCCGAGAATTTTGCAATTCTGAGTAAAGCAAGTTTTGTAATACAAGTGGAAACGACTTATAGGCATAGGTGGGCAAGCACCCCGATTCTGGGGGGAGCGCAAGATTTTTCGAAGGTCAAAAAATGGTCTTAAAAATGGTGGTATGGCGAAAAACATAATGTTTCAACGTTTCTCATCGAGCACTATCCATTGGCATCGAAAAATTGCGAAAAAAAGAAAAATTCAAATATTGAATTCAGGGGGGGGGGTATTTTGGTTCCTGGGGGGAGGTATTCGGCCTTCTGGGGGTACCTACCCCCAACTACCCCACATGCCTGCGTGTGCCTATAGAGCACACAATCTTCTAGGCCTGATCTTCCAGAATTCCCATGCTGCACGTGAATGGCATGAGCTGGACAATCCTAGAATTTCAATGGTCATAAATAGGTATGCCCGAATAATTGATACTAAGACAGAAAATGACTTTTCGACGCTTGGAAATAAACTCCATCTATTGGTATCAAAAAATCGCGAAAAATATGAAATTTAAAAATAATCACTTGCGATATATTATATTCAGGAATGTTATAATACTGATACTAATACTTTATTCTAAAAAACACAAGGATAAAACAGAATCGCAAAAAAATAAAAATAAAACAAAATCATGAAACAAAAGGATGGAGATTTTGGGAAGGGGAAATTTTGAAGTGCCTTTTTGGCCCAAAATGGTGAGTGAGTACGCGTCGAGAAAATCGTTTTCGGCGTTTCTGACGATGCTCTGTCATTTTAAAGCATAAAAACAGAAAATTTCGAAAAACTCAAAAAAGTCGAACATAATTGAACAATATATAGTCAAAACATGAGTATATGGCGCGAAGCGCCGAAAATTTGACTCGTTTGAGCAAATAACTAAAAAGCTCAAAAAAGCACCTCTACTACGGATTGTTAAGAAATTCCTGGAGACTTACGAAATATCGCGAATTTGGGGGGATGTGAAAAAATTTCTGGAGGGAGGGGAAATTTTTCTGGGGGGTTGTGAAACCACCCAAGATTATGCATTGTTCGGACACTCACTAAAAAGCCCGTTTATGACAACGACAACCATTTGCACTAATGTACATACCTTCAGCGACGGCACTAATTTCACGCAACCATTCCAAATACGACAGCTGTCAGCATCATCTATTTCGCAGCGCCAATCGTTATTTTGATAACATCCTCCCAAAATCACCTGATCATTGTTGATAGATTAATTAATTGATTAGTTAATTGATTAATTAAGTAATTATCAATGTCAATCAAATTGATATTATTTTTATCACCATACATCATCTTAATGGTTCGGGGGAGGGGGTATTTGACCCCCAGAAAAATTTTCACCCCCCCCTTCCCAGAATTCGCAATCGTTCGAAAATTCCCGAAATTTCCTGAAAATTCGTAGGAAAGGTGCGTTTTAAAACGTTTTTAGCTATCTATTTGCTCGAAATTAACAAATTTTTGGTGCTTCGCGCAATATACTCATGTTTTAATTGCATTTTGTTTAATTTATTCGACTTTTTTCATTTTTTCAAAATTTTCCATGTTTTATGCTCTAGGAAGATAGAGCATTGTCAGAAACGCCAAAAAACGATGTTTTGGACGATTTTTGGGTCTTTTTTTGGCCCAAAAAAGGCACTTTAAAATGTCACCCCCCCCGGAATTCCCATGCTGTGCATGTATGTTGATCCCTGCTATTAAGATAGACGTAATAAATTTTGTATAAATGAAATATTAAAATCGGCGTTTTCTCAGACGCCTAGAATTTCAAGAATCGCAATAGAACTTGAGAACACATTATTTTCTTTACTTGAGCAGAACGTAGTTTCTCGGTGTACGAAGAAAGTGCTTCTGGAATGGTGCCAGGACCTAAAATAGCCAGATTATTTACAAAAACCTATGAAAAAGTAAAGCTGACAAACTATCTCAAGGCATAAAAAATAAAACATTAAAATAACACGTGATCATGTATAGACAGGCCCTTAGCCAGGATTTTATTTAGGAGGGAGGAATGGAGCCGAAAATTCATCTGTTAAATATCATCGAGAACCATTAGGAGATAGCCAAAAATAAAAACATTTTCAAGCGTATCTCAGCTCTATACGATGGTGAAGGAAAGTTTTGATAAAAATTACAAAAATTGCTCACTTTATCGACGAATAATTCCTTAGCTTTTGTCTTTGTATTTAATCTTTGCACTTTACAAAGAAAAGCGATACAGCAAATTAAAAATTCGGGGAGACTTTGATATTTCTATATGCCTGGCTCAATTTGAACAATTTTGAGCGGCCTAGAGGACAAAAAGTGTAGATAAACAATAAATCATGCGCTAAGCGCCGGGAAAAATTTCATTCTCTCCATTTTACAACTCAAATTTAAGCTGTTTTGTGTGGGCTAGAAGACACAAGCTATACCTGAAGAAATGGTCCTGTGCGAAGCGTTGGAGAAAAATTGACATGCTCTTTATGTATATCTAAAGTTTGGGCGATTTTGAGCGGTATAGACGAAATAATTATCACACGGGGTTTCCCAGTCCCACCCAGAAAAATGTTAACCTCACAGAAATTTTTTCAACCCCTAGAATTCTTGATTTTTCAGAGGTTTACAAAAATTCCCTGAAAATTTGTGGAAAAGGTGCATTTTAAAGCGTTTTTAGCAATCTATTTGTTCAAAAGCGTCAAATTTTCGGCGCTTCGCGCCATTTACTCAAGTTTTGAGTATCTTTTTGTTTGATTTGCTCGACTTTTTTCTGATTATTTCGAAATTTTTTATGTTTTTATGCGCTGGTTAGATGAAGCATCGTCAGAAACGCCGAAAAACGATGTTTTTGACGCGTATAAAACATTTTTAAGCCCAAAATAGGCACTCTAAAATTTCATTCGCATAAAATTCTCATGTTGTGTATGTCTGAAAACTATACATTAACAATATATCCGGCGAAGCTTTCGTTTACTAGCTCAACAGTACGCTGAAAACCTTTTTTGGTGTTGTTTCAGACGGACCTCAGAAATTTTCCTATTTCCCATTGGGAGACCCTTGTGAGAAAGGGAAAATTATTTTCATTTTGGGGGGGGGCGGGGCCTGCTAGTGATGAAACGGGTACCTGGATCCCGATTTGGTATTAACCGGATGTTTTCAGGATCCGGATCCGCATCCGGATCGAGATCCGGAAGTTTGAATTTTTACTATCCGGATCCAGATCCGGAAGTTTGAATTTTTCACCACTCAGACCCGGATCCGGAAGTTTGAATTTTCACTACGCGTATCGCGATCCGGAAACGACTCTTAAGGCATTCCATCATACAAATAAATATCTGGAATCTTTCACTTTCGTCTAAAAATATGACAATTATGAAGCTTCAGTTAGAATTAAAACAAAATCAGTTTCTCACAGGAAGACGTTTTAGTTTTCCACAACATCAAGACATGAATATTGATGCTCATCAGTAAAATCAACCTCTGGCCAATTATACTTTGAGGGCCGTATGACAGAACGCGGAATAGTGCTATTCCAGGATAAAACAGTGGGATAAGAGGGCGAAATGAAATATTTCGATATTACAGAAAGCGGAATAAACAGTGATATTCCAGGAATAAAGTTGGTATGACAGAACGCGGAATAGCGCCGTTCCGGGCGCTAACCTCGGGATAAAACGGCAGGAATAAAAATAAGCAGTATGACAGAAGGTGAAATAAGTTATCTCGGGAATAAAAACAGCCGCTTTTATTCCGCCATTTTATACCTGGTCAGAGCAGGTATAAGTCAGCGGAATAGTAGTAAAAATCGTTTCTAACGCGGTCTTAAAGGGTGTAAATGTGTCGAAAAATTTTAATAAGATAGCTAATCAATTCCTCTTTATCCAGAAATTCAATATTATTGTTCTCGCTTGTATTTACGATCAAACAGATGCAGAAATTTTTCTAGTGCGTTTGCTCCACGAGTGCAGCTCGTCTAGATGAACTCTTGGTAAAGAGATTTTAAAATTTTTCGATCATGCATTACTAAACACGCCGAGTGGAGTGATTTAAAAAATTAATGCAGTAAGTATAATCAACAAGCTGACAGAAATATTCACCATAAGTACACAAAGAAGTAGTTTTCCATGCGCAAACTATGATAAATTTTTTGATCTCGATGGTAATGGTTTATTTTTATTTTGTTTTCCGTAGAAGCAAGCAAGCGCCTTCATTGAACGGAATTATGAAAAATTTATTTGGTAACATTCAGATGTCTCAAGTGAATTCCATGCATCCATGCACAAGTTACACGCGCGCGCTACACACATTGTATTTACGTCCTATGATTTCGAACGAATAACGTGGCGTGTTACAGTATGCAGTATGCGTTAGACGGGCAATCTAAACACAAAACCAATGGAATGCATAGCTTAACCCTGGGATAGATTCAGTTATCCCAGGAATAGCTATTCCTCACGTATTTCGCGTTCTGTAATACCAAATTTTCTTATTCTTGGGATAGCTTATTCCGCCCCTAACAGGAATATCACGAGAATAAGTTTTATTACGAGAATAGCTATTCCCGAATAGGGCTTATCCCAAATTAACTTATTCCGCTTTCTGTCATACGGCCCTGAGAGAATTTTCAAATTTTTTCACCATACAGAAGATTGCGCTTTGGTTGATATACTATTCTAGTCCCAATCCCACTAATAAGCGGTTTGAACAGGATACTAGTTGCGGCAGATATAAGGTACTTTAATGCATTGAGATAATACACGGAAACCCCAAATTTGTTTTTTTGCGATTTACATATCCCGATCCTCTGAGCACGACTTTTTCGTTTTTTCTGTGCACGTACAAAGACTTTTCGAAACTCTTTTTTACATGTACAAATATTTCTGGAAGGACAAAAACAGTAAAAATGTCTTGAATTTCCAAGAGTGTTCGACGCTTTATTCACTTATAATGTCTTTATAATGTAAAAGAAAGTGTATTTTTGGCCTATTGGCAGTCACATAAAAATAATAATAATGCTTTATTCGAACCCGTAGGTATAATACAATGTTAAGAATAATACGCAAGGTTTCGACAGTTATACTCGTCGACGTCAGGCTCTTACAGAATACAAGAAGTTGTGGGCACCAGGAATTGAACCTTACCAGCTAAGTATCATTTATTACTAAAGTCTGTGGTTTTACCAACCGAGCTTCTTTGGGCCAGTTGTATGAAATTATTTGTTCCTTTTAAAGTAATATAATAATGTTTTTAGTCTGGGGCCAGGGCCTCTCCACATGGTGTATTCTCCTCAATAGGGCTCTAATCCATATACGACTGATCTCAATACTTCTTGAACCACATTCTGCCCTGCCCACTAGCTCTCTCCATATCCAGGGTCTCACGTATTTTTCCTAAGGTACCCATTCCTTTCTTCTGTGAGTATTGATGTATGCTCAAAATCTGGCCTACACCCACATGCTATGCAGTGTTCAGCAACCCCACTCCGTTCCTCTTTCAAATTCCTTAGTGCACTCCTATGTTCCCCAAGTCTTTTCTTAAGACTTTCACCAGTTTCCCCAATGTACTCCTTCCCACATTGTAGTAGTACTTTATACACTATGCCCTGCCGTAGATCTTCTTTGGGGCAACGCTTTGTAGTCTTTTCCTGATGATGTCTTCACTCGTTGCCACAAGGCGCACTCCATATGCTTTGCACATTCGCTTATGTTTCATTGTTAATGCCCCACTAAATGGTACTACTGCTGTTGCAATGTAGTTAGTTGCATCACCCCTTGAGGGTGCAAGTTGTAGAGCTCTTTGTATTAATGGGCCAGTATCCATCAGCTTGAAACTCCTTAAGTATTTTCTGATGCTCACCTTCTTTACTGTGATTTGTTTGGCATATGCTCCTACATCTCATGGCCATTCCTCTAACTATACCTGCCTTTGTGCATTTTTGATGGTTCGACTGGTAATTTAGGTATTGACCTGTATGGGTTGGCTTACGGTACACTGATGTCTCTAGATGGTCATGGGATCTCTTAACATTCTGCCCTGCCCACTAGCTCTCTCCATATCCACCATGATCCCACAAGATGAATGTGTCATCAATGTACCTGAGCCACATTGTAGGTTTATATGGTGCTGTTTGCAGTGCCAGTTTTTCTAAATCATTCATGAACAGGTTGCATAGTACTGGTGACAATGGTGAGCCCATTGACATCCCATCTACTTGCTGGTAATAATATTCCCCAAGCTGAAAGTAAGTACTCCTGACACATTACTCCACCAGTTTGGCAAAGACCTCAGCACTCATACTTGTTCTTTGTGCTAGGGCAATATCCTATCTAAGCAGATTCAATACACATTCTATAGCCAACTGAGTTGGGACACTTGTGAACAGGCTCACAACGTCTAGGCTGACTAGCCGTGTATTTTCCTGTATTACCTTGGTTCTATCTTAGCCACAAAGTCGTTGCTATTCTTCAGTGAGCTGGCAATGCTCTGCTGCAGTGGGTTAAGTATCTTAACCAGATATTTTGACAGAGGATGTATAGTTGTCCGAATGCAACTGACAATTGGTCTAAGTGGTACTCCTGGTTTGTGAATATTCGGCAAACCATATACTTTTCTATTCATAAATTTTGGTCTTTTCTTGTTTTTCATGTGTCATTGTTTCACTTTACATCCATAGAAGTAATGTTGAAATTATGAGGCTTAAACTAATAAACATGATTCTAATTGTGGTAAAACAAAGTTAAACAAACAAATAAATAAATTAGATGCTAGATGATAGTAAATATGAGAAGGAAAGGAAACTTGCAGAAGCGGTGTTACAACAGTTCTGACAGCAAAGCCTATGAAATCCTATTTATGTAGGAATCAACGCCGATTTTCGATCCTTAATATATAGAAAAGTACAAAAATCGTTTTTCCCGAATTTCTTCAATATTTAGGTTAGGCTTTTTAGTTTTGTTTAAAATTGAAATTACAATAAAATTCTTTCTGGCTCACTGCCACTATTTCTATCTCTTGTTGTCCTACATGTCCAAGGAAGGAAAAATCATTTAAATCGATTAAATCGAGGGAAAATGTAGCATGACTACTGAACCTCTCCAAAATCCGGCAGACCCCATAATTCGGTCGTTGCCCATATGAGTATCACTCACGTATCTTTTCATAAGTTTCGAAGTGTATTTTTCGAGCCCAAAAATGGTGGGTATCATACATACGTGAGCGTGGGAGGGGGTTTGGAAGGTATGCAATGCACGGCCGAATACCCCAACCCCCAGAAACCAAAATACTCCACCCCCAGAAACCAAAATACATACCTCCCCAAAATTCAATTTTTGATTTTTTTGTTTTTCGCAATTTTCTGATGCCAATGGATAGTGCTCGATGAGAAACGTTGAGAAATGGTGTTTTTTCGCAATACCACCATTTTTAATACCATTTCTTGAACTTTGAAAAATCTTGCACACCTCCCCCAGAATTTTGGTGCTGACTATGTATGGTGGGTAGCATCAAAAATACCATTTTTAGGCGTTTCTAACGATGCTATATATTTCTTGAGCATGAAGGCATAAAAATTTCGAGAAAAATCCAAAAAAAAGTCGAACAAATTGAACAAAATATAGTTGAAACATGAGTATACGGCGCGAAGCGCCGAGAATTTGACTTTTTTGAGAAAACAGATGGCTAAAAACGCTTAGAAAGCACCTTTACGAATTTTTAGGAAAAATTTTGAAAACTTTCGAAAAATCGCGAATTCTGGGAGAAGTGAAAAACTTCTGGGTGAATCACCTTTTTCTGGGAGGGGTGAGAACCCCCAAACCCCCAAACCACCCCTGGATCATTTATGGTTACACCTGATTTATTTTACACAGGTACACATAAATAAGCAGAAAGACCGCTTTGACCCAAAATTCTAAAATTATAAATTTGCAAACCTTTTTTTGAACTCTTAGTGTCTTCGAATATTAGCTGCCGAACAAATAAGCGTTCGTCTCAAAAGAAGGATAACCAAACACGTTTATCCCTCAAAAATGATTTCGAAATAATGTTCAGAAAACAGTAAATACCTAACAATAGCTACATAGCCGTCTCAGGATACCATAAAATTAATTAAGTAAATTCTTTATACAAAAACACGCAAGGAGAAATTAAAAAATGAAGAAAATAAAAAGTAGAGAAAAACAAATTAACTAAAAGCAGACAACGTCAAAGCATAGCAATAATAGCAACTGATGAGCGTATTACTCTGTAAATCTGACCCCTGATTGGAAAACATTCCTTATCATTCAGCAAATTATAGGCGCCTAATCCGGATGCGTTAACTACTACATCAAACCCATTTTGACAGATCTAAAAGAGCGAAAAATGGACGGTAACACAAAAAACAAATCGTACCTAATGGTTAAAATAATCGCTTGCTAACAAATCATTCTTTCAGCCAAACTCAAAAAAGCAGTCGAAATAACGCCAAAACAAGGTTAAATAAATAAATTTACGATAATCATAGTCTGATAGAAAAAAATGTAAACGACTAAATTTGTAAAGAGGAAAAGCTATAAAACATTCAAGTATGCCAACTAACACATTGCACATGCACACTGGGGGGTTATGAGGGGTAGGGTATCCCCTCTACCAGGACTCTTGAAAAGCATACAACTCGAACCAATGTTTTTTGTATTCGGCAAAGATTTTTCCCGATGTAAAAAGACTTTTGGGACTGTATTTGTACATGTACAAAGATTTTTGGGAAGACAAAAAACGCAAAAAAGGTTCGAACTTCGCAAAAATTTTCGGCGCTTTGCGCCGAGATGAGTAATTATGTGTCTATACATATATCTTTATAATGTCAGAAATTGCATTTTGAAAGGGAAAATGTCAAATTTTTCGGCGCTTCGCGCCCTTCAAGACGATTATTAGTGATTTTTGCCCTCGGAAATCCAGAAATTAGCTGGAATACACTACCAAAGGTCGAACAACTCTGTTTTTGCCACACTAAAATCGCTACTGTACCATATTATAGTACCCAAAAATTTGTGTGTACAAAATGTACAAAGACTTTTAGGGACCATCTTTGTGAATGTACAAACAAAAAACACTGCCTCGAACCATATCTGAACTTCCGGACTAAAACTATTGCTCAAACCTTGAAAACGCGTCGTTCAGGCAGTTTTCTTCGATTATTTCGTATATATCCGAGATCGCAAGTAATTCCATCACCCTTATTGTTATTCGATTTCATGCAAATTTAACCACAAATGTTCACGAAAAATAAAATACAACGAATTAAGATTCAAAATTGACATCAAATAATAAAATAACTCATTTGCCTCGCCCACGGAAACTCGGATTGCTCCCCCTCCAAGAACGTTTGACCGTGTGCATTTATGCATAGGTGCACAAGGTCAGGGTCGGCAGGGGAGGGGGTAAAATCCCGAAAATCCAAAACAGTAAATTTAATGTTCACAATTTTTTTGCTGTTTCAACGAAGAAAATGGTCAAAATAGCCTATATAACGTTTTTTTTCGTGGTAATATCACATTTTTGAAGCATATTTAGTCCATTTTAAATGCATTATATCACTTTTAACACTAAAAATGCAAAAATTGATCAATTTTAGGCACTTTCGTGAGTAAAAGTACATAAATCTAAACCTGCAAATTTTCGACATCTTTACTGCTTTTTACCTCAAAAATGATGCAAAAAACGTTCCATCCGCTCAAAATCGTGGGACAGTACCTGTCGTTATACCCCTTGATCGAAATTCCTGGGGTAGGGGCATACACGCACAGCATGGGAACTGTGGGTGGGGGAAAGGGGGGGGTTGAAATTATAAAGTGCCTTTTTTGGGTCCAAAAATGGTAGGTACGCGTGAAAAACATCGTGTTTTCAGCGTTTCTGACGATGCCCTATCTTTCTAGAGCATACAAAAATGAAAAATTAAAACAAAACATCAAAAAATTGGAACAAATGGAACAATATATAGTCTTTTGAGCAAATAGATGGCTAAAAACGCTTTAAAAAGCATCTTTTCTACAAATTTTTAGAAATTTTTTGGGAACTTATAAAAAATCGCTAATTCTGGGGGGGGGGGTGAAAAGAATTTTTCGAGGGGAGGGTGAAAATTTTTCTGGGGAACCCCATTCCTAAACCCCTTCCCCTAAGATCATGTACGGTAGGGGCCACTTTTTGTATATAAAATTATGGCAGACTAGCGAATATACATATTTTGCCTGACCTTTGCATTATTTTCATCAGGTCGACAAACCAAGCCTAGATTTTTGATTAAAATTTTGAAAAATGAAAAAGCCATTCTAAAATTTTTGAAAAGGTTAGAAAAGGCTTGAAAACCTAATTTTGTTGTTTCATGAGTGCAGAAAGTTTTTATGTGTATAACCAATTTTCTGTAAGTTGTTTAAAGATTTTGGCAGCTCTTTATTGATTAAAAAAGTCAATTTTTTATTTGCAGCTAGAAAATGCGTTTTTCATTCTTTATCAAACATTTACTCATTCGAGATTCTCTTTTACGAAATGTTCAATTAGAAAATTCTTCTCACGTGCTAAATTCGACGAATGATAGATCGGTTTAAAAAGGCTACAACATTGAAGTTAAAACAATAAAAGTGCTAAAAATTTTGCTAATCGCTTAATTTTTGTGCCGTCTATTTCCAGCGGCAGAAGTGATCCAAAAATGTAAATCAGGTTGAAAATGCCATATTATCATTATGAATCGTTTCTGGAACAGGCACGTAGCTGGCCGTCCTATTTAAGAGGGAACAATACCAATTTTGGGGGAATAAGCCCAAAAAGGCCAAAATAGCACAAAACAATGTTTAAAATGTCCTATTTTTCTGAATTTTAGGGGGTTCGAACCCCCCTCATTCCTCCCAGAGATACGTGCCTGTTCTGGACTTATATCTTATATAAGTCGGTATCCGGGATCAACCAAAGGGGCGGGGAATTCAACGTAAATTGCTTTATATCTCGGAAAATTCGTCCGGGATATAAAAGTGTGGTTTTTTGGTCGCGCATGAGCCCAAATTATGGAAAATACTTAACATCTGGCGCGAAGCGCCGAAAATCTAAAAAGATTTTACTTCAAAGACATGCAATTTGTCCATCTTTTCGCGCATTTCCCTTCAAATGTTTTTTGGCCAAGGAGAGGGGGTCGATCGCTCTCCGCCCCTAAATATGGCCTTGATCTTACGTATGAACATCTTCAAAATTTTGCAGATTTGTCCCGCTACAATAAAATCCTCTTTACTATCTTTGTTTTACATTTTTTGTGCATTGTATTTTATTTTTTATAGTCTTTTATTTTTATATTTTTTCACGTGCGTATACTATGCGTGTAAATACGTCTGAAAATATTAATACAATGTGTATTTGTTGTATATTTTACCCGTTTATATGCTTTTTTACGTTCCTTTTCCTTTCCTTTTTTATGTAAGTTTTCTCTTTATAATCGCTGCCTACTTTTTCTGTTTCGTGTAGACTTTTGCGCCTCATAAAACACGTAATCTCTCATAATATAATTTTTTAGCTACACTTGTGCTATTTCACGCGTCCTTTTTGTTTCTTTCTTACTAAAAACATGCTGCACTTCAAAATCTGTCTTTCTTTCTTTTCTTTTTTTTGTTGGTTTTTTATCTTTTCTTTCTATTTAGTATTTGCTTTTTATTTATCTATTTACTTATTTATTTTTCTCTTCATTTTCTTTCTTCTTTCTTGCTTCTTTCTCGTATTAATGACTTCTTACCATTTCTCAGGCGAGAGGTGCGAGCAATGTAGTGTAAACTATTGGGGCAGTCCAAATGAAATCGGCGGCAGTTGCGAGCGATGCGATTGCAACAACAATATCGATTTTTCCGTCCCCGATTCTTGCGACAAGCACACGGGCCGTTGTATGAAGTGTTTGCATAATACGGAAGGTTTTCAGTGCGAAAATTGCGTTGCCGGTTATTTCGGCGATGCCAAAATACAGCAATGCTCAAAGTATGCTAATTTGCAATCAGGCACCTACATATCTCTGGGGCCATGGGGGTTCGGATCCCCCCAATTTAAAAAAAATCGGGAAAAGTAGGACTTTTTAAACGTTATTTTGTGCTATTTTTGGCTTTTTTGGGCTTAGGTTCCCCAAAAATTCGGTGTTGGTCCCCCCAAAATAGTGACGTGCCTGTTTGCAATCAGTTCATAAATTTGAATTGATATTGATATCGTTTCGGAATATTGAGAAGTTATTAAAAATTTGCATATTTCGACCACTTTGCCGTCGTCATTCGACTATCCTTGAAGTCCGGCCGTATAAGTGACAGCTGGGATGGGGGATCCCCTCAACTAGAGTTGGACGTCCCCCATCCCCCCTGAAACCTGAAAATTTTTGGCCCCCTCCCCCATTTGAAAAAAATTGAATTTTTTGGTCGTTCTTGGCAGTTTCTGGCCAAAAATTGGAAGTCATTCACCTCTTGCGCCCTAAAAATGGTTGGGACCCCCCTAAATTTTGAGCCATTACATGTATGAGTCCGACTGTTTCACGCGGTTACTGTAGCCTGTTTTAATTACCGTTTTCATTGGCTATCTTGAGTTTATAATCGGAAGCTAACCTTTTTCCAAATGTCATTTAAAATATAGATATCTTTTGATTCAGCCGAGCTGAAGGCTGCATTAGCATATTATCGAATATGTCGGCCATTAATGTACTAATTGATGTATAACCTTTACGTATCAATTTTTTAATCACATCTTTTATTATCAATTTTAACATCGAGCAGCCTGATTTCGTATTAGTTGACGTAAAATTTATACACTATGTTTTTTTGCCAAAAATTACAAAAGCTCACCTAAAAAACGCAAGTTTTTGTCAGCAAGTCGGGGGGAACAGTCTTTGCGGATGAACGGCCACCGACTTTGTGTGCTCTTAAAATATTTTTATAATAAAATGAAAAAATTTTTGAATATTGCTTTAAAAAATATTTGGAAAAATATTCGAAATTATTTAAAAAATATTATAACACTCGGATTACTATATAGCTTACTGTAACGCATTGTTTTTTGCGCAGGTGCGTGTGCAATGTGCTTGGCACGGATCCAGCTGCCGGGGCTTGCGACCGCGTGAGCGGGCAATGTCCCTGTTTGCCCAACGTGCAGGGCTTGCGTTGTGACGCGTGTACTGCCAATCATTGGAAGATTGCCAGCGCCAATGGTTGCGAACCGTGCGACTGCGACCCCATCGGCGTCGTTGTTTCTGAGGTGAGCTGATTGATAGGTTCGACTCCTACGGCGGATTAATTTTTTATTTTTTTTTGTTTTCTAATTTCAAGTTCTTTATAGTCAGTGGTGGATGTAGAATATTCCTAAGGGGGCGGTATCCTAACTTTTCCAAAAACAGTAAAAAATAGGTCCAAAAATTTGCCCTTAACGCGCACGTTGTATACTTTTACATAAAATCGCTTTTTCCTGCAATATTTTTTCTAAAATTTTAAAATTTTCAACAATTTTGTGCGGAGAAATCATTAAATTTCTTTGACTTTAACAAAAATCTGGCGCGAAGCGCCTGAAAATTAGTGAAATTAAGGCGGATAGACGTTTAGAAGCATGATTTACTGCTTGATTTCCTGTACTTATAGCATTTGATGCGAAACATTGAAATTTTTAATTGAAAATAGAAGAAAACTATGCAAAAATAGCTGTTTCTGCTGTTAAAATTGTTTCGAAAGCTTCTATGAACAGAAAATGGCTTCCAGGTCTCCAAGAAAGTAAATAAATGGCATTAATAGGTATCATCCGCGCGTAGAGCAGGAAAAGTTTGAGAAATTATGGTCACTGACGGCCGAAAATCATTGCAAATTGTGTATACCATTCTTTATCTTACCAAATATTTTTGGCCGATTGTGGGGCGGCCGCTCCTCCCCGCCCCCCTTAAATCCGCCCCAGTTCATAGCAGTCGCGTGTATACATGATCGGGGGAGGAGGGGTTCGGGGTTTTTGCCCTTTCCCGCTCGCCTGATACATCCCAGCGTGATTTATTATTTCGATTGTCCTATTCTCTTTAAATCTGTTTAATTAGTTTTGATATAATCGTTTCTTATTTTGCGAGTTTTATTTATTTCTTCAGTAAGCTATAGTCTGTTACTTTGCCGATTTCGTTGCTTGAATTTGTCGCATTTATCGTTCCGTCGCCAAATTTGCTTTAATTATATCTTTTTTGATGAACACACGCGATTGTCCCTTAATTTAATTCATAGGCGGGGACATATTTAATTTCAATGCGTGATTTATTGTGTGCACTTATTTATTGTTCATATTTATTCATGTTTTTTGTTGTTTTTTATTTATGTATTTAGATGTACGTATTATGTACGTACATGTGTATAATATTTGTTACACCATTTTTTGGTGACAAAGGTAGTAATCATGTACAAAGTGTTCTGATTTGTATGAATGGCCAGATTTAGTCAGCATAATGTGAATAATTCAAGTTTTTCCGGGTGCTTCGCGCCAGATTATTAATTTCTATATACTATTTCATCGTTTTATTGTAAAAGTGTAATAATTGGACTGAAAATGCTTTTAAAAATGCTGTTTGACCGCAAGAAAAACGTGTTTTATGTATATATGTATAGACTCTTTTGATCATTTTCTTCATTTAACTGTAACACAAGCTAAACGTTTTAATGGATTCGCATTATTTTGCGGTCGCTTCCCAAGAATTCTTCGCTTGCTGCAGGGCCTGAAGTGCCTACTTGACGAATTTTTGAGATATGCAAAAATTAGCTTCAGAACATGTCAAATTGAAGCTTTCTTCGGACTAAGACTGTTTTGCCGCTCGTGTATTATATTTGACGTAAATTATTTCCTGTTGGATGCTTAGCATAGGTGCACAAGGTCAGGGTCGGCAGGGGGCAGTCATCGGACCGAGGGTACTTTTTGGACCCTCGCCGAGGCCGAGGCCGAGGGTATTGCCGAGGGTCAAGCTTATATACCTATACCCATAAATATTACTCCTAGAATATTTTGTATTCACATGAGCTAGAGAATAATCGTAATATTAAACACTTTATCGAACTGAAACAAATGTTTATTGCTGTTAGCCAGAATTCTTATTTCAATCTGATGAAGCAGATAATTCATCATCAAAATCTAGACCATCTGAATCAGAGTCAAGCTCATCTATTTCGCCTTGTTAAGCTATCGCGTCATCGTCGTCGTCGTCCTTTATTAGATTCTTCAAAGGCACACTGTTATAACCAACTGCTTTGAGATTGTGTTTACAAAAGGAGTTTTTGACCGTTTGATGGTTAATTAATTAATTGATTAATTAATTAATTGATTTAAATCAATTAATCAACTAAATTAATTTAATTAAGTAAATACATGTACAGTTCTCGCCACGAAATTTGAACAATAAAGAACCGATTGCGTTTATTTAGGAACGCTTTTTCACGTCTAATCGCCGGAGACCTAAAAGAGTATCCTGATATGCTTTACCTTAAGAAAACGCGACCAAACAGCGCGATGCGCTGGTTAATTATACTCGTGCGTAGTGGCGGATCTAGGATTTTCGTAGGGGGGTGGTATCCGAACTTCTCCAAAAACAGTCAAAAAATAGGACCGAAAATTTGCCCTCAACGCGCGAAATAGCGTTATTTTCGGTGGTTTACATTGTATGCTTTAACATAAAATCACTTTTGACGCAATATTTTTTCTAAAAATTCTGAAATTTTCGACAGTTTTGTGCGAAAAAATCAATAAATCTCTTCGACTTTAAGAAAAATCTGGCACGAAGCGCCGGAAAATTCGATGAAATTAAGGCGGATAGACGTCTAGAAGCATGATTTACTGCTTGATTTCCTGTATTTATAGCATTTGATGCGAAACATCAAAATTTTTAATTGAAAATAGATAAAACTATGCGAAAATAGCTATTTCTGCTGTTAAAATTGATTTGAAACCTACATGAACAGAAAATGGCTTCCAGGTCGCCAAGAAAGTAAATGAATGTCATTAATAGGTATCATCCGGCGTGTAGCGCCGGAAAAATTTGAGAAATTATGGTCACAGACGGCCAAAAACCATTGCAAATTGCATATCCATTCTATATCTCGCCAGATATTTTTGGCCAATGGTGGGGCGGCCGCCCCCGCCCCCTTAAATCCGCCCCTGCTCGTGCAATTCATATGCATATGATATTGCAGACATAATGCGCACCTGCACGCTATTATCCTTCGTCTATTTAAGAACGCGCGCTGAGTCGCAAACGGTCCGACCTAAGCGTTTAGGTCGCGTTTTGTTAAAGTAAATGCATGTCAGGATACTCTTTAGGTCTCCGGCGATTAGGTCGTGAAAAATCATTCCTAAATAAACACAATCGGTTCTTTATTGCTCAAATTTCGTGGCGAGCACTGTACTTGAAATTACACTATCAGACGTCATTTGACGCTTTTTCATGGTTCAGGCAATCGGTTTTGGTCCGAAATCGCCTGAGGGGTATGCCTTCTAAATGTCCTTGTAGGAGATACCCCAGTGTGCATGTGTGGCTTAGACTACATTCAACCAATTAGAGCGTAGAATAAATGGTTGTAAAGTAAAGTGTGATCCCGTTTCGGTGATTGTGCGTCTCGTTTGGTGTAAACAAAACGTTAAAAGAGCAGTGTAAATTGATTACACGCGTTCTTTTCCAACATTTAATGTTTTATGTTGACTTTTTACGTGTGGTGTAAAGTTGACTAATTTGAGAGGGGTTAGAGTAGCGATGTACTGTACAGCGATAGAAGTGTACCAAATCGCTACAATACGTCCTTAGCAGAAATTTCGTCTGTCATTCCTTCGTTGGAATTTGCAAAAATCGCACTCTAGTCTACACAAGAGTTTAAACACTTTTTATCTAGCAACTTAATAATCTCTTAAAATTTGTTCATTACGCATCTGAAACATTAATGCATCGGTTTATTATTTTATAAGACACCACTTACTTCATGGAGTAGAAATTTGCGTGATTCCTAATGTCGTTAAATTAAAAAATTATGTGTACGTACAAAATGTGCAAAGACTTTCAGGGACCATCTTTGTACTTGTACAAACGGACCTTGCACAAAAAAAAACACTAGGGAGAAGTCGGCCCTTTCCAGACATCTAGGCAGGAGGGTGGGATCATTCGAACTTCAGTTTTCGGTCATATCTGGCATAAATAACTAAAAATGGCAAAAAGCAAGGTTTTTTTCAAAAATTTGGGAATAAAAACTTTCTGACTTTCAGGGGTGGGCGAATTACCGACTTTACTTGTGTCGTCCACATCCTGCGTGTAGCCAGCAAACATAATACATGTTTGTCCTGTACACCCATTAAAAGCCTTGAATGAAGTCAAAATGATCTAAAAGCGTTAAAATTTTCGACGAATTCTTGCATATTTAATTGATAAAGTGACGAGGCGAGTCGAAATGGCCAAAAAGTAACTTAAAATGCACAAATAGTTAATATTCAACGGATATATTAAACTTATTCAAATTTGATTTTAACCCTCGGCGCCTCGGCACTTTTCAGCTTCGCCCTCGGCGCCGAGGCCGAGGCTCCAAAAAACGCCGAGCCTTGCCGAGGCCGAGAGCCTCGGTCCGATCACTGCAGTAGGGGTTGAAAATTCAAAAAATCCAAAACACTTAATTTAACGTTCACGCTTTTTTTGCTGTTTTAACAATCAAAATGGTCGGAATAGCCTATAAAACGTTTTCGTGGTAATATCGCATTTTAAAAGCATTTTTGGTCCATTTTGACTGCACTATATCACTTTTAACTTTTAAAAATGCAAAAATTTATCAATTTTGGTCGCTTTTTGAGTAAGAAGTACTTAAAAGTACTAGAAAAATTTTGACATTTTTACTGCCTGTGACCTCGAAAATGATGCAAAAAACGTTCCTTCAGCTCGAAATCACCGGACAGTACCTGTCCTGCAGACCCTTCGAGGGGGTAATACCTTCTCTCACCCCCTATGTGCATGTATGATGCTTATTTTGTATTTAAATAAATTTGAGTTAAATTTCAAATTTTTGAATTTCAATGAATTTAAAGTAAATTTTGAATTTTTGAATTTCAATTTTTATTTATTTAAAAAATGCTTTTTTCTTATTTCTCACGTCAGACTGACCAGCAGCCCGTTCTGCAATGCAATGAGTTCGATGGTCAGTGCACCTGTAAACCAGACCGTGGAGGCCGAACGTGTGGCGAATGTCAGGATTATTATTGGGGCGATCCGAGGGTTGAATGCAAACGTAATTCATGCATTTTACCTTTTATTTATTTATTATACTTCAATTTTTTGTGAACATTTTTTATTTCATTGAATTTTAGACTTTTTTGCCAAATTATTTAGGCTATTTGCTCTGTCATTCTAGCTATATAAATCTGATGTTAAGTGAGACTAGTATCGATTGATTAGTTTTTATTGATTTAGTCCACAATAGACGATAGTACGTACCTCATTTTTATTATGAAGTAAGTTATTTTTGAAAAATTTTTAAATTTGCTTAGTACGAGAACGTTGATTATTATTTCCTTCTCTCAAAGTTATAACTTGTTTGATTGGATTAACGAATACAAAATATATTCTATTCGTAGTCGGTCAATTAAGATGCAGTGTTTTTATGCATTATTATTTGTTTTTTAATCAAAAATTCCATTATTTCCTGCAATATTCTATTTATTATCCCAACCTTGAATTTATCCCGTTAGAAATTGAAATTGTAGAGAAAAAATCCAAGTAATGTTATGTAGTTTGCCTTAAACAGGTTGTCAGTGTAATCCGACCGGTTCTACTACTTTACAATGTCATCGGGAGAACGGTACGTGCATTTGTCAGCCCGGATCGGGAGGGCCGAATTGTGACCAGTGCGCCAGGGGTTATACGGGAACATGGCCAACTTGTTATCCGTGCGGCGAGTGCTTCCAGAATTGGGATAAGACCCTGTCAGGCTTGAAAGGTAATTCTAGTCTTAGTATGTATACTGCAAATCTCAATCCTCCTCCACCCAGAAGTTGACATTAATTTTAATTTTGCAATATTAGTTTCAATAGGTATAGACAGTTTAAAACAATTCTGATATTTGTCATTGTCTTATAATGTTATCATATACTTATTTACTCCTTTTAAATTTTACTGCCTCCTCTTTACTCACTCTGTAATATGTATCAATTATTTGATACCTCTCGGTCGTACAATTAATGTCAAAATATCATTAAGAAGCTAAGGTTGCCTTTCGCTCAACAAATGAAATTAGTCGTAAACATACATGCGCAGCATGGGAATTCTGAGGGTGAAAACCTAAAGTGCCTTTTTTGGGCCCAAAAATGGCCGGTACGCGTTAAAAAACATCGTTTTTTAGCGTTTCTGACGATACTCTATCCTTCTAGAGCATAAAATCATGAAAAAAATTTCGAAAAAAGTCGAATAAATTGACCAATGTATCGCTTAAAACATGAATATATGGCTCGAAGCGCCGAAAATTTGGCGATTTTGAGCAAATAGATAGCCAAAAACCCTTGAAAAGACACTTTTTCTACCAATTTTCAGGTAAGTTTAGGAAACTTTTGAAAAATCGCTAATTCTGGGGTGGGGGGTAGAAAATTATTCTGCGGGGGTGAACCCCCTCGCCCAAACCCTACCCCCAAGATCATGTATGGTCGTAAATCACCATGTTCACCAAAATGTTATTACATTTCAGCTAGGCAGATTTCTTCGATCACTTTACAACGACTGATTTTATCTTGCTTACTAATGTTTCTTGCTTCCTTTTTCCGCCTGTACGGCAAAAAAATCTTGGTTAAAGTCATAAAGGCATTGCTCCGTTAGAGTAAAGTTTAGTAAGACTCTCCTGAATTCGGGATTGCGAAATCACCAACTTCAAGCGGAACATTTTATTCCTTTCTTCTTACCTGAATGCTGAATCGCGCACCATACCACCACCAATATCCGACACATCGCACTAAACAATTAGGAGGATGTTAATCGATTCGAGTATCTATTAGAGGGCTATGGGCGAAAAGGATCCTTAATAAAAAAATATATTGTAGGACTTGTGTAAGAGCTCTCAGCAGATTTTTATGTAGGTCAGAATAAAGTTAAAGGCGTACGATTTTTGTAAATAATTTCAGAAAGAATATGTAAATAGGTGAAGCAAAGCGTGATAAATATAGTATAAGTATGTATTCTAGTGTGTTTATGTATACATACATATATACATGCATACATGGACTAAGGCCGGCCTTCCCATTGTTACCGGCTGCCCAATTATTTGGTTGGTTGTCCTTGTACTAAATTATTGCTTGCTTAGTTAATTGGTTGCTTAATTGGTTAATTGGTTAATTATTGATTGTTTGATTGATTATTGGTTGATTAGTCATTGATTGATTAGTTTATCAGCTGATTTTCAAATAGTTTTCACGTATTTTCCTGGATCCATTCTCTAGTTGATTGTCTGATTTTAGAGTCATTTTTATGAATTTTTATCACTTTTCTTCTATTTGTTCAGAATTTTCTAAATTTTCCATTTATACCGACAGCTTTTCTCATTGATACCGACCCGGTTCTCATTGATACCGGGTTGTACGATTCATCCATGTATATATGCATACATACATACATACATACATACATACATACATACATACATACATACATACATACATACATACATATGTACATGCATACATGCATACATACATACATATGCACGTTAAGAAACTGATATTTCTGACTTGTTACTTGTTACATGTACAGTAATTAAATATTATTTTTGTTCAAGGTGATGCACAATTAGAATTCGTGAAACAAATCTTGCTTCATCGATTTAAAGCTTTTTACTTTTTATTACGCGTAGGATTCTAGTCGTGCGCATATATGTATGTAAGAGGGGGATAGGGGATCCCCTCACCCAGAGTTGGTCGTTCCCCATCCCTCCGAAGCCAGAAAAATTCTGACTCCCCTTCCCCAATTTTCGGAATAAAATCGAATTTGTTGGCCGTTTTCTAGGTATTTTTTTGCCGTTTTTGGACAAAATTGGTGGTCATTTAGCCCCTCTCCCTCTTCCCTATCTCAAAATGTCGTCTTTTATCCAGTTTCGGCCACGATTAGTCGTATTTTCCTTGATCCTTTATTTGTCCTACATACCAGCACAATGTTGCAAGAGGCTCGTCAGATGTTACATATATATCCTTAAGAAACAAGTGCATCTTCAGAATTGTCAAGACATTGTGTGTTGAATGCGTTCCCATCATTTTGAAGCCTAAAGAAAGGCACTCTAGAAAACACGCTTGGTTCATCATACCTTTCCCCCAATTCTCTTGTTTGCACATGTGTTTATGCATCGTATGTTAAATGAAAAATTAAATGTTATTCTAAAATCTGAATAAAATATAATAAATAAAATATAAAATAAAATCTGTATAAAATCAAAAAATAAAAATATAATAAAAATTAAAAATATAATATTCATTTTTTATTTTATTTTCCTATGCATATGCCCTCGATTAATTGCCAAATTTATATTTTTTGTTTTTGTTAGAACATACGGAAAAATTGATTCGTCAAGCTAATAACCTCGAATCGACCGGCGTAGCCTCCGTCTACGATAGTGAATTTAAGAGCATGGAAGATAAAATGGCCAACATATCGGCTCAGCTAAATCACGCTAATATGACTAGGAAAGAAATCGACGAATTGTCCGAGAAAATAAAGGACGTCGAGTGAGTTTCGGGAAAAATTTGGCGCCACATATTGCGCTACACTTCCGGTTTACGTTTGTTTTTTGTCGTATCATTTTATATCTGTTTTTTATTTTTTGTTTGTAAAAAATTTCATCACCATATTCACTATATCTAGTAAATTTTTTGGAAGTGCGAATTAATTTGAACGTTACAAAGCTTTTGAGGACATAAAATCGCATTTTTTCTGAGATTTTGGCGAAATTTTGTCAATTCACAAAAGCACAAAAGTGAAAATTAATAAAATAAAAAGTTGTTACGTGAGTTTCCGCTATATGTATATGTACATATATAATGTTTGTAATTTGTGTGCTTAGAATGGCTTAAAAATTAATGGTTGTTCGCCGACCTTCTATTTGCTAATCTGGAAAAAATTTTGATGCTATACTATGTATTTATCAATACATTTGTTTCGGGTGGATAATTGCATCTTTGGATATATTTTAAAATTTTTAGATTACTTTATTTTACTTTTATTCATTTTATCATTTTAAGTTTTAACTCGCATTTTCAAGATCGTGTAAGCGCTTGGGACTTGTGTGGGGGCCCTTGATATGAAAACGATGTGAGTAATTGTGTTTCTGCGCCATTTCGGCATTTGCAACAGATTAGTCGTTTGGGGTTAATAATTTTATACATATGTCAGAAAGCTTTAACATGAATATTTTTCAGAATTTTCCAATTAGCCAGAAGTTAGGGTGATACAACAATTTCAGGGCTAATTATCTGCTTTTCTCATGTAGGTATCTGTTTAAATTTTTGTTATTTCAAATCTGTTTGTGTGCTTTATTTATTTAATTTTTATATATCTACACATCTACTACCTATTAGAATTTTCATCTTTATTATCTCAATTTACTATTTTCGTTTATTTATCGATTTTATCTTCATCTAATCTCTTATTATCTTTATCTGTCATTATCTAAATATGTACATATAAATTTATTGCAGATCAGTAAAACTCTGGCCGTTCGGACCGTCCATGCTTTCATACTCATGATCAAATGTATACGTGTAATGGCTCAAAATTTTGTGAAGGGGTGCATTATATAAATGTCCTTTTTTGGCCAAAGATTGTAAAAAAACCACCAATGTAAAAAAGCACAAAATTGCTAGTTGTCGCCGAAAATTGGGGGAGTGATAATAAATCTCCGACTCTGTGGTGATAGATGACGACTAACTTAGGATGGTATCCACATCTCCCTGTTGAATATGTATCGTATATGTATATTGAAGACCATATATGTAACGGCTTAAAATTTGGACAGGGTCCGTGGCAGCGAACGACGGGGCCCGAAAAATCGGACCCGGGCTTGGAGTATTTAACCGGGTCCGGGCCTAATGTGTACTAAGTTTAGGGACCAGGACAAGTATATGTGTATGATACTATATGTATGCATTTGTTTCAAGAACATGGTACTTAGTGATATTCAGGCAAATGTAGGAGTGTTTAGTATTTATCTTAGCACTGCAGGAATAAGTATTAAATATTTAGCTCTTAGCTTATGACGATCGATACTATTTCGAAATATTTCAAGCTCTATCTCTAACAAAATAGTGGAAATCATCTCTATTTTCATCCGTGTCGTAAAAAGCTTTGTGCATTAGTCCTAAATTGCGTGTTTTATTTGCCAGATTGCAATGACGTTTTAGAAAATATATGTAGAAAAGCAGTTCTGCATTGATATTTTCTTCAAGGTTTTCATTAAATTTTATTCTAGAGCATGTTAAGGGAAAATTTCTGACATCTTTGTTTTTACTCACTTTGAGGGCACGGCTAATGTTTCGTGATAACATTCTCTTTTCTTGTCATTTTACTAGATCAGACGGACAGGTATAGAAAATGAAAAAAATGAAAACTAAAAAAATGTGTCATGCTAATGCGACGTCAATCAATTTAATCATTCTCATTAAGATGTCTTAACTGATCTATATATTGCGCCCGACGAGAGTTGAGGCTCACAAAAGCCACAGTGAGTCGCCATGAAAGACGACGCGCTATCACCCTGAATTATAATAGATGGTGCGTCGCGAGCGCCGCGTTTCGCCCATCATGCGCTATTATCTCTTTTTTATTATTATACGCCATTAATCTGTATCATCCCGTTAATCTGGCGATGCGGACGGCGCAATTTAGCTATTAATAGCGCCAACAAGAAGGAAGCGCGCACGTGAATGTCGTCCTATATTTAGGCGAGCCAACATTAAAATCAATATTTTTGCAAGCCGAGCACTGTCTATTAATTATAATTTATATATTAAGCCATCTAAAAAACTTCAATAGCATTTTTAGAGGTTTTTTTATAAATGAATTCGAAATGTTTAAAAACTCCTCAATCAGTGCTGCGTACATCGCTCTGTATTCCATATCTTTCTACAAAATTCTTCATCGTCAGTCGTCAGTTTGCAAAAATATTGAATTTAATCATGGCACGCCTAAATATAGAACGACATTCACGTGCGCGCTTCCAGCATTCACGTGCGCGCTTCCTTCTTGTTGGCGCTATTAGTAGCTAAAGTGCGCCGTCCGCATCGCCAGATTAAGGATGATACAGATTAATGGCATATAAGAATAAAAAAGAGATAATAGCGCATGATGGACGAAACGCGGCGCTCGTGACGCACCATCTATTATAATTCTGAGGGTGATAGCGCTCATCTTCCATGGCGACAACTGTAGAAAGAAGATACAAAAATTTGCCCGAACAGTTTTAACTGATTCAAAGTATAAAATGAGATAGAATAGGAAAAAATACTACAAAATTCCTCGCCTGATTTATTTTTGCCGTCGATTCGTTAAACTCCCAGTGTTTCGGCATAACGGTCAGTAGGCAGGCACGTGGCTCTGGGGAGAATGGAGGATCCGGACCCCCAAATTCGAGATAAAACCGGAAAAACTGGATTTTTAAAAACGTTATTTTGTGCTATTTTTGGCCTTTTTTGGGCTTAGTCCCGCCTCATTGATGTTGGTCCCTCCCGAAATTGGTGGGCCAGCTATACGTGCCTGTCAGTAGATACAAGTAAATCAGTGTTGTTTTTCTTTTTTGTGTAGAAAATTCGCTGTTTTCATTTTTTACAGCAAAAAACATGATGAGCGAACTTCGTGCAAGATGTGCATTGGTCAAATTAAAGAGAATTTAGGTATTAAGATTAGGTAATAGCAATCAAATACCCTATTAGAAATTAAAGCATTTTTATACTCTGAACGCCATTCAATATTTATGTAGATATAAGTGCAATCAAATATTTTTATCCGTTGTGAAAAAATTGTTATTAATTGAGCTTTTGAAAACTAGGTCAGAAATATTAAATAAAACCTTTAGTTAAAGCTGCGCGTCATGCTGGACGCAAACCTTTTGACTAGTTTAGTCTACACTAAAATTTAATTCGAAAATACGTAAAATTGTAAAATCTTATAAAACTCCTAAAAACTGATAATTTGAAACCTCTGGGTGAAAATAAACTTATAATTAAGTAAGAAGGCATGAACTTGCGCAGCAATAATCTTTATAGAAATGATGTAAAATGCACAAAAAAGGAATAACTCAGACAGCGAATACTTAACAGCAATATAATCCAGTCTAATTATAATCGGTCACGTCTTATGCAGCACGGTGCATTTGCTGCTAAGCTTATTCTAGCTCCTATCGATTAAGTTTTCAATATTTTTAAAATGAATTAATCTCTATCGACAACGAAGCGCGCACAGGTATTCTCCAAAAAAGCTAAATAGAGTAATAATTCAGGCCCGGACCCGGCCTCTAAAAACTGAGCCCGGACCCGGACGCCTAAGACCGGCTGGGACCGGATACATGGTTGATTGCTGGTCCCCGGCTATTGTTAGGAGTAGGGTGATATGACTCAAATTTCCGGCCAAAAATGGTAAGGAACATCTAAAAATGGCCGTGAAATTTCGCCATTAATCGGGAGGATCAAACATTTTCCGCTTTTGGTGAGAATGAGGCGACCAACTTTGAGTCGTAGAATCCCCACCCTCCCTATTACATTTTTACATTTTTGCTCAAGACCGCCGTAAAACGTGCATACCTACTTTACAGGTGCACAAGGTCAGGGTCGGCAGGAGGGGTGAAATCCCGAAAATCCGATAGTATATTTTCGTATTAATATCGTATTTTAAAAGGTCTTTTAGTCTATTTTGACTGCATAATTTCACTTTTAACACTAAATAATGCAGAAATTTATCGATTTTGTGCGCTTTTTGAGTAAAAAGTATCTAAAAGTACTAATAGCACCTGAAAAAGTTTGACGTTTTTACTGCTTTTGACCTCAAAAATGATACAAAAAACGTTCCATCACCTCACAATCGCCGGACAGTATATACCTGTCCGGCTGCTTAATACCTCCCCTCACCCCCACCCCCATATGTGCATATATGACCCACGGTTTTAATGCGTATTCGGCAAAGATTTTTCTCGATGTACAAAGACTTTTCGGGACCGTCTTTGTACATGTACAAAGATTTTTGGGAAGACAAAAATTGCAGAAAAGGTCTAAAATTCGCAAAAATTTTCGGCGCTTCGCGCCAAAATGAGTACTTGTGCGTTCTATATATCTTTATAATGGCGAATTGCATTTCAAAAGGCAAAACATACCAAAGGTCGAACAATTCTGTTTTGGCCACACTAAAATCGCTGCTGTGCCATATTATAGTCCACGAAAATTTGCATGTACAAAATGTACGGATACTTTTGGGACCATCTTTGTACATGTACAAACGGACCTTGTACAAATAAACACTGGTATGACCTACCTATTCAAGGAATTACGTAGATGCGTATTTCCTTTTTTTACACAATATCTACTTATTTTTAACTCTTTAATTAATTTTATGAATATTTCCTACTAATATTCTTTTCGTAGAAAAGCGATCGACGACGCGCGACAGTCGCTGACGTTGGTCGACCAGCGCGTCACGGAACACGGCGTCGCCGTCGATTCGGCCGACGCGCGACTGCGCGCATTGCGCGACGACGCGAATCGCCTGGCCGACGAAGCGGCCAAATTCGAGCAGAACGCGACGCGACTACGCGAATCGGACGTCGAAGGCGCGTTCAACGTGACGCGCGAAGCGGCGGCCGATTCGCGCGCTGCGGCGGAGCGTGCCGCCGACGCGGATCGCTTGACGCAAGAGTCGGCGTCGCTGCGGCGGCGGACGGCCGAAAAATTGACCACTTACGAACAAGAGTTTGAGGAGCAGTTTCAAGGTAAATTTTTGACCAGAATATTTAATAATAAAAATTTGATTTATAAAACATTCGAGACATATTATAAAAATAAATATTTTATAATAAAAATCCAATGAAAATGTACATATATACAATGCTCGCCATGAAACATGACGCACTATAATCGTCAGATTTATATTAGATGTGTCGCGAGCGCCGCGTTCGTCTATAATGCACTATCATCTCTTTTTTATTATTATAGGATATTTATCTGTATCTTGCCGTTAATCTGGCGATGCGTACGGCGCAATTTAGCTATTAATAGCGCCAACAAGTGGGAAGCGCGCACGTGAATGCTGGAAGCTCGCACGTGAATGCCGGAAGCTCGCACGTGAATGCCGTTCTATATTCAGGCACGTGCGCGCTTCCGGCATTCACATGCGCGCTTCCTTCTTGTTGGCACTATTAATAGCTAAATTGTGCCGTCCGCATCGCCAGATTAACGGCATGATACAGATAAATATCCTATGATAATAAAAAAGAAATGATAGCGCATTATAGACGAAACGCGGCGCTCGCGACGCATCATCTAATATAAATCTGATGATTATAGTGCGTCATGTTTCATGGCGAGCACTGTAATAAGCGGAATCGTGTACGCATTCAAAATAATAATCAAGTGAGAGTTAATAAAAATTAAAAAGTGAGAATTTTTTTCATTTCTTATATGATTCCGCATTCATATTTCACAGCTTAAATCGTAAGAATTTTTTTTGTAAAAAAGAAAGACATTCATTAAACTTAAAGCTAAAAGTTCACTAAAAACGCTGCATACAACGCCATATGTGTGGCTTTTTGGAAAATCAAATAACTTAGGCGGTAGCCGGCGGGCGTTTAGAGCGTGGGAATTCTGGGATCATATTCCAAAATGCCCTTTTCGAGCTGTAACACGGTGGGACGCGTCAATGATATCATTTTTCGGCTCTTCCGACGATGCTGTATATTTCTAGAATTCAAATCATATTAATATCAGAAAAATTCGATTAAATTGAACAAAATATAGTCCAAAATTATTATACGCCGCAAAGCACCGAAAATTTGAGACTTTGTTGAATTAATGAAAAGGGGTGAAAGAATTTCTGGAGGGTGAAAATATTTCTAATGAAACACGATAGTCGGCCATTTTTTGGGAGATAAATCACCTTCAAGTTTTGGCCAATAATTGCTAAAAAAATGTACTCAAAAATGCCCAAAAAACGCAAGGGTTCGCCGAAAAACTGGGCGGGTTCATAGTCGGCCATTTTGGGAGAGATTAATCACATTCAATTTTTTACATAAAATGGCAAAAATCTGACTAATAGTGTCCACAAAAACGCGAGTTGTTGTTTGGAAAGCTTGGTGGGGTTCTTATTCGGCCGTTTTGGGGGGAAATATATAAATCAATTCAATTTTTTGGCCTAAAATGGCAAAACTGTTCCTAAAAAATGTCCCCAAAATCGCTTGTTTTAGCCGATAAACTGGGTGAGTGTCGTACATGTAACACGGGAGATGAGGGATCCCTCCCACCCAAACTCGGACGTCCCCCTCACTCCCCCAACCCCCCCCAGGCATAAAATTTTTTACCCCCTACCCCCGCTCCGATTTTTGGAAAAAATCGAATTTTTAGCCGTTTCCAGGCGTTTTTTTGGCCGTTTTTGGCCAAAAATTGGAGGTCATATACCCCCTTCCTCTCTAAAAATGACCGGAACTCTCCCTCCCAATTTCGAGCCGTTACATGTATGCTTAGGGTTATAGCCAGCATTATTGGAGATGGATCAGCTTCAATTTTCGGCCATACCTGCAAAAAAGCATGTAAAAATGCAAAAAACGTAAGTGTGTGTGCCGAAAAATGGTTGGGGGTCTAAATTTTCTAATTTTGGGAGATTGGGGGAGGACCAAGTTTGGGTGGTGGACTCCCCAATGCCCTCTTGTTATATCCAGTGGCGGTTCTAGGATTTTCCAAGGTGACGGTACCCCAATTTTTCCAAAAACAGCTAAAAATAGGTCCAAAAATTTGCCCTGCGAAATAACGTTTTTTTCCGCATTTTAAATTGTCTACTTTTATATAAATTAACTTTCGACATAACATTTTATCGGAAATTTTTGAAATTTTTCATAATTTTCTGCGAACAAATCAATGAATTTCTTTGACTTTAGCAACAATCCGGCGCGAAGCGCCGAAAAATTGGTGAAATTCAGGCTGAAGGACGTTTAGAAGCTCGATTGGCGGCTCACTTCCCTGCGTTTGTAGCATTTGACGCCGAACGACGAAATTTTTTTTAAACTTGTGCTCGAAAATAGAAAAAAATCTATGCTGAAATAGGTATTTCTGCTCTTGAAATTGTTTTGGAAGCTATTCTATGAGCAAAAAAATAGCTTCCAGGTTCCTAAGAATGTAAATAAATGTAATTAATAGGTATTATCCGACGCGAAGCGCCGAAAAAATCAGAGAAATTATATATAATCACTGACGGTCAAAAATCATCGCAAATTACGTATCCTTATTCTTTATTTCGCCAAATATTTCTGGGCGACGGGGCGGCAGGCACGTAGCTGGCCTTCCTATTTTCGGGGCCCAACACGAAATTTTGAGGGGACTAAGCCCAAAAAAGCCAAAAGTAGCACAAAATAACGTTTAAAAAGTCCTATTTTTCCGATTTTTTCTGAATTTCAGGGGGTGGTCCGAACACCCCCATTCCCCCAGAGATATATGCCTAGTAGGGGGGCGTCGCCGCCCCCGACCCCCTTAAATCCGCCCCTGGTTATATTTATGTTCATTTGGCCATCACGTGCATGTAGGTAACCAAAAAACGTTGGACGAATTGGCCGTTGATGTGGCGAGTCTGGGCGAAAGGATGCCGTCGCTCAACGCCGCGGTTTGCGGCGCCGCGGGCGATCCTTGCGACGAATTGTGCGGCGGCGCCAAATGCGGCAAATGCGGTGGTCCGTCTTGCGGCGATGGTAATTTTTTTGCTTAATATATTTAAGAGTTCAAACTAAAAATTAAAACATTGCCATTTCTCGACTGTATTAAATAGTTGGAATCTGATTTTTTTAATCAAAAATAGAAGAATCCTACTTTTTCCAAAATTAAATGCTAACGAATCGGCTCATTTATCGACCTACGTTCGATTTACACACCGCGTTTTCGCTTTGAAAAACTTTTGTTTGCCCGAGAATATCGATTTTTTCGGCCGATTATTCCGTCGACAAATTCCTAAATTCTTATGCTAACCTTATAAGAATCTTTGTTTCGAGATGTGAGCACACTTGGGTTTGGGGGTATGCACCCCGAGAAACCGAAATACCCCCAGAAACCAAAATACCCACTCCAGAATTCTATTTTTTGAATTTTTTTCGGTTTTTTTCGCAATTTTTTGATGCCATTGGATAGTGCTCGATGGGAAACGTTGAAAAATTGTGTTTATCCGCCATATCACCATTTTAAGGCTATTTTTTTAATTATAAATAATATTGCACCCCCCTCCAGAATTTTGGTGCCGCTGCGCTCACCTATGCGTGCGAGTCAAAATTTTCCTCTGCCTGGAGAGATCAGCAATGCATATTGATCCTATGAGTCTAACAGTTGTACAGGGTGGCCCAAAACAAGAAGGCTGCGCCCAAATCGGCTACACGTCTTAACTTATTCACTATGAACATAAACTTTTGAGACATTTTGCATTGGATAGGTAAAAATGTCATTGTTTAAGCCGTGTAGGAAATTTTGGCCAGCTGCCAGCGGTTTGTGAGTTAGGGCGGTTTGTTTACACGCTATCCTACTAACAATTAGAAACTAAATTAGGCTTGTGTGTAAACAAGCCGCCATGGCTTACAAACCCCTGGCAGTCGGCCAAAAATTTTTGCACGGTTTAAACAACGACATTTTTATCCATTCAATGCGACAAGTCTCAAAATTTCATGCTAATTTTAGTCGAAGTTTTTGTAAAATTTGGCTTTGTCTTTTCCTAGACCAATCCCTCTGTTTTTTAGCGCGGCGCACAGGAAACCCGTCCTGCGTTAAAGGGACGTCTCGTACATTAACGCCATGCGCAAAGACTTTTCTGGATAAAAATGATACTTTAACATTTTTACGGCATTTTTAAAGGAAGTTTTCGAAAAAAATTCAAGTGTCTTAAAAATGTATTATTTCTGTTTCCCCATCGCTCTTTTTCTTTCATCATCAGCAATTACCTGCTTTAGCAACTTTGTAGAGAGGTAATCCATCATAGTCTCCCAAGGTCGAAAGTTCAGGGGGTGAAATCCCAAAATTTAGGACCACAAAATTTAGAGTTAAACCTTTTTTGCAGGTCAAATATAAAAAATGGCTAAAACATCCTATATAGCATGTTTTGATGTGAAAAACTGCATTTTTAAGTACTTTTCGTCCCATTCTGGCTAGTTTCGTCACTCTTGTAAGTAAAAAATATAAAAGTTCATCAAAAATTTTGACTTTTCAGATCATTTAAGTTCATTCTAGGTATTTTATGGGTAAACAAAATCGAAATGTCTTAGTCGGCGCGAAGCGCCGAAAAATTTTTAATATATTCGCTGCTGTTTGTACTCAAGAATCATGCACAAAATGTTTCATAGCTCAAAATCGTCCGACAGTGATTCAAGTCTCGGACCTTCCTGAGGTGGGGGTAATACCCCCTCACCCCTCTATGGGAATGTGTGTAATCCATGTTTTTTGTAATGCTTTGTGCCAGATTGATTGCTTTTATACATTTTTTCTTCTAAACAGCCCAACCTTGAGCTAGACATGCAGAACATGTAAAATATTTCTGGCGCTCTGCGTCCAGTCATTGAATTTCTGTCGTTTTTTGCAATTCTCAAAAAAATTGAGGGCAAAGACAGCTTGAACAAACAGCGTGGACTTGATAACGAAAAATCAGTCGCGTGCATAGATAGCTTTAACGTTAAATTTTTTGTATGATTCGAAAGAGTTGAAAATTTTTAAAGTTTTTTCGAAATTTGTCGTCAGCAGTGTGTAGAGCTAATTGAAAAACGCTCAAAAATGCCCTTAGCCTTGCCTATCTCCTGACAGTTATACCTTTTTTGGTGCGCTAGTAAGAGGCTCCGCGCGCAAACGCTTTATCCTGGCCATTAGCGGCCGTGCAAAGGGGGTGGCGCTAAAAGCACTGACCACCAGACATGCACGTGGGGGTGGGGTTCGGGGGTCCTGCTGACTCCCTCCAAGAATGGAAAAATAGAAAATTTTGTGGGGAAAATGAGGCGAAATGAAGGCCAGTAACTGATGAAAATTGAAAATGTTCTTCAAAATTGCTCCGAATTGACCGAAAACTGTAATAATGTTGCTTTAATGCTATCTCATCGCTTATACCACTTTTTGAGGTCATTTCGGCTCCAAAAAGCCCAATTTTGACCCCCATACCGGCTGACCCTCCCCCTAAATCGGCCATGCTGTGCACCTATGCTGATCACCTCACTCTGCCATAGAATTCGAGTTCGGTATCCCAGATTGCTGTATTTGACAAGGTTACTGTATTCAAAGACTAATCTTAGCAAACGAAGCATAGACAAACAAAAAATAAACGAATGACAAAACAACGAAAAATTTATAAATTTAAAAAACGCGAGAACAAAATTTCAAAAAACCGCATCTCTACAGGTGCGGTAACGAAATCCGAGCGCGCGTATCAATATTCGAAGGAGGCGAACGAAAAATTGGAGCAAAAACAGCAACAGGCCAACGATTTGATGCAACAAATTCGCGTCGCGCAGCAAAACGCCGACAGGGCGTTGATTGAGGCGCGTCAAGCGCACCAAACGGCCAGTCGCGTCGCCCAACAAGCAAACGAAACGAAAGCGTCGTTGAGGCGGGCCGTCGAAAAATTGGACGCCTATCTTTCGGACGGTGGCGGCGCCACGCTGGATGAGGTGATTTAAAGATATATGGGTGTAAATTAGGTAAAAAACAATATGATGTACACACACACACACACACATCACACATCGTTTTTCGGCGTTTCTGGCGATGCTCTGTCTTTCTAAAGCGTAAAAACAAAAATTTCAAATAAAATCGAACTATTTGAACAAAATATTGTCAAAACATGCCCCCTCTTAAACACGGTTTTTTTTATTTGGCAAAGAGTTTTCCCGATATACATACAAAGACTTTTCGGGACCGTCTTTGTACATGTACAAAGATTTTTGGAAGACAAAATTTGTGAAAAGGTAAAATTCCCAAGAATTTTCGGCGCTTCGCGCCGAAATGAATAATTGTCTGTCCTGTATATCTTTAAAATGGTAGAATTTACATTCAGAATGGAAAAATGTCATATTTTTCCGCGCTTCGCGCCGTTTTGAGACAATTTTTAGTAATTTTTGGCGTCAGAAACCCAGAAATTAGCTAAAATACACTACCAAAGGTCGAAAAACTCTGTTTTACCACACAAAAATCGCTACTGTATCATATTATAATACACAAAACTTTGTGTGTGTATAATGTACAAAGACTTTTGGGGACCACCTTTGTACATATACAAACGGACCTTGTACAAAAAACACTGTTCTGTATGTATGGTGACTAACAAAGGCATGCAATTTTCCATCGTTGTGTTCCTGCATTATCTCACATAGCTTTGTAGCTAGAACGTGGTACTATAAAATAATAAAAGGACTATACAGTCGGACACCCGCACTCAAAAGCAGGCACGTAGCTGGCCGTCTTATTTTGGGGGGACCAACACAAGTTTTGGGGGACTAAGCCAAAAATAGCACAAAATAACGTTTAAAAAGTCCGATTTTTCCGGTTTTTCTGCATTTTTTTGGGGTAGTCCGAAACTCCCCCCCATTCTCCCCAGAGATACGTGCCCGCACAAATGACAAATAGGAATACTCAGCGATCACGAGAAACGCTTCGCTCGAAATTATGTAACTTAAAGACATATTTTAGAGATACATTTTTCCAATTGCGAAAGTCAAGTTAAACCAGTTTACAAAGACAAATCAATCAATTGAAGATTCCGCTTCTGCACCTTACCGTGCACGTGTTGGTTGTTTCGCCTTTGTAATCCGTTTAACTTCGGTTTCGCAGTTGGAAAAATCTCATCTCTGAAATTATGCGTTGAACATCAAGCACTATATGTACTTGCAATCGGGGAAAAGCAAGAACAGTGATCATATGTATGTACATGCACTGCCCACGGTCTAAAGTTCTGAGGGGTTAACCCGTGTTTTCTGGGGGGGGAAAATGATTAATTTTTACGGCTAATTATGGTGCTAAAATGATGAGTTGATGTTGATTTTCTAGATCTTTTTGTCGTTGCTTACCCCCTTCCCTCATAACCTGTGGAAACGCTTTAATTCGTTTCATTTTACTCGTCTTGAAAATCAGTGATTAGTTTTTGCGTGAAAACAAATGACAAAAACGACGGAATGACTTGGACTGCCAAATATACACAAAATAATGAACAAAAAGTGCCTGAATGAATGAATGAATGAATGAACAGAGTAATACTCGAAAAATACTTCAGATTAAACTGCTGAACATCGTTTAGTGGTGTTTTATTTTTACAACAATAGGTTTTGATCCGAAGATGGCCTGAGGGAAGGGGGTATGCCTTTTGAAAGTTTAGACAAGGGATAGATACCCCCCAGTGTGGCATGTGTGACAGTGAACCATCGTGGTCTATTTAGCGAAACCTTGTGCATGGATCAGAATTTTCGAGTCAATGT
Organism: Mermis nigrescens; assembly: GCA_036768485.1. Taxonomy (NCBI): domain Eukaryota; kingdom Metazoa; phylum Nematoda; class Enoplea; order Mermithida; family Mermithidae; genus Mermis; species Mermis nigrescens. Next base: position 42,005 of record JAVLUZ010000548.1, read on the forward strand.
AAACAGATTACAAAAGCGATTTAAACTGAAACAATAATTACCATACTGTACATAATATGTACATGGCAATTAGTAGGCGTATGACTGCCTAGAAATGAATTTTGGAGCCGCTCGCTTGAACGTTGAAAATTGATTTTCATGCTCAAGATTCCGTGAAATAGGCGATAGTTATTACTGGGTCGAGCACGTGAGTGGCTAATATTCTTGAAAATACATATGAAGTATTCATCAACAGTTGATATTAGATACGGCCGGTATTCGACGAATAATGCAAATATTCCGATTTATCGGGATTTTATGAATATTCTAAAATTGTTTATAATCAAAATTCCGAATATAAGTTTCTTCGCAATTGTGCATGTGGTTTTAGTGATCGAATCTGAACTATGAAGTTATAAAATCGAAATGGGGTAAAAAGAGATAACTTGAAAGAATAGCTTCGTTACAGAAGCATCAAGAGTGACGTAAAGGCTAATAACGTCATGTTGTAACTAACAAGAATGCTTAGCGGCGTGAGTGCTTGCTTATTGAGATCGTAATGATGGATGAAACCGTGCCTGTGGTGAAATTTAAGCTAAGGCGTTAAGAACATAATGCTGTCAAACCCGTAAGCTTATGTTTTAAGTTAGGTTTATATAAAACTTGTTTGAAACTTTTACTTTATCACGCTGGTCGGTTCTCATTTAAGCTGCATTTCATTTAAGCGCTTGTTGATATGTATTACAGCTACATTGCTGCTTGGTTGAAATAGTGGTTTTCATTTTTATTGAATATTTTTTGCAGTTGTTTACTAAAATTTGATATTCCTAGAATTGTCAATTTGAAAAAAAACGTAGAAAGTGTGCTGTTTTAAGCGTTTTCAGCCAACTTTTGACTCAAAAATTTCAAATTTGTGGTGCTTAGCGCCATTGTACTCATTTGCTGACTAAGTTTTGTTCAATTAACTCAAAGTGTTTTATGTTTTAGCAGAACGAGTATTGTCAGAAACGTCAAAAACCATGCGTACCCATCATTTTTTAGCCCAGAAAAGGCTCTTTTGACATTGATTAATTCGTGCGAATCTATTTATAGATCAATCTTGCCATCAGTAAATACTGCTTATTCCAAATGATTTCTATTTTGGAAAATTGCCAGATTTATAGAAGTCTTATTCGATAATAATATCGTTATTCTCAAATTTTCAATTCTTAAGAATTTCTTATCACTTTAGGAAGATTCTAATGATTGCGGTAATGATAATTTTGTTCGTAGATGGCGGATTTTTCCGCCTTATTATTTTCCAATTTTTCTTAGTTATTCTTATCGACGTCCTAGACCCGCTTTTTCATATGATAAACGATCGCTTTAGCAGCGAACCTGCGAGTTCAGAGATGATTTTGAAAATTAAGGGATTTCTTATCTTTTTAATGATGAATTTTTTATATTAATTATAAATTTTTCTGTATTTATTTTTATAGATTTGGTCTTTTTTTCAAATTCTTCGCACGAAAACCCAACATTTGAATCTTTTTCCTCCCATTAAAGCTAGTTTCGCTCAGCGTAACGTTTTAGATCCGCACTATCGCCTCCGAAATTTTGAATATGACGATTTCGGAAGATCCGAACGAAATTGAATCGCTGAGCAGGGCGATTAGCGAAAATTTGGCTAAACTGACCAACATTGACGTCATCCTCGCCGAAACGCGGGCCAATCTGACTCAGGCGCAACGGTTGAAGGAAAAAGCCGACGAAGCCAAGTAAAACTCGTAGTTTTCGTATTTTATCTTTCTATTTTATTGAAATTTCAAATTTTTCACATGCTTTATTGTAATATGTGAAATGTGTAAGATATTCACAATATGACCGATATATAGGGTGTGCTTGAGATTTTCTAAGCCAAAATGGTCTCAAACACTGGTATAAATACTGATAATGGCTTAAAAACTATTTTACTGCACAGATTCTGTCAGTTTCAAACACTTTTACATTAAACTTTTAATTGTCATTCATTTTTGGCCTTTTTTGTACTATTCCCCCGAATTCCCATTTTTCTGCACGTCTGGTATTGGACCAGTGAAAGTTGTTGGTCGTCCGTCATTCCACGCCTCCTCTATCTATAAATCTGAATTATTTTTACGTCGATTTGACACCAAATTAATTTCTAACGCCTTTTTTTGCTCGAATTAATATTCTGGGCCTAATTTCGCTCGCTAAGGTTTATATTTCGGGCCTAAAAATTATGCTTCTTTATTGGAACTCATCAAAATTACGGATTCTCTTCTCCAAAATCGATTAGACGCATCGAAAAGCGAGCTAACTTAATTAGTTTAAACGAAGCCGAATATTTATTTTTACTAGGCAATTATATTTCCGTCTCAGCATGATGACGTAACGGTGATTTTAGATGCACAAGATCAGGCTGGTCGGGGAGGGGCGAAATTAAGAATTACGAATTTTCTCCGCTCGAGACATAATTACTAAGTTGCGTTTATAAGAAAACTGCAGAAAAACAGCTTAAAATGATAAAAAATATCAAAAAAAATTTGTTGCTCTGCTATAGTTATATGTATATATAATTCGTGTATTGTTTAGCTTAAGTTATGAAATTGTCTGCAGCAATTTTACTAGCGTTTGAACATCTTTCTTCTTTTTATTTCCTGTCAGGAATTAGCATTAGACGCTATTCAATGATATGTTGATAAAGTATGTAGTAGTTAATATTTCTAGAAATCTTGAAACAGAGACGATGAAACGAGAAAAAAATTAGTTTGCACGTAAATAATGGATTTTTGAGGCTAAACTCGACAGTTTAGAAAACTCCTCATGCCTAGATATCATGAATCCGTTAAATCAGGAGCAGATACGCACGTGGGGGAGAGATTGGGGATATAGACTCCTAGCATGGAAAAATGGGAAATTTGCTCAGGAAAATGAGGCAAAATGATATGAAAAACGAATAAAAATTGAAAATTTTTTTAAAAGTGCTTTGAATTGACCACAAACTGTGTAATAATGTTGTTTTAACGCTATTTTAGCGGTTATACCAGTTTTTGAGGTCATTTTGGCCAAAACAGCTCAATTCTTGATCCCCTCAGACCGGCTGACCTGACCCCCTCAGATCGACCCTGCTGTGCATCTATGATCAAGAGCCTTTTCTCTAAAGTAGCGTCTTTTGTCTCAAAAGTGTAGCAAATTCTAGCCATTATAGTTTTAAAGCAAAACTAAAAACAATTTAATCTTAATTAAAGTTGTACGGTAGCATACTATATAATGTGTCGTATGACTTCCTAAGCTACATAAATTCGTTATGCAATATATCATATATGATATGCACCCAGCTCTTATTCGTCCGATAATAATAATGATAAAAAATAATAAAATAGTAATGTAATAATAAAATTATTAAACAATAATTAAAATTATGATGCAATAAAAAATTTTTTGTCCTTCTTATCCTCATATTGAATATTTTTATGCCGTTTATGATACCATTGTAACTTTAGTTTTTAAATTTTTGACTACGCAGTGAAACGGTCTTGAAATGTAGCTGACATAATCATGAATTTCATATGACTTTGTATATGAATAATTTGATTAATTCGGGTTTTATATAGCGAGATATATTGTGAACTGCTCTCGCATCCACTAGAACTGTAAGCAGACATGCACTTAGGGGCTTGAGGAAAAGTTCTGGGGTAAGTATACCAAAAGTAAAGGTAAAAATCGAAGAGAAGTCAAGGCTACAAATGATTGAAATCGTCCAGAATCACACGTGGGCGTGGGGGGGGGGTTTGGGGGTACGCACCACACATGGGCGTGGGGGTTTGGGGGGTACGCACCCCTCCCCCAGAAGTTGAAATAACCCCCCCAGAAATCAAAATACTCCCCCTCTCAGAAAAAATTTTTTTTTGCTTTTTTAGCAATTTTTTGATGCCATTGGATAGAGCTTGATGAGAAACGTCGAAAAATGGTGTTTTTTGCCATACGACCACTTTTAAGACCATTTTTTGACCTTTAAAAATTTTTTCACCTCCCCCCCAGAAATTTTTCACCCCCCCAGATTTTCGGTGCTGCCCACGTATGGTACGCACCCCCCCAGAAGTTGAAATACCCCTCTGAGATCAAAATACCCCCCAGAATTCAAATTTTGAAATTTTTTTGCTTTTTTCGCGATTTTTTGATGCTATTGGATAGTGCTTGATGAGAAACGTCGAAAAATGGTGTTTTTTGCCATACGACCACTTTTAAGACCATTTTTTGACCTTTGAAAATTTTGGCACCCCGCCCCAGAATTTTGGTGCTGCCCACCTATGGCCAGAATCTGGAAATTAATAGGCAGTTTAAACCTTCCCATTTATTTTTAATCTCATTTTAGCTCGAAAAATCTATATGTCCCCCAGAGCAGACTAACGCTAGGCCGCAAAGGCTATGCAAATGCAATCTAGACATTATTCAACAATAATTGATGTAAGTGCAAGCAAATTCGTTGACCTGATTTAATGAACTAAATATGAATTCCATCAGTTTCGTCTCAAAAGAATTAAATTAAAGTTGGTTGAATTCATAGCGAAATAAAGTGTGACTGCTGAAAGAAGCTTAGTTTCCGCTCATTACCTAAGTGTTGAGCTTACTTATTTCAAGCAATCAATGCAACAATTAGTATCAAACGACAAGATTAAAATTTCAGGCCCCGGTTTTGAGGCCAGTCCCCGCGGTACAGCTCTAATCCGGATGTAGTTCATTCTTATTTATTTTATGTTATTTATTCAATTATGCATTTTTAGTGTTTTGTTTCATTTAAGAGGGTGGAAACGATTCGCAGTCTACTGATCTTAGATTTGTTAATCTCACCTCACCGCCTACTATACAAATGTAAATGACATACATACCTTGTGCACCAAAATAATCATGTTCACAAAATGGATGTTGCAAGACTCCAATGCCTCATAAAATGAGTTTTTCTTCCTTCAATTATTGAATCTAGCATCATTCCCACTTGCGAACATCGCAGCATGATAACTTAACTATGACTTACTCTTGTCTCACCATCGACATATCATAGACTGGACTTCATCTATACCTATGTATGTACATTACCCTTGGCATGGCATGGCAAGACCCTCGGCCGCCGCCCCCCGTCCCCCAAGGTCAGAAAATTTTTGACCCCCACCACCAAATTTGGAAAAAAAACTTGTATTTTTTGGCCATAATTACGTGTTTTTTTTGGCATTTTTAGGCAAAAATTGGATGTCATTAACCCCCCTGCCAAAAATGGCCGGGGATACCCACACGATATTTTGAGCCGTTACATGTATGACTCCACCCCCCTACGGGGATGTGTGCAACGTACATATTCGATCTCGTTCCTACGTTCTTGTTGCCCGGTTAATAAAATTAATGAACTAATTCCTTTGCGACTTCACAGGATACGTGCCGAAACTATGCTAAACACGACGCAAGCCGTGGTGGAAGCTTTGAGCGAAGCCAAAAATGCTCAGGATAAAGCCAGAGTGGCTATTGAGCAAGCGAACGCCGATATCGCCAGTGCCCGCAATGATTTGAGCACGGTAATTTACTGATATATAAATAGCATGGCATGCATACCTGGGCGTGGGGGGTATGCACACCCCAGGATTCAATTTTCTGAAAATTTTTTGTTTTTTTTCGCAACTTTTTGATGCCAATGGATAGTGCTCGATGAGAAACGTTGAAAATGGTGTTTTTTCGCCATACCACTATTTTTAAGGCCATTTTTGACCTTTGAAAAAATCTTGCACCCCCTCCCCGCCCCCACAGAACTTTGGTGCCGCCCACCTATGATGGCAAGTGAACCACTCGAAATATCGAAATCAAATTTTCAATTCAAATTCTGGATTTTTAGTAATGAGACTTCTTCGTTCATTAGCTAATATGTTTCTTTTCTTGGTATTTTTTTTAAAAATTTTTTTTATCAATTCTCTTGGTATCCCAAGAGAATTGACTCGATTTTTCAGGATTAAAGAGTGACAACAAATTGGAAATTTGCCAATCTGGCGTGACGACTAAACATCTACCAAGTCTGTAAAATTTTAAATAACGGCAAACAGCCGCTCTCAATTCTTTTGGAAAAAATTTCTCTAGTGCCCTTTACTGCCTGATACTCAAAAATTTAGAAAACTGTTTTTTACTATCCGATTAAAATCATTTTTTCTTAGTCTATTTAATTTAAATTTCGCTGGTTGGTTGACTTTCCGAGGAATCGTTTTCCCAAATTTTTGGAGCTTCTGCTGATATGTATAAATGTAAAAACATAGCTTTCGACCGTTTTGCTTATAGCCTGTTCCACCACACCTGGGCGTGGGCGGTTTTGGGGTATGCACTTCCCCCAGAAAGCAAAATACCTCCCCCAGAAATTCAATTCTTGAAATTTTTTTCGTTTTTTCGCAATTTTTTGATGCCAATGGATAGTGCTTCATGACATACGTCGGAAAATGGTGTTTTTATCGCCATACCATCATTTTTGAGGCTATTTTTTGACTTTCAAAAAAATCTTGCACCCCCCTCCAGAATTTTTATGCTGCCCACTTATGTGTTCCACTGCTTCTTCGATATTTCAGCAAACATATATGCATTAGGTCAGAATCGGCAGTGGGGGGTCGGAAGGTCAGAAATCCAAAACAGCAAATTTAACGCTCGCGAATTTTGTTGTTGTTTAAACGACCAAAATGGTCAAAATAGCATATAAAGCATTGAGTGAGGGGGCATTACACCCACCTCAGGGTCCGAGGCTTAAATCACTGTCGGACGATTTTGATCTATCAAACATTTTCTGCATGATTTTTGGGTACAAAAGCAGCGAAGAAATTGAATAAATTTTTCGGCGCTTCGCGCCGACTAATACATTTCTGTTTTGTTTACCACATAAAATACCTAGAATGAACTTGAAATGATCTGAAAAGTCAAAATTTTCGATGAATTCTCATATTTTTTTCTTACAAGAGTGGATGAAATTAGTCGGAATAGGACAAAAAGTAGTTAAAAATGCAAAAAGGCTAGACTCTAAATTAAGTGGTCCTGAATTTCTGGAATTTCACCCCCTTCCCTGAACTTCCGACCTTGGGAAACTATGCCCCTTAGCTGCAAACAATTTTTATTTTGAAAGTTAAGATTAAACACAGAAAATGGAAAAATCACAACCTCGCCAGATCATCATGATCTTAGGAGGTTTCTCCACTCCTCTCTCAGAATTGGTGATTTTCCAAAAGTTTTATGTTCAAAAAAATTCGTGGAAAAGGTGCTGTTTTATGCGTTTTCCGTTATTTATTTGCTCAAAAGTGTTAAATTTTCGGCTCTTCGCGCTATATACTCATTTTGTGACTATATTTTGTCCAATTGAGGTGAAAATTTTTTGTTTTTTCGAAATTTTCTTATGTCATTTTCGTCTAGAAGATATGTTAAGTATCGTCATAGACGCCAAAAAATGACGTGTTTGACCCGTATCCACCGTTTATTGGGCGCGAAGAAGACACTTTAAAATTTCACCCGCCCCCTCCTCCAAAATTCTCATGCTGCGCGTGTCAACCCAAGGTCATGTACATACATATCCCACTTATACGTATTCTGTGTCGGGTCGGATTTTTTTAGCGCCACCCCTATTTGCGCAGCCGCTAATGGCCAGGATAGAGCGTTTGCGCGCGGAGCTTCTCATTAGCGCACAAAAACCTTTAAATGCTTGGCGATAGGCAAAATAAGGGCATGTTTGAACTTCTGATGCGCTCCATGTGTAGCCGTCAGATGCGACAACTCTGGAGACTCTGAGATTTTTGTATAAGATTTTGTCGCAATTCTGACCTACAATAAAATAGCCGAAATGTATCCACTGAGAAATTAACCTCCCGTCCGGTTATCAGACAATAAGTGAGGAAGTTGAGCCCTAATTCCCTTAACCGGAGTCCAATATTATTCGTCCATATCAATTCTCAGTCGAAATTATCAATCGAAAAATATAGATAAAATCAACTAATCAACAGTAGATAAAATGAACCACCGGAGCTAATTGTATCCGAATGAAAACGACAATAATTAAGAGAAACTGAGCTCAAAAGCTTCGTTTCAATGGAATCAAAGAAGAACGCTCAAACAGAAAGGATTTAATCTGAAAACGTCAACTTTGCCGTGCATAATAATCGGCGTAGTAAGGAAAAACGCTATTCAACGAAAGAAACTAGCAGCGAACACAAGACCAACGCGCTTACGACCAAGGCACGCCGAAACATTAATAGACGCGCTATTTTATTCTTAAATGCGCGTTTTGTCAATTTGGATGGAAAGATATTTGAATGAATAATATTAATGGGACCAAGGGAATCTACGTTAATATGCTATAATAAATATCAACTGCGCTGCTCACTAAATAATGGAAGGCATTTATGTAACCAGCGCATGATCTACACATAAACGCTGGTTACAACCCTCCCCCATTGAAGAGAGCTGTAAAGTAGACTAAAAATTAAGCTATTAATACCAGAGCTATATATAATTACTTATTGAAAAGTAAAAAGTATAAAAAATGATTTTGAGGAAGATGAAGAAATTGTATATAATTTTTATTAATTTTTTAATTTTTTGAATATGATCTTATATGACAAAACACGCAGCAAAAATTGCAAATAAACATGAACACAATATATTAAACATAATACAGCATTTTTAAGGCACATGAAAAATTAACATTTTGCATTATGAATGGAATGCTTAGTGCCAAAATCTAGAAATGTTAATTGGAAATAAAAAGGATTTGAAAAAGATAAAAAGATTAAGAAAAGATGAATGAAAAAAAAATGTTGCACTTAGAGATTTCTTTATGCATTTGGCTTTGAATAGAGAAACTTTAATCACTTGCAATTAGGATTTCCGACCTCCCTGGGACGGAGGCCCTGTCCTTGGTCTCTTTGAATCACTAGCAGCAGATTCAAGACCATCCGGCCCTCCTGGTGACCTAGGTAGCCGCTTCCTGTGATAAATCTCTTGCTTCTTAGCTACTGAGGGTAGCTCACCTCTTTGGACGTAACCAATGATGTCCTCCTGCACTTTAGCAGTTTGGCCATCAGCATGGCTTACCCATCTACTAGAAATACCCATTGGTTGGGTCATTGCTAGAAACATCCACCGAATGAATACTTTCAACATTTCAGTGAAAGCTTCCCGCCCAAATTTTTCTTCCCAGTTTCGGCCCATTTCACCAAGCCATTGGCGCTTGGCCGTATCAAAAGGACCGGTAATATTGAAACGATCCATAAACTGCTGGAATGCATCCAACAATACTATGAAATTGGCCTCCTCCAAGGCTTCCCCTCTCACTAAGGGAGCGTTCACTAACACAGTGTAAGGTGGCCTAGTGGAGGTTATAGATGGCACAATAATTCCCTGTCCAGCTGTCTCCGTGAAGGGTTTGGCAATCGAGCCCATCTTTAAGCTTGAAGTACCAATTCCCAACTTGGTGGCTGCCAGACCAGAGAGCAACGTGCCCCTCGCCTCCACACCCTGCACCCCATGACCCTGAGTGATGGAAACAATTTGTTGATAGGAATTCAAGAGGTCAAGGTACTGGGTGGAAAGTTGATTATATTGGGCTTTGCAAGTGACTAATTCTTCTCTTAATTTGATATTTTCAGTTGTGAGTGCAACATTATTTTGGTATAGATCATTAAAATTCAGCATAACATCAGACTGTGAATATGCGCTCGCATTAATTAACTTCGATACAGTCGAAAATTCCGCTTGCTTTGTGATAGTAGAGTCAACTACTTCTACTGATGCTGCTACGGCAACAGGCTCGTTTACATTTGGCTGTTGATTTTCTTGGCTACGTTCCCTCCCTGACACGCTAAGCTTTTGCAGGCTGATATCCATTTTCTTAACTACTTTCCGAGCAGATGCTGAATCCTCACTCTCTTTTGCACAAGAAGTAGCTGAAACCAAAGCAGAGTTACCTAGCCCTAACGTCATCAAATTGAACGATTGGTATGGATTAAATGTATAAACAGCCGGATTCACTTCAAGCAAGGACTTATTTGGCTTGGCAAAATCCTTTTCCGTCAACCCTATTCCATTGGTGAACACCGGAAAACTTGTGTTGAAATTGTTGTAACAATCCGACGCATCATACGATGAGGGAAAACGACGAATTATAGCATCTAACCTATTTGTATTGTCGCCATTCGATGCTAACCAATTTCTTTTACACACTACATCCGCCTTTGCATACTCCCTAGCACGAAGAAGGCTCAAGGCTAACTGCACAGTTTGGCGTAGATAATCATTGGCCTCTCGTCTAGTTCTTGGTGATGTAACGGCAATGAAAAAAGGTCTATCACCTAATACCTCTGTAGCTTCAAAGACAAACTCAGCCCGATAATTCAAAAGAACAAGCTCCACCGGCACCCCTTTTTCTTTGACTTGTCTTTTTCCCAACCAGGTAGATAATCAACATCCTCATCATATTCGTCATCCGAATCAGACTTAGCCGACAAAGTAATCCTTTTTGACTTCTCAATTTCCGGAATAACGCCTGATTGGTAAATCAACCTCTGACAATGACTCTCAAAGTCATCTGCTAGGACATGAGCATGGCAAAATCCTGGTATCAAGATTTTACCTGTTACCCCTTCCCTACAATTAACTTGAGCAGCCATTTCCTTCCACATGAACTCATTCATATCGCCTTGATCCGATCCAATGCTTTCAAAAATTGGCAGCATAGCTTTTATTGAATCAACACTTCTTGTATCATGCGGAAACCCATGAAACAAGTCATCTAGCTCAGGAATCAATTTGTAGCGAAGAAGAACCATAAAAGACATTATACAGGTTTGCGCGTCAATTAGGCAATATTTAAACTTTGCTCCATCTAAACGCTCCACATTCCAAAACTTATCGATACCAGGCACCCTCAAAGTGTCATTCCCAATCAAATCTATTCCAATCGCACATTGAGCCAGATGCCACAAGCCTCTACCCTCTGGAATCAATGCAATTTTCTCCCAATCTTCTACTCGAAAACCCTTCTGCCCTTTCTCAACAGCTTTGAGAACATTTTCCAAGTCAAATATTCGAATGCCAGATAGTATGCCCGAATTTCGATAATTCTTCTGATAACCCTTCGACATTTTCTTATACACTGAGTATGGCATTGGTTTGTCACCAAAGGTGAGATGAAACGCCCAAGCATCATTCGCAAAGTTGAAGGCACATACTATTGTCTTTGGGTTTTTCAAAAACCTTATCAAATCATCTCGCATTAACCTTGTCATTTTCCCAGCGTCAATAGCAGCAGTGTCTCCATGAGGAGTGCCTACTAAAATCCACCGGGCTAATGAATAAGGGTAATCGGGATGACTAGGAAAAGCGCTGTCAGCATTGAATTGTTTATGTTCTGCCGGGTAGTCTCTGTACGACTTATGCCCTACATTCACATATTCAATATCTAAGGAGACAAAGATGAGGCCACGCAAATTTTTAACGCACATTTGAAACAAAAATTCGTTTAGTTTTGTTTCTGTGTCTATCACAATCAATCTATTGAACATTGTTGGTGAGCGTTTAAATGTCGAATAGCACCATTTTGTGAAATCCGCATTCCTTAGTAGCCTCAATTTGTTACATTCTAGAAAAACACAAAAAACGCTATTCAGTTATTTTATCATTTTTACTCCAGCATTTTTTCCAATCAACGTAACTTAACAATTTATTTATATCTTTTAAAATAAGATTTAATCAGTAATTTATTTTGAGAGAGGATTGAAGAAAAGTAAAAGTGAAAAATGAATGAAGTAAGATTAGGCTACTAATTCCATTACACTCTATCTCTCTAATCATTTAGTTGATCAAGCTAAATGTCAGAAAAGATAATTTACAAGTGTTCAAGAATAGCAGAGTAAATCGACAGCGCTGTCTAATTTGAATGCTTAATTTTATATTTTAAACCTACGCAAAGCTTATTCGAAAAAATAAAAATAAAATTAATTCTTCAAAATTTAATTTCTCTACCTAGTTTTTATATTCATTATTAACGTTTTACTCGCATTTACAAATCCTTTTTATTATGGTAGGAAATTAGTTACACTTTTTGCAAGTAATTTATCATTTCTAGGATACCATCTCGAAGCACCTAACTATGATATGCCCCTTGCAAAATATAATAACGTTGCGATACGCTGCTCAATCCTTAGGCTTAGTAAATTCCTTTTGCAACATGAACTATTTTAACAGCGATAGCAGCCAGCAAATAATTTTTTGCATTCTCATGATTTAATACACCGAACCCAGATGTATTTTTTTCAAACAAATTGATTAAAATTTGCGCGATTTCGAGATTTCGAAAATTTTGCTCAGGTAGGTATCTACTTAACTTAATAAGCATATCAACTTCTATTCCCAAATATACCTACCGTCTGATTCAAAAGCCCCATTTGACTGACGTTTCTGTTTACAAAAAATCGCAGGCATTGTCAATCAACTGTATGTATTCCGAATACCAATTCCTATTTTATATCTGCGTAACTGCTCGCTATCAATGAAAAACAGTTACTCGCTTTGCGATATTATCCGCGACTTGCTTTGATACAGTACTTCGGCAATTGTCCATAAGCTCCGCATAATATTACCGCGCATAGTACTTACTTATCAAAAATTACCTTTACACAAAAAAAATTAAAGAAACACTTACTTACTATTTATTTTGATAAAACTATTTCATTCATACACACAAACAAACAACCTTCATAACAACACTTACCCACAGCCATAAGTAAAATATCATTCCATACATACATACATTCTCACTCATACACACATACATACAAACAAACCCACACAATTACATACATTTATACTTATTTCTCTTCCCTCACAGCCGAGCTATACCAATGTTTCACTCGACTGAGCGAAACTCTAAAATGCCGATCAGTATTCGTTAAATCGACTAAATCGATCGTATTTTCCTCCAAATTTGTACGTAATACTTTATATGGTCCTACATAGACTTTATCAAGTTTAAACTTGGGGCTTATCTTTAGGGCCACCAAGTCATCTTGCTTAAAGTCCTTTTCTTTCGCTTTCTGATCATAGTAGAACTTTTGCTTATTTTGCGCTTTCTCAATGTTTTCGAGTACGATTTTTTGCATTTCTGACAATGTCGTGCCTAGAAAATATCTAAATGAATCGTATTCTAATGGCAATGTTAGCCTGCGCGCAACTAAATTATCAATTTGGAAATTTGGCTGACGTCCATGGGTTAGGAAAAACGGTGTTTCTCTAGTAGATGCATGAGGCGAAGCACGATATGCAAAAACTGCATATGGCAAAAACTTTTCCCATTCATCTGGTTCGTTAACAGCTAATCTCTTGAGCTGTTCTAACAAGGTCTTATTGAAACGCTCAACCTGTCCATCGCACTGTGGATGGTAAGGCGTGGTTTGAAGTTTTTAGTCTTCAGGATCGCACACACATCCGCCATTAGAGTGGATGTGAAGTTGCTACCCTGATCACTTAACAAAAACTTTGGTTCACCATGCCTCAACACCACATTTTCAATGAACAACTGTGCGATTCTTTCCGCTTTTATGTCAGGAGTTGCCGCTACTTCGATGTCTTTCGTGAAATAATCAGCAAACACAACAACATTTACATTTCCAGATTTCGAGGGAGATATTAATAGGCAATCCACTGCTACGAATTCCCAAGGAGCAGTGACTGGAATTGGCATTAGAGGAACTTTTGGTGTTTTCTCCCTTTTTGTGAGCTGACAAACAGCACACGATTTAACCCATTCTCTCACATCCATACTTATGCTAGGCCACCAAAAACGCAACAAAATTGTAGCAGTAACCTTTTCGATACCAAAGTGACCCGAAATTGTAGCTCCATGAAATTGGTGTAAGACGTAATTTATCAAGCTTTTCGGAATTACCGTCTGAATTACCACATTTTTTGTGCCCTTGTTGAACCAAAAACGTTGAACAAGATCATTGTCCATCAAAAATGCAGTATGTTGTTTTAACATTTTTTCCGGATTTTCTAGAATTTCACGAATTTTAGCAATAAATGGATCACGCTTCTGTTCAGCAATTAAGTTTGGAAGGGTCATTGCTTGGTGAAATTCCGGCTTAACTTGAATAACGTCGGACAAAAAATCTTTTAAATTATCCGACTTTTCTACTTTTTCCCTTTCATCTGCCGGGATTTCACCAGCAGTCTCTTCCAATTTTCTTTGCTGTGCTCGCGTTATCACATTATTACCTAAATTATCGTTATTCACGCGTGAAAAATAATCCGCTGCTTGCATGTTTTTACCCGGCACATGCTCAATTTCATAATCATATTGCGTCAATGTAATAGCCCATCGTTGCAAACGCGCATTCTTAAGATTCGCAGATTTTATCCAGGTTAAAGGTTTGTGATCAGATTGAATGATGATTTTACGGTCGATAAGATAATGATGGAAGTGCTTTAATGACCAAATAATAGCCAAACATTCCTTCTCTGTCGCGGAATACCTACGCTCAACTGGTGTTAATTGATGGCTCGCATACGCAATGACATAGAATTTATCGAACGATCTCTGACACAACACTGCACCTACGGCACCATCACTGGCGTCACACTGCAAAATAAATTGAGCTGACCCGTCAAAAACTGGAAATTGCAAAATTGGAGCCGAAATCAATTTTTCCTTAAGCGTTTCAAAAGCCATTTTTCGTTCTTCAGTCATTTCAAATTTAACGCTCTTATTCAACAATTCATACAATGGCTTTGCTATGCGCGCAAGATCAGGAATAAAACGTCGAAACCATTGAATGAGACCTAAGAACTTTTGCACCTTTTTAATAGTTGTCGGTAAGGCTATGGCTTGAACAGCTTCAATTTTACGAGGATCTGGGCGGATTCCTTCCGAAGAAACGATATGACCGAGAAACTCAACTTGCTTTTTCAGAAAATTACATTTTTTCGGTTTCACTTTTAAATTCGCTTCTTTTAGAACTTGGAAAACACTATCCAAATTCTTAAGATGCGTTTCAAAAGTTGGCGAAAAAATTATAATATCGTCGATGTAAACTAAGCATGCTTTCCAATTTAAGCCACGAAGCACTAATTCCATAAGTCTCTGAAAATCCGCTGGTGCATTTTTTAATCCAAAAGGCATGACAGTAAATTCAAAATGACCTTCTGGACACGTAAAAGCAGTTTTTTCTTGATCTTCTGGATTCATAGAAATTTGCCAATATCCGCTTTTCAAATCTAGAGTTGAAAAATACTTAGCGTGAGCAAATGCATCAAGGTAATCGTCCAACCTAGGGATCGGATAAATATCCGTGTGTGTTATTGCGTTCACCCCACGATAATCCACCACCGGTCTCATGGTTCCGTCCTTTTTCTTAATTAGAAAAAAGGGCGATGACCAGGGGCTGGTGCTGGGGATTATCGTCCCAGATGCAAGCAGTTGCTCGATTTCCTTGCGCATTAGCTCACGATGCGAATAAGGTACTCTTAATGCTTTCTTAGCAACAGGCGATGCGTCATTAGTGGGAATTTTATGCTTTACTAGATGAGTAACGCCTAAAGGTTCACTGTCCAAGGCAAACACGGTTCTATGCTTAGCTAAAAGATTCTTAAGGTCTTCTTTTTCTTTGTTCAATAAATCAGAATCTCCGACCAATTTATCCAAGACTGTGCTAAATTCTGAATCTGATTCGAACGATTTTTTCCGATTTTCCGAAATGTCCGAAAATATTTCTTCCACAGGCTGAGCTGCTCCCAAAACCGAACGCGAAGGTAGCACTACTGATTCGTTACTCAAATTCATAAGACATACAGCAAATATATGCGCAGATGAGTCGAAAACTGAGTTAGCGCCAATAACGAATGAATTATGAGGATCGTCTAGGCGAACAGAAGGCTCAAAAGCATAAACATCTGACTCAGGCTCATCCAAAAATCTTGCCGTTGCTGGCACGAAAATTTGAGAATTTGGCGGCAAAATCGTTTTTTCAGCTATTCTGACCACTGGAAAATTCGAAATCGAATTCATTTTAGCACTTTTCACGGCTCCTGCCCGATTTTCGAGAAACCAATTTAATGTTTCACTCGGAATTTCGTTAGCGTCCAATATAAGTGGATATCTAACTCCACGTAGCTTACAATATTTCTTATGAACGTTAATCGAGCCCCTATTTAATTTATGCGCGAAGAAGTCTGTTCCCAAAATAAAATTGTCCGATAAGTCGCCTCCAACATTTGCTTTTACTGCAAAAATTTCGGATCCTATACGTATAGCAAATCTAACTATTGCAAAAATATCTAAATTTTGCGAATTAGCTGCTTTGAGGCTACTTATCGGCTCTTTATTTTGGTACTCGACTCCAAACACTTCCCTCATAAATTTCGATGAAACTACAGTACACTGCGCGCCAGAATCGCAAAGAGCAAGCACTAAATGATCGCCAACGACTATTGGTATTTTTAAAGGCCCTAGCATCGGAAAATCATAAGCCTCAAATTCTTCGGGTCTTATTTTTCGAGAAACAGAACGATCGCTTAACCTTTTAACTTCTGAATCTGAAACATTCGCCATTTTTATTTTTTGACAATGTTTTTTTAGACTACTATGAACAACGTTTTCCTCAATTATAGTCGAAGAATGATGAATAGGTGGAATAATATTCGTAACGTAATTATGATTTGAGCCTATAACGCTCTGTATATGCGCATAATCAATTATATCACTCATATTACGGTCAGACTTAACATTACTGTCCCTCACTGTTGGACTAGGAGCTGAGGTCTGAAATGTAGGCTGACCGAAACTTTGTGATAAATTTTTATACATACTTTCCGAGTTTAAGCGCTGCGTCTCATTAGAATTAGCAAAATTTATTCGATTTTGTGTTGGATTTTGGCTCAAATTTCGAAAACGCGAATTCACGAACGTATTTTGGCTATTAGCTGAACCCTGCGTATGATTTTGATCATTATACCATTTTCGCCTACATTCCGCCGTTGAATGACCATAAATCCGATGCTCACTACACCAAGCTTGATTATTTTGAAATCGATTAGGCGTAAAATTTATCCTAGGCTGAAACTGCCTCGAACAATTTGTGTTGCTCGTCTGAGGTCTAACGTTACGCGAAAAATTTGCTTCCGAGAAATTCGATCTACCGAAACTAAATCGAGGAACCGATTGATAGTCCGATTTTTGATTCTCAAAATTCCTAGCATTATTAAACCACGATTTTTGCGTATTTTGAGTCTGCCCCTGTGAAAAAGTACGACAATTCTGCCCCGAAAAATTATTACGATCGTCAGAATTTAAATTTCGCATGGATTTTCTCACCAATTCCAACTCCGTCTGTAATCCTCGATTTTCCTGCTCCAGCCGCTCCAATCGCCCCTTCCAGCTAGATTCTTCACTCCTTTGTGGCTGAGTTCGAAGTTCTCGAGGTTGCGCGGTATTGACTAAAATTGGATGGGATGTCGGCTTTCTAGCTAATAACGAAATTTCGGCATTAAGCGCTCGTTCTCGTGCCTCGTCCAACGATTGAGGCATACCGAATAAATGAACCCGTTCTTGAATATCATCCGCCAAACCGTAGACGAATCGGTAGGACATGTCTGCACTGAGCTCTTTGTCTGACCAATCTGGATTAGCCAGGTGACCGAGACTCCAGAGCTCCGTGTAGAATTGTTCTACTGCTTCTCCTGCGTTTTGTCGTCGACTTTCGTATCTCTGACGCGATTTATCCGGCCGACTCAAATCCGTGAAATTCGAAATAAATTTCTGCTTTAACAATAAGTAATTATTTTTAACATTATTTGGCAGCGACTGAAACGTTCTGAGGGCCTGTCCACCCAAAATGACTTGAAAAGCGACAAGCTTTTGACTAGGATTCAATTTATAAACTAATGCCAGATTGTCAAACGTATTGAAAAAATCCAAAACCGTTTTTGCATCAGAAGCCGTGAATTCCTTATAGCGTTTCGTCAAAACATTAATGAATTTATCATAATTTCCTTCCCAAACCTCCTGAGGCTGCTCCCTGCGCCGCGGTTCCTCGCCTGCTCCCTGACCCGGACCCATAAAATGTGAATATGGTACCTCGGGCTGAAAAGTTGCCATTTCGCTAACATAGGGTCCGGGCTGCTGGTGAGCTGCCGATTGGAACCCCGTTACTGGGTATTGCCCTGAGTTAGTTTGTTCAAAGTGATTATAATTACCTTGATACGACATATAATTATGAGGCGCACTTTGAGGGAATGGTTGTTGAGCCGGCATAAAAGCTTGAGGTGACTGAAAATTTTCGAATTTTCGAGCTGACGAATTTTGCCTAGACTGCGGAAAATTTGCTCCGCTTGAACTTGGTCCATCAAAATTTTTCGTACCAAAATCCTGACTCTCAGAATTTTTAACACTTTTTAACCTCAATTTCTGCGTCTGAAGCTCATTCACTGTGGGAACGATGAAAGCATTTGTTGGAGTTTTAGGAGCAGTTGAAGGTAACACGCTTTTTCTTTCCATTTCCGCCGACTTACCGCTATGCAGAACTAGAACACTATCAAAACGAGACTCAAAATTCGAACCAGAAAAATTTTCCGCAAAACGTCCAACACTATCCTTGCTATTTTTACGACAAGCCGAATCCAAACCCGTTCGCGAAAACTTAACCGACCTACTTCGACCTCTGGCTCGTTTGAGGACGCTTTCTAAGGGAATTACTGGCTCTGCCTGACCCCTACTTCTTGTCTGATACCGGAATTTGGAGATCTCGGTAGAACCTCCAGTTGTAGCCGTCAGATGCGACAACTCTGGAGACTCTGAGATTTTTGTATAAGATTTTGTCGCAATTCTGACCTACAATAAAATAGCCGAAATGTATCCACTGAGAAATTAACCTCCCGTCCGGTTATCAGACAATAAGTGAGGAAGTTGAGCCCTAATTCCCTTAACCGGAGTCCAATATTATTCGTCCATATCAATTCTCAGTCGAAATTATCAATCGAAAAATATAGATAAAATCAACTAATCAACAGTAGATAAAATGAACCACCGGAGCTAATTGTATCCGAATGAAAACGACAATAATTAAGAGAAACTGAGCTCAAAAGCTTCGTTTCAATGGAATCAAAGAAGAACGCTCAAACAGAAAGGATTTAATCTGAAAACGTCAACTTTGCCGTGCATAATAATCGGCGTAGTAAGGAAAAACGCTATTCAACGAAAGAAACTAGCAGCGAACACAAGACCAACGCGCTTACGACCAAGGCACGCCGAAACATTAATAAACGCGCTATTTTATTCTTAAATGCGCGTTTTGTCAATTTGGATGGAAAGATATTTGAATGAATAATATTAATGGGACCAAGGGAATCTACGTTAATATGCTATAATAAATATCAACTGCGCTGCTCACTAAATAATGGAAGGCATTTATGTAACCAGCGCATGATCTACACATAAACGCTGGTTACACATGTACTGCTGACTGACAATAAATTCTGGCAAGAAATTTAAAAAATTCTTACTACTGGTTCCAACTCGAACAAGAAATCTAATGGTAAAAATATCAATTTGATACCTGATTTCTCATTGCCTTGCCTATACTAGACTGAGCGATTTCTTCAAGCTGTCTTTGCAGTTTGCACTCAATTTTCGTGTATTGCAAAATGCAACCGCTATACAGAAACCAATAATTAGATGCAAAGCGCCCGAAATTTTGGCATCTTCTCAATGTGTATCTCAAGGCTGGGCTATTTCAAAGATAAATTTAAAATGAAAACAATTAATTTGGCACCATGCACCACAAAAACAAGGATTCATTACTGCAAAGATGCTAAAGCAGGGATTCGCTTATGATGAAACAGGAAAGCGGTGGTTGGCAAACACAATTAATTCATTCTTAAGAAGTCGGCGCCAAGCGCCGAAAAAATTTTAAAAATTTTTAAATCAAAATGCAATATAAAATGTTTAAATTTCTAATTTTTTGCCCAAAAAAAGCCTTTGCGCATGGCGCTAATGAACGAAATGTCCCATTAGCGCAGGGCGGGTTTCCTTTGCGCCGCGCTAAAAAAAAAACAGTGGTGGGGTTTGAAGCTTTTGACCCCTTGAATGGCTACTAACTCCCGCTAAATGGCTGCGGCGACCCCCAGGATTGTATATTTTTTGTGAAGATTATAGAAAATGTGTATTTTTATGCTTTTTAGCTCATCTGTGGCTCAAAAGCCAAATTTTTGGCGCTTCGCTGCGCATACACATTTTTTGTCTATTGGTTCAATTAATTCGATTTTTCTAATTTGTTTGAGGTTATTTTTATTTTAAAGTCGTAGAACGAACGAGGATTGTTCGAAACGTCAAAAACTGTTTTTGCCATGCATGTACCCAGGCCCGTATCCAGGATTTTATTTCGGGTGGGGGGGCCGAAAATTTTTGAAGCCAGATATCTCGAAAACCATTAGGAGATAGGCGAAAATAAAGGCAGTTTTGAGCGTATCTCGGCGAGCTCTATACAATGGTGAAGAAAAATCTAAAAAAATTCAAAAATTTTTCACTCCATTTCATATTGATATACAGCATATTTATCATTTAAGCTGATTTCTCATCCTTTAATCGACGAATTATTTCTTATCTCTTGCCTTTGCACTTAATCATTGTGCTTTACAGAGAAAAAGAATGCATATGATGAATAATTCGGTGCCAAGGGCCGAAAAATTTGACATATTCTGCATGTCAAGTTCACATTTAAGCGGTTTTGAGCGGGCTAGAAGACAAGCACAGCGCTGGAAAAAAATTGACATGCTCTCTATGTCTAACTCAAATTTGAACGATTTTTAGCGGTTTAGAAAACGAAACTATACATAAACAATGAATCCGGCGCGAAGCGCGGAATATTACGAGTTTACTTGCTCAAAAGTACGCTGAAGACCTGTTTTGGCGGTGTTTTAGATGCACTTCGCCAATTTTTAATTTTTCCCTTTGGGGGACCCTTGGGAAAAACAAAAAATTTTTCCCATTTCGGGGGGGCAGGCCCCGCCCCCCTGGATACGGGCCTGCTTGTACCCATCGTTTTTAGTTAAAAAAGGCACTTTCTTGAAATTTTTCCGGGCCTGACCCCCCAGACGCTATATGTACATGTATAGCGCCATACTGTCTTAGGTGCGCAAGGTCAAACTTTTAGGGGGTGAATATCAAAAACGTGAAGATAGCTAAGTGCTTTGTACAGTACGATTCTACGGCGAAAACGTTGGTATCGTTATTAAACTATCGTTCTCGAGCATTTGTGGCTAATATAAGCCTTTTTTGAACTCACAAACATAGCTGCATAGCCTTTTTGGTCTAAAGATAGCTAAGTAGCCCTTTTTGAAGTCGGGAAATAGCTATAAATCCATTTGAGATTCGAAAAAAAGAACTATATAGCATTTCTAATCTGACATAGTATGATCAAAAGCTCAGGAAGCGTAATACCCACACGTGGGCATAGGAAAGTGGGGGTTAGGGGGTATGCACCTTACCTGGGCGTGCGGGTTCGGGGGTATGCACCCCCAGAAACCAAAATACCCCCCCCCAGAATTCAATTTTTGAAAGTTCGTTTCTTTTTTACGCAATTTTTTGATGCAATTGGTAGTGCTTGATGAGAAATGTTGAAAAATAGTGTTTTTTCGCTATACCACCATTGTTAGGGCCATTTTTTGACCTTTGAAAAAATCTTGCACTCCCCAGAATTTTGGTGCGGCCCACCTATGGTAAAACCCCCTCTCACCTCTCCCAATGCTCGTGTGTGCACCCTGTGCTTAAGCTATTCGTAGAATTCATGAACACCCTCTTAACTTCCCGTCCTATTTTGGGGGGACCAACTCTAATTTTTTTTGGGGGGCCTAAGCCCAAAAAAGCCAAAAACAGCACTAAATAACCTTTAAAAAGTCCTATTTTTCCGATTTTTCTAATTTTGGGGGGTCCGAACATAGGTGGGCAGCACCAAAATTCTGGCGTGGAAAGGTGAAAAAATTTTCAAAGGCCAAAAAATGGTCTTAAAAGTAGTGATCGACCGGAGCGGCCAAAATGGCCAGAGCCGGAGATCCGGCCGGAGCCGGATTGAACCATATTGCTCCGGCCGGAGCCGAAGCCGGAGGCCGGAGAAATATAATTTTACATGTGCGGATAGATAGGACATCTTTGTGACCAAGACCTAGACCATAGTGCACATGCATATTAAGTGCATATCAGCTAGTTAGTTATATGAAATACAGGGGCGGATTCAAGGGACGGCGGACGGGAGGGGGGGCCGCCGCCCCACCCCCACACCCCCTCCCCCCATTGGCCAAAAATATCTGGCGAGATAAAGAATGTAGGGGCGGATTTAAGGGGAGGGCGGGAGGTGGCCGCCTCCCAGCTTGGCCAAAAATATTTGGCGAGATAAAGAATGGATATGCAATTTGCAATGATTTTTGGCCGTCAGTGACCATAATTTCTCAAAAGTTTTCTGGCGCTATGCGTCGGATGATATGTACCTAATAATGAGATTTATTTACTTTCTTGGCGACCTGGAAGCCATTATCTGTTACTGTAGGTTTCAAAACAATTTTTACAGCAGAAACAGCTATTTTTGCATAGTTTTCTTCTATTTTCGATTGAAAATTTCGATGTTTCGCATCAAATGCTATAAATACAAAAAATCTAGCAGTAAATCATGCTTCTAAACACGATTTTTCCATATTCGGCAAAAATTTTTCCCGATGTACAAGGATTTTTTGGGACCGTCTTTGTACATGTACAAAGATTTTCGGGAAGACAGAAATTGCAAAAAAAGGTCTGTAATTCGAAAAACATTTTCGACGCTTCGCGCCGAAATGAGTGATTGTGTGTTCTATATATCTTTATAATGGCAGAAATTGCATTTCAAAAGGAAAAATGTCAAATTATTCGGCGCTTCGCACCGTTTTACGATTCTTAGTGATTTTTGACCAAAGAGACCCAGAAGTTACTTGAAACACACTACCAAAATTCGAACAACTCTGTTTTTACCACACTAAAATCGCTACTGTACCATTTGATAGTACCTAAAAATTTGTGTGTGTAAAATGTACAAAGACTTTTGGAGACGATGTTTGTACATGTACAAACGGACCTTGTACAAAAAACAGTGACTGCTTCTAGACGTCTATCCGCCTTGATTTCACAAGTTTTCCGGCGCTTCGCGCCAGATTTTTACAAAATCAAAGAAAGTTAATGATTTTCTCGTACAAAATTTTCGAAAATTTCAAAATGTTAGGAAAAATATTGCATTAAAAGTGATTTTATGTAAAAGTACACAATGTAGAACACCGAAAAAACGCTATTTCGCGCGTTAGGGGCAAATTTTTGTACCTATTTTTGACTGTCTTAGGAAAAGTTGGGATACCGCCCCCTTAGGAAAATCCTAAAGAATGGATATGCAATTTGCAGTGATTTCTGGCCGTCAGTGACCATAATTTCTCAAGTTTTTCCGGCGCTAAGCGCCGGATGATACCTATTAATGACATTTATTTACTTTTTTGGCGACCTAGAAGCACGGTTTTTTAATGTTCGGCAAAGATTTTTCCCGATGTACAAAGACTTTTCGGGGCCGTCTTTGTACATGTACAATTATTTTAGGGAAGATTTTCGCATCAAGCATTAAATAATGTTTCTTGACATCTATCCGCTTTAATTTCACAAATTTTCCGGCGCTTCGCGTCAGGTTTTTCTTGAAGTCAAAGAAATTTAATAATTTTCTTCACACAAAATTGTCCAAAATTTTAAAATTTTTAGAAAAAAATATTGCGTCAAAAGTGATTTTTATGTGAAAGTATACAATGTAAAACACTGAAAAAACGCTATGTCGCGCTTTGAGGGCAAATTTTTTGATCTATTTTTGTCTGTTTTTGGAAAAGCAGGGATACCGCCCCCCCTTAGGAAAATTCTAGATCCGCAACTGGTGAAATAGACTATGTACATTCAACAAAATTTTATTCAATGCTTTTATTAAGAAAAAGGCTGTCGTCTCCTTAGCCTGCCCTAAATAAAGCGTCAATAGGCAATATTTGATGTTAAAGCATGATTGTGTGTGACCGTATATACATAGGTACGTTGCATACTATATTATGTTCAGTGAACCGCGAATATGACGTACAGAATGGACAGCAACATTATCTGGAAAATCAGTGTAGCATGTGCAGTGCAGGCCAGACTGTATCTTATGCTACTCTATGACTTCCAGTGTTAACAGCAATTTACTGCAGCGATTTCCACAATTTTTGTTTCATTTTCATATTTGTTTTTTTCCTAAAAATAAATATTTTACGATTGTGGTTGTGATAAACACTTTATTTGGTGTTATTTCCTTTTTTCTGTTATTATATTGTGCTCTGACTAAATTTAATAAGCATTATGTCACCAATTAGTACGTTCGGTCACTATGCAAAAAACGAAAAAATTCTCCGGCCTCCGGCCGATTTTTGGATGTCCTCCGGCCAAAGCAACGGAGTGAAAAAAATGGCCGGATGTGCCGGAGCCGGATCTCCGGTCGATCACTACTTAAAAATGGTCGTATGGCGAAAAACACCATTTTTCGACGTTCCTCATTGAGCGAGCACTATCCAATATGGCATCAAAAAATCGCTAAGAAAACAAAACAAATTTTCAAAATTTGAATTCGGGTGAGGGGGTATTTTGATTTCTGGGGAGGGGGTGCATACCCTCTCCCAACCTCCCCCCACGCCCACGTGTGGTCCGAACCCCCTCCTATTCCCCTAGAGATACGTGACTGTTCATGAATATTTCCAAGAGAGATGTAGGTATAGTTTAAAAATAAGATTTATCGTATTAAACGCGCATAAAGATCGCTTCGGAGACCGGAATAGCCGAAAATTACGTCAACGAATCGACGCATTCGTTGAGTTCGTTGAAGGAAGAATTGGGTCGGGTGGAAGTGGATTATTTGCAAATCGATAAAGACGCCGAAAGGGCGAACGAAATAGCCCGGGCGGCCCGGCGAAAATTGGACCAAGCCGAGAGGCTCAAAGTCGAATTGGAAACCAAATACGCCCAGTCGCAGGAGGCTTTGAACCAAAAATTGGGCGCCGGTCAGGCGCCCAAGGACAAAGCCGAGCGGATTAGGCAGAGGGCGACGAATTTGCTGCAAAAAACGCAAAAGCATTTGACCGACATAGAACGTAATTTTTTACGATTTTTTAGAATTTTAAATTTTTTGAAAATAAATTTTTTTTACAGTATTCCCTCTTCGGACTAAAAATTTGGTTCGACTTCGAAATGACGTCATTTAGTTACTTTACATTTTTGGAATCGCAGCATAACTGATATTGGACATTTTAACATTATTTCATAGAAAAGGCCGACCATAGGATAATGAAGAGACGAATATGATTTATAGTAAACAATTTAATCAAATAATTGATAATTAGATAAATACGTAAATAAATAAATGGATTAAATAAAAGATTAATATGTAGTTAAGTAAATAGATGGGTACAATGTAAAATGGAATTTTTCTTTGGATTGCATATGTACATACCTGGGCGTGGGGGGTAGGGGGTATGCACCCCCAGAAACCAAAATATTCCCTAGAAACCAATACCCCCAGAATTCAATTTTTGAAATTTTTTGTTTTTTTCGCAATTTTTTGATGCCAATGGATAGTGCTCGATGGCAAACGTTCAAAATTGATGTTTTTTGCCATACCACCATTTTTAAGGCTATTTTTTGACCTTTGAAAAAATCTTGCCCCCCCAGAACTTTGGTGCCGCCCAACTATGCTTATGTATAGCTCGTTAGACTAACGTCTTTCAATTGATTTACGCTTTGAACACGACGAATAAAGTAAGCTTTCAAATGGATTCAGTCAACTGTAAAGTGTTCCGTTGCACACTTTTTAAAGTACATATCCTGGATATAAGAGCGAAAATTTACAAATTGAATTAAGCCGTTTTTAAGCATTCGCATTACACGAGCGTAAAAGCAGCACAGTGTAAATAAAACAACAATCTGACTTTTTTACACTTTACACCGCATTTTTATTTTAAGTTTTTAGCTTCGTTTTTTAAATTTCTTTCTATATTTTCTTTTTTCAACTCGCTTTATTTTAAGTTTCTTTCTATTTTCCTACTACTCGTGTCATTTTTTGCTTAAGAAGAAACTAGAAGTTTCCGCGCAAGCGAAGCTCGATTAACTTACGCCGCCGAAAAATTGGCCCATTTGCACGGCAAAATAAACGAATACACTACCGTAATCCAAGCGAGGTACGAACATTACGAAAACTGCAGTTAATCCGCCCGATCCGTTCGAAATCAGGAGGATCTAATCACACATGTAACAGGGAGATGGGAAATCCCCTACCCTGAATTGGTCGTCCCCTTTAAGCCAAAAATTTTTACCCCCCCCCCTCCAATTTTTGGAAAAAATTGAGCCGTTGGTTCTTTTTTGGCTGTTTTTGGCCAAAAACTGGAGTTCATTTACCCCTCCCCTAAAAATTGCCGGGGACCTTCACCCGAAATTTTGAGTCATTACATGTGGACCGAATCCTGCACATAATAGCTCAATTTTTGGGTAGGGGTTCTCGGGACTCCGATGTTCGGCCAAAAATTTGAAAGAAACACCTAAAAATGGCTGAAAAAAACAGTTTTCGCCAAAAAAGGGGTGTCAAAATTTTTCGACTTTGGAGCACAACTGGGCGTGGGGAGTTTGGGGGTATGCATCCCCGAGAAAACAAAATAGCCCCCCCCAATCCCCAGGATTCGATTTTTTTAAAAATTTCTTGTTTTTTCTGCAATTTTTGATGTAAATGGATAGTGCTCGATGAGAAAGGTTGCAAAATGGTGTTTTTCGCCATTACACCATTTTTAAGGCTATTTTTGACCTTTGAAAAATATTGCGCCCCCCAGAATTTTGGGGCCGCTTCCCCCTTTGCTTTGGAGACATTGCAGGACGACCAACTCTGGGTGGGGGACCCTCATTCCCCCTGTTACATGCATGGATTGAATATCCACGTTTTTTATTGTTACAAAATGTTATGGATTCGTCGAATTTCGATCATTCTTTAATATTTACATAGCCGCGCGCAATATTGCACTTATCGACTCGTCTCTTACCGTGTCTACTTTCTAACTGTAATTGTAATTGTACATTCGATTTTTGTCGCATTTTTTATTCTACTTAACTTCCATTTTTTTTATACGCTTATAAATTCGTTTTTTACTTTTAACGCGCAAATTTAATTTCGCGCGATTTCGTAACTCGACGCTAGTCGCTTTTGCTTTGGCCCCTTAAACAAACGAAATTAGTGTAAAGTGGAACGATTTAAACTGAAAAAATCGGCAGTCGTCTTTTTTCTTTTTTCTTAGGTTAAATTGATTGTAAACTTGTTCCAGAATTGTATTACAATGTGTGATCTTGAAGTGCCTTGGCGAAATCGGAATTTTAGCAGGGTTCCTTCTTACTGTACTCAACGGTTAATATTCCAGGCCAATCCTTTCTCGACGAAAACGAAGCGGCATTTGGTACATTGAAGTCTGATCCAGGCGTGCAAATGGGTCGATAGCACACGTGGGCGTGGGGAAAGGGGGTTTGGGGGTGTGCACCATAGGTGAGCAGCACCAAAATTATGGGGGGAGGGTGAAAAAATTTTCAATGGTCAAAAAGTGGTCCTAAAAGTGGTTGTATGGCGAAAAAACACCATTTTTCGACGTTTCTCATCGAGCATTATCCAATGGCATCAAAAATTGCTGAAAAAGCAAAAAGATTCTCAAAAATTGAATTCTGGGGGGGTATTTCAACTTCTGGGGGTGCATACTCCCTCCCCACGCCCATGTGTGGTGTGCACCCCCCAGAAGGCCGAACTTCCCCCTCCCTCCCCAGAAACCAAAATACCCCTCCCAGAATTTAATTTTTGAATTTTTTTGTTCGCAATTTTTTCATGCGAGTGGATTGTGCTCGATGAGAAACGTTGACCATTTTTTAAGCTTTACAGAATCTTGCATATATCCCCACCCCCAGAATTTTGGTGCTGACCACCTGTGGTCGATAGAATGAAAAGTTGGCAAGTTTGTTAGAAAATATTCTAAAATGAATGTCAAAATTGATGAAAATTTGTAAAAGCAATTGAAATCGACCAGAAACTGTGGATTTAAATAGCTTTCACGTCATTTTCGCATTTATTTCTGTTTTTAGTGTTATTTGGGCTCAGAAATTTTCTCTTCTTAAAATTGCCCTTGCGAATATAAGCTTCGTGGTTTTTAATCTATCAGAAAAATAGTTTACTGTATATTTCTCAACAGTTCGGTCTCTGTTAAATATGGTGAACGGAATTAATGATTGGGTATACCTTTCATAAATCCTAACTTGCTTATTTTCGTTTACTGTCTTTAAACAAGTAAACAAGCATAACTGTAGAAATCTCTGAGAAAAACCATAGACAAATACATTTATTAATTTGAAATGTGCTGTTTAAAGTAAATGATAAGATTGGTGTGTTCTTAATGCATGTGTAAATTTTTTGAAAGGGGCCTTATTATATCAGGATAATCTCTTCGTCGTGGCCGATTCCAATCTTGATTTTTTGCCTTACTTTTTACGCGAGTTACTTGCGGCCTTGAAATGAGTCTTTACTCGGAGATTTTTTGTAGCATCGCATAACGCACTGCAGTTTTGTTTATCGTTATATTGTTATACAGTTTTAGCTCATTAGATGCTCTTATGCACACCTGGGCGTGGGGGGGTTTGGGGGGGTATGCACCCCCCCAGAAACCAAAATACCCCCAGAAATCAAAATACCCCCCAGAATTCAATTTTTGAAAATTTTTTTCGTTTTTTTCGCAATTTTTTGATGCCAATGGATAGTGCTTGATGAGAAACGTCGAAAAATGGTGTTTTTATCGCCATACCACCATTTTTAAGGCCATTTTTTGACCTTCAAAAAATCTTGCACCACCCCAGAATTTTCTTGCTGCCCACGTATGCTCTTATGTTTCATATTCGTTCATAAATGTATAAGTTCGTTGTTTTGTTTAGCTGTTCATTTATCGGACATTTTTATTTTCAGTAAAATTTACTCTTATGTTGCATTGTGTAATTGCATACTGGGGATTGCTTACAGTATTCCTCCTGCTCCTACTTTGCAACGTAATTAATATTTCAATTTACTATTTTTGCAATTTTACAATCGTTTCATGTCAAATCATGCTTTAACCACTCCTGCTGCGTGATAACGATAACGTTGCCTTCGGCTGGCATACGTGCTAGATTCCTAGCTACTATGTACTTTATCGAAAAGATAAAAGTTTGATGACATACATATGTAGGTACTTACTGTACGTCTTTAGTCTGCTTCACACAACTTCGCTCATAAATTTTAAAACTGTTTCCGGCAATAAGCTGACAGATAGCGATTATAGCATTGATCTAATCATAGGCGTAGCCAGAATTTTCGCCAGGGGAATTCAAAAAAAAATTTTCGTTTAAAAAAACGCGCGGGGCCGTTAAATAACGTGTTTTTTGGGCTTTTCACATTATCCTGCACGATTTAAGCCATTAAAAAATTAAATGTTTTCATGTTTTTGACGGAAAAAATGCTTCTTATGCGCGCGAAGCGCTAATTTTTTTATTTTCCACCAATAAAACGGTAGAAACTGCCAAATAATAGAATTAACCGGCGCGAAGCACCGAATTTCTCGATTTTTCATCGCAAAACAGCATCACGCAACCATATTGCTCACTTTTTTGAAAATGTAAAAATTTTCCGGAATTCCCCCCACTGGCTACGCAGTGGATCTAATATGTAACTAGCAAAGAAAAATGCTCCGATGGAACAAAAAAGATGAATATACTTGGAATTGTGGATTATTAAGGATGTAAAAGGAGGGGACTAGGAAAAATCTACCTAAAGTCGCAAAATCTGCTAAAAATCAGACTTTCTCTAAGCAACGCAAAAAATCGATGTATATTCTGCGGCCTCTAAAAAGTGTCTTTTTTAAATAATGTTCGAAGTTTCAGATAAGAGTGTACGAAATCTATCAAGGTTACTTTTTTAAATTGCTGGCACCTGATTGATAGAAAACTAAGAGGTATTGTATTTAAAGTTGTTTTATTTTGTTATGAGCATTATAGCAAGCAAAGCAGGGGCTGATTGATTAGTGCACACAATCGTTTCGGGCATGCTAGTGTATCTACATTTAGTCTGTTTCAAGTCAACTTACGCGTTTCCTACTGTTTTAAACCAACCATGTCTCCAATTGTCTTCGATGTTTGCTATTTCATCCAATTGGCTTAGAAGACTGTTAGTTTACTCAATATCATTTCCCATAGCTACTGCATAGCTAACGTGCTGCTTTTTCAATCATTTTTATGGTTAAATATTTATTTTAATCTGTTGGCCGCAGAATATACATCGATTTTTTGCGTTGCTTAGAGAAAGTCTGATTTTTAGCAGATTTTGCGACTTTAGGTAGATTTTTCCTAGTCCCCTCCTTTTACATCCTTAATAATCCACAATTCCAAGTATATTCATCTTTTTTGTTCCATCGGAGCATTTTTCTTTGCTAGTACCCCACTTTTAATTAGTATGATTTAAGTGCATCAGTCAGTATACACATACAGTAACATGCCATTATAATGACAGCAGTCCAAGGACACGGAAAACAATAATGTTCTTAACATCAGCATTATCCTTTTCAAACAAGACAACCTTACATTATTTTAACAGATCAAAGTTTTTCAGCATTAACTTTACGAAAATATCAAGTGTAAGGAACACTAACGCTCAGATTTGGAAGTAAAATAAATTTGTAGTATAAACTACATTTTAACAACAAATGATTAGTGCAAAATTCACACAACTACTAGGTGTAGAGAAAACTAATAGTCAGATTCTCAATTCTGATTTTACGTAGAACATTTTGAAAAAATTAAGCTTCCGCAAGGCTCTAGAACAAGAGTTGAGTTAATAGGCAGTGTAAACTTTACACAACCACAGAGTTTAAAGAAAATTTCAGTCGGATTCGTAATTCTGATATTACGATCAACATTTATGAAAAAATTAAGTCTCCACAATGGCCCAAGGACAAATAAATATCAGATGTGTTAACGTAGACTCAAGCTACGTTCACTTCGCTTACTTAACCCGAATCTCAAGCTAATGCGCTCACACGGGGTTCTCGCCCATTTTAGGAGGTCGATCACCAGCCGGCGATTCGGGGGTAAGCGGCCCGGCCTATTCAAGGTAGCCCGTCCCTCTACGCACGCACCTAGTGAAACTTACTTATTTAACCCCTTTGAGATTAAGTACCTAATTAAAGTAAGTTCCCCGGAAACCTAATTGAGGGCTCAAAAAGATTATTATTTTACTTGTTTTGGACCGAATTCCGGTGCTTGAAAATATTAAGGGTTCCTAAGTATAGTGTAGCACAAGGACAGAATTCAACAGCACGGAAATTCAACCGAGCCCAGCATCGTTAATTAAATAATTAATTTTTACAATATTTTTTGGACAGAAAAATTATGAAGCAATTAAAAAGCGACAGCATGGAGGATACATGCTGCTGACCGTCGTGTTACGCTAATCGGGTAAAATCAAAAAATGTAATTAAACAAGGGCACAAAGCCCTGCCAAAGGCATACAACAACTGATGCCAATTGGCACAAACACGAATGATTAAAAACAAAGCGTACGGCGAAAAGAAGCGTGCACACTACGCAGGAAAACTAACAGACGAGTTCTGCAGCCAAGCAGATAAAAAGGCACGTACGGAGTCTGCTCACGTACGGCGACGAAAAGAAAAAGAAGATACGCTCAGCGCGGAAGCTAGCGGAGAGGCTCTCAAGCTCAAAAACTAATTGTAAAATGTAAAATCTTAAAGTGCCGTCAAAACTGCGCTCGCACGCAGTTTTAACTGACGCGGAAAAAGAGGCGTAACAACACGAACCAAGAGATATGAAAAGGATCTATGAATACGACAATAGGCCTATGGGCAAAAGCTTACGGTAAAGGTATGTACAAACGAGACAGGCACAAATATGAGACACACACATATGTATGATCTTTTAACACACGTAAGATATGATAACACACATACCAATTCGTACTCAAGTCGCATTAAGCCCGAGTGCCCATTTTCCTATCCCGGATTTTGATTGAAAATATGTGTGGGAAAGGAATGAAAAATATGATAATTTTTAGGGGAAGGTGGTCCCGGGCGACTCGCTTAAGCGTTGCGCTTAACGGTCGTGTACGTGCGTATGGAAATTGAGCACAAGAATGTACATCTGGGGCAATCAATCGGTTTTTTTCATCTGTTTCAAAAAAAACCCAAACCGATTTTTTCCCAAAAAATTTTTTCAGTGTAAAGTTTACAAACATGAGTTTGGCACATACAAACGTACTACAATCAAAGGGCTACAAACTGGCCCAAACCGAATTTATTTACACTCCACTTTCTCTGTTCAGAAGTCGGGAGAGGTCGAATAGGATAAAAATAAAGTACTTTTTAAGGGGTGGCGAACAAAAATATGGACAAACACGTATTTTTCACTGTCCACCACATTGTAAACTTTAAAAATCTGAACCGAACGCTCCATTGAGTGTAAATGAATTCGGTTTAGGCCAGTTTGTAGCCCTTTGATTGTAGTACGTTTGTATGTGCCAAGCTCATGTTCCGCAAAATATTTGATATGATTTACCAATTAAATACGAAAAAACCTGTTTTTTTCGCCCATTTTCACACCTCAGATTTCGAACTTTACACCCCCATAAACAACTCAATATTACGTTTTTTTGAACGCGGTTTAATTCGACATGTAGCCCTTAAAAGTTACTTTATTTTTATCTATTTAAATTATCTTAACTCATAACCGAAAAAGTTGGCAGAGAAATCTTGGACAAAATCTGTTTTTTTACTCATCCACTAGAGTGTAAAGTTTAAACCCCTGGTACTGTGTATTGATTGTAGAAAACTTTGAAGGTCAGATTCGTTATTCTGAACTCACAGAGAACATTTTTAAAAAATTCATCATCCACGACGCTCTGGGCGGAAAAAATTTTTTCAGTGTAAAGTTTACACCTGCACTAATAACGCAATATTGATTGTAAAGAAACAAAATAAATTTTGACGTGTAGCGCTTAAGACGAGGCAGATTTTAAAGGTAGTTACCACGTTCTTTCTACTATGTGGAGAATATGGCAGGGAAAAATATTTCTTGTCTCAGACTCTTTACAATAAACCGCCTCTAAATTCGAAAATATTACCTTTTAAGAAAAAATAAAAAAAGTTTCTCCTAGAATTTATAACCGTCTACCTTTTGAAACCAATCAGACTGCATAGAATGTAAAACTAAGTTAGATATGCTCTTGCACATGAAAACAGTAAAAAACCGTCTAATTTACACTCCTGTGCAACAACCAATGAGTGTAAAGAAATTTTAAGACCAGATTCGTAACCTACTAATTAGGGAAAACATTTTTTTTAAAAATTCATCATCCACGACGCTATAGGCGGAAAAAATTTTTTCAGTGTAAAGTTTACACTTGCACTAATAACGCAACATTGATTGTAAAGAAACAAAATAAATTTTGACGTGTAGCGCTTAAGACGAGGCACATTTTAAGGGTAGTTACCACGTTTTGTCTACCAAGTGGAGAATATGGCAGGGAAAGAATTTTTTGTCCCAGACTCTTTACAATAAACCGCCTCTAAATTCGAGAATATTACTTTTTTAAAAAAATTAAAAAAAGTCTCCCCTAGATTTTTTAACCGTCTACATTTTGAAACCAATCAGACTGCATAGAATGTAAAACTGAGTTAGATATGCTTGGCCACATGAAAACTGTAAAAAAACCGTCTAATTTACACTCCGGTGCAACAACCAATGAGTGTAAAGAAATTTTAAGACCAGATTCGTAACCTACTAATTAGGGAAAACATTTTTAAAAAAATTGGCCCTCCGCAAATTATTTGAATTTTTGGTGTAAACTTTACACACTCACGACGCGCTCGGTATTGAGTGTAAACAAGAAAAAAATGGGGGCACTAAGTTTTTTTATTATCTACCTTTTAAAAAAACCGCACCTCTCAGATGTGTGCCGTTATAGCTGTGAGGGGGGGACACAAAAAAGAATTAATGCGCGAAGTTATGTGAAACAGACTATACGTAGTTCGCGATGATAGGTTGTGACGTTGATTCTACAATTATTAGGTAACTTGCATTTCTGCAATAAATTCGTTCGTGATTTACTGTAGCTTTCTCATCGTCTTAGTTTTCTATCGGTTCAGTGGGTATTCCTGTGCCTGGTGCACACCCACCTTTTGTGTGTGTACGCGTTGAGTACCTACAGTAATTGTATAGGTATTTTAATTTAGCGTATGATAGTACCTGCGTCTCTGATTTCTTGATATTTTCAAATACGCACTTTTCACTAGTGACATTTTTAAACTGAATTAAAACGCATTAGATGTTACAGTGATAAAAACAATATAAAGCGATCAACAGTAAGCTAAAAAATAAACTGCATGTATGTATATATGTCTTACAGTAATAATATGTTTTACAGTACGCTAAATAGTTGTGCATGATGAATTACTGTAGTCTTACTGTAAGTCATATATAATATAAAAAACTTTATTACTGTAAGGCCTGCAAAAATAAACCTAGTGAATATAAGATTACTGTAGTCTTACTGTAAGTCATATATAATATAAAAACTTTATTACTGTATTGCCCAGAAAGCCAACAGCGGGAACAGAAGGCATCAATCCGTTTTGCATGCAAAATTCCGTTACTGATTCTTTTGATCGACAAATATCGACGATTTGGACGATATTCGGATCTCTTTGAATGTATGCCATTTTAACTAAATGTTGAAAATGAATTGACTTAATAAACTTAGTGTACGTACTCGTGCATGTCTCCATAAGCGCAAGTACCTACTTAAAATATGTAATGTTTTTATGTGCAAGTGATAGTATAGTCTGCTTCATTTATCCGAAAACTTTTACTAAATTTAAGCTTCATGAATCTGGCTACAAAGGTGGCATGAAAATCTGACAGTTCTACAGCTTTACAATGCAAAATGTCAAGCTGTGGCTCGAAATACTGTGCAATGCTGGTCATTTCGTATTATTCTAAAAGAATTGTAGTCGTTTTGAAGTTTTTTAAAAAGCTTTCTAACAAAAGGAAACAGATATAAGCGCGTGACAATTTTTGAATTTGAGGTTGAATTATTGTACAGTATTTGTGTTGTAGGTAAGCACGTTAGAAGGTAGATTTCATTTTATCGTTCGTTTTTCGGTTAATAAAAGGGCGTTTTGTAGGTGGAATACATTTTTTCTTAAAATGTGCAACGGGGCCAAATCACTAAGAAAGGGGATGCTTACGTATGTGGGGAGCATACGTGAGCAGCACCGAAATTGATTGGGGGTGGTGCAAGATTTTTCAAAAGTCAAAAAATGGTCCTAAAAATGGTGGTATGGCGAAAAAACACACTAAAAAAATTCAAAAATAAAATTATGGGGTGTAATTAGATTCCTGGGTGTATTCGGCCTTCTGGGGGGCATATCCCTAAGTTTGTAACCTCGGTTGGACCCAAAAACCCTCTGAATTGAATTTGTAACTTTTCTGGTGATGTATTCCCACCAGAACCCCAGGATTTGGTCAGGCTAATACACGTTTAGCACTCATCCTCAGTAAGTAGAATAGTCTGTATCAACCAAATGCTTTTGCTGTGGAAAATTTTGTACTATATGCTCAGTATAATTTCAGAAGGAAGAAAGACGTGTAGGTACTTCTGAAAATTCTAAAACATCTAAGACTTCATAGCAGTGTACATGTGTATGCAACGGCGTATTTAGAGGGGGCGACAGTGGCCGACGGGCACGCGCAACGATTTTTTAAAATTTTCTGGAACAGTATTGCTTTATGACATACCTACTGACTTTCTTAGCGCCCGAAAAACCTTATTTTTACATCGAAAAGTAGTTCTTGTACGAATCTATGCTTTGGTTGTTCTAATAATGTATCGAGTAAAAACAGCATTTTAAACAGCTACATATCTATAGTCTGTTTCACATAAGCTTGCGCCTTTCATTTAAGGATATTCGGATATTGTAAACCAGTTCTCGACAAGACGTCCCCACCAAAGGTGAGCAGCGCCGAAATTCTGGGGGTGAAAAAATTTGCAAAGGTAAAAAAATGGTCTTAAAAGTGGTTGTATGGCGAAAAAACACCATTTTTCGACGTTTCTCATCGAGCACTATCCAATGGGGGTATTTCAACTTCTGGGGGTGGGGGCGTGCATACCCCCAAAACCCCCCACGCCCATGTGTGGTCTTCATCCCACCCACTCGATAAAACGTCCCATCCCTCGACAAAACGTCTTTAATGAAACATCTCCATGACTCAACGTCCCCATAGTAATATAATCAGTGCGATTAACGAATAAAAATCGTAATAAATCAAAATGAGCGAAACAAACAGCATTTGTCGAATTTCAGGCATTTAGGCTTATTTTGTCAGTAAAGTACATATATGTACATAGTACAGAACCAGCTGCATGCAACAAATCCAAAGCAAGAAAGAAGCGAAATATGTAGGTACATAATACTGAAATCGAGGCACTGATTGCATGAATAAGACGCACATGAACGATGAAATGTCGTGAAATTCCATTGTGCGTAAGTTGACAAGGCATGATAAACACGCGACGCGATCATACGTGGGCAGCAAGAAAATTCTGGGGGGGGTCCAAGATTTTTTGAAGGTCAAAAAATGGCCTTAAAAATGGTGATATGGCGATAAAAACACCATTTTTCGACGTTTCTCATCAAGCACTATCCATTGGCATCAAAAAATTGCGAAAAAAACGAAAAAAAATTTTCAAAAATTGATTTCTGGGGGGGTCTTTTGGTTTCTGGGGGGTCCAGACCCCTCCCAGATCCCCCCACGCCCATGTGTGGACGCGATGCTTTTATTCCATTAGCATACTCGCCCGGTCCGCCACCCTAAACACGGCTACTACATATGTACCTAATACATACTCGTACAAATGTATGCGTACTTACACTACATTCTCTAGTACGTCCGCCGACGACGCTGCTACTATTACACATGTACATACTACGTACCTGAGGTTTTTGAAAGTTTAAAGCGACTACAAAAGTGTTTTAAACTAATACAATAAATATGATATTCTACAGTATGTTGGGTCATGTAGAAATGTATGTATGCTCGTGTTAATCCGCATTACTGCATCAAAAGTTTAAACCGCTTTTGTAGTTAGTCTG
This sequence comes from Mermis nigrescens, assembly GCA_036768485.1. Lineage (NCBI taxonomy): Eukaryota > Metazoa > Nematoda > Enoplea > Mermithida > Mermithidae > Mermis > Mermis nigrescens. Next base: position 79,310 of record JAVLUZ010000548.1, read on the forward strand.
TTTCTTGTTGGAAAAATGCAGAAGAAAACCGCAAAGTTGAATAAAACAGACTATACATAGGCACACCTGGGCGTGGGGGTTTGGGGGGTATGCACCCCCTCAGAAACCAAAATACCCCCCCCAGAAATCAAAATACCCCCCCAGAATTCAATTTTTGAAAATTTTTTTCGCTTTTTTCGCAATTTTTTGATGCCAATGGATAGTGCTTGATGAGAAACGTCGGAAAATGGTGTTTTTATCACCATACCATCGTTTTTAAGGCCATTTTTTGACCTTCAAAAAAATCTTGCACCCCCCCCCAGAAATTTCTTGCTGCCCACGTATGTACATAGGTACATATTTTTAATTTTATCCTTCATATGTATGTGCATTGAGAGCAACAATAGCAAATAAATGTGGTCGATACCTGTACTCACTCGTACTATGCAGCAGGTACCTACTATACATTTGTTCCATATCTAACACGTTCACAAAGTTATGTACATACGTACATATATACATATACATGCATAGGTAGGTACATGAAATAGGTTCTACAAATATTTGCATGCCTTTTGTCAGCTCGCTTAGTTTGATCAAGATGATCCTCTAAGTCGTGACCTATAGTTGTCGTCCTCATTTCCACCTCCTTGCTGTAATCTTTTTAACTCCGGCTCGTAGCATGGATTCGCTCGACAATAGAACACCCTTATTACTGTAGCGCCCCACTTCATCCTTTCTCAACGGCCGGCAATCGAATTCATCGAACACTGAAGAAATCGGTCGTTTTTTCACAGCGAAATACAGAATTACTCTTATGCCATAAAAAATATTATTAATGTAAGTCATATATAATATAAAAAACTTTATTACTGTAAGGCCTGCAAAAATAGACCTAGTGAACATAAAATTACTGTAGTCTTACTGTAAGTCATATATAATATAAAAAACTTTATTACTGTAAGGCCTGCAAAAATAAACCTAGTGAATATAAGATTACTGTAGTCTTACTGTAAGTCATATATAATATAAAAACTTTATTACTGTAAGGCCTGCAAAAAATAGACCTAGTAAACATAAGATTGCTGTAGTCTTTTTTAACCCCGGCTTGGTGCATGAAATTGCTCGACAATAGAGCACCCTTATTACTGTAGCGCCCGACTTCGTAGTTGCTTAACGGCCGGTGATTGATTTCGCCGAACAGTGAAGAAATCGAAACATCCTTCATCATGCACAACTATTTAGCGTACTGTAAAAAATATTATTACTGTAAGACATATATACATACATGCAGTTTATTTTTTAACTTACTGTTGATCGCTTTATATTGTTTTTATCACTGTAACATCTAATGCGTTTTAATTCAGTTTAAAAATGTCACTAGTGAAAAGTGCGTATTTGAAAATATCAAGAAATCAGAGACGCAGGTACTATCATACGCTAAATTAAAATACCTATACAATTACTGTAGGTACTAAACGCGTACACACACAAAAGGTGGGTGTGCACCAGGCACAGGAATACCGGTTCAGTGTTGCCAGGTGTGACCTTTTTCCCGTCAGATTGACGGTTTTTTATGTGCGCTGACGGGTTTTCGACGGGAAGGAGTTTTTGACGGATTTTGATCGATTTTGACGGTTTTGACGGATTTTGAACTTGAGCGGAGTTATATCATTTTCGCATAACGAATTGCTTATAAGAATTACTGTAATAAAATAGAGCAGCAGAGCAGCAAAGAGGAAAGGGCCACAGAAACACGGAGTAATTTAAGAACATGGTACTAGTGATCGACCGGGGCGACTTTTTTGGCCGGGGCCGGGGCGGTACCGGGGCTGGAAACAAATCCCCGGGCCCCCGGCCCGGGGCCGGCCGGGGTCAGACAAGGAAAATATTATTGCATGACACATGCTTGGGGTGGGGGTGGGGCAGGGCTGGCAAAAACCCACATTTGAAAATATTGCGTTTTGGGTTTGGGGTTTTGGGGTTTTTCGTGGGTTTTTGGTGGGTTTTTGGGGTTTTTGGTGGGTTTTTGGGGGTTTTTGGTGGGTTTTTCCTGGGTTTTTCCTGATACACACCAGAGTTGACTTCATACACCTGTAAACATTAATTCGGCTGACTTTGTGTCACATAAAGGACCCAACATAAAAAATAGGACACGTTTAAAACAAAGCTTTATTCGAATGTCGCTGCGCTGACCAGTAGGTAATTAAATTACATATCCCTGTCATCACAATCATCATCGTCTATCACGGTTGAATCACAAAGCTGATTGGCGTTGGTTTTGATAAACACTAGCTTTCGGACTGTTTCAGTGCTCAATGAGCTTCTCAATTTTGAATGGACGAAACCAAAGGTAGAAAAATTTCTGTTCCGATGAAGCCGTTGAAACCGCCAACGTAAATACCTATGTAATAAGTGTAAAAGTCAGACAGCAAACTATGGAAAGTTACACTATGCATGAAGCTTACAATAATAGATGTGTGCCTAGTTATTTTGTTCATGTACACAAGGTATAAATTGTTAATAAAAAGGTGCAATTTAACTACATACCTCTTTTCAGGATATAGAATTAGCATTTGAAGTAAAGTTTTTTAATGCAATTATTCGGTATGTACTTTAATTGTTTAATTTATTCAGATGTATAGTATGCAAAGCTTTCTCAGCAGTTGATATACCATGGTGTCGATCCCTCTCACTCAAATCATATCACAATGCATGCTAATGCTGTATGACTGTGTGCTGTGCGCTGTCTGCCTACGGCGCCAGAAGCCAAAAAACAACCTTCAGTCATTTACAATAACTACTAAAACATGATTTAGAGCCTTACATAAGTACCTGCGTCTCAGAATACCAAAAACCCCAAAACCCAAAACCCAAGATTTTTTAGAACCCCAAAAACCCACCAAAAACCCAAAAACCCCAAAACCCCAAAAACCCACTTTTGCCAGCCCTGGGGTGGGGGGGCATAGGAAAGAAATAATGAGCGATTGCTCCATTCAGTAGTAAATGGCTTTTCATATCAAGTTTTATTACTATTTATGTCACAAGAAACAAATTTAGTCTAGTGTTTCATTGTCTGAATCATCAATAAGGTCTATGTCGCTGCTATTAGCACAATCTGTATCATTCGAATCTTAGCTACGGCTACTGCTGCTGTAGCAATTGGATGCAATAGGTATTGGATGTAATAAATGAGACATCACACATTCCCATATGGGGAGGGGCATCTCCCTAGGGTCCAAGACACGAGTCACTGTCAGACGATTTTTGGTGAAAACCTCTTGAATTTTTTGAACTTAATTTTTAGTATGGCAAAGTGTACCTAACTATTAGAATTTCACGAAGTGATACATTATTTTACTATGTGAGCTAGAGTAAATAGATAAACTATCACTATAAACATGCATGTAATCGCTTAAAATTTTATGAGGTTCCCTCAGTATACCTACATGTAACGGCTGGAAATCTAGGGTAGGGGTCCCGCGCCATTTTTAGAAGGAGGGGGTTAAGCGACTAGATCAAAAATGGTAAAAACACATAAAAATAGCCAAAAAAGCACAGGCTTTCGCCAAAAATGGGGGAGGGTGGTTAAATATTTTCTGACTTTCAAGGAAGTTCGGGCTTCAAAGCGGAGATGGGGGATGGCCCAAATCCTCTGTCACATGTATATTCTCGAGCTATTTTCGGGGAAGGGGGTAAGCGGCTCCATTCTTGCAGCCGCCTACCCCCCCCTTGAAAATCTTTAAAATGGTAGAATTTTCAATAAGGAATTCTACACCTTTTTACAGTTTTTGTTCTTCAAAAATCTTTGTACATGTACAAAGACGGTCCTGAAACGTCTATGTACATCAGCAAAAATCTTCCCCGAATACAAAAGACCGTGCTTCTAAAATGTGATAATTCGGCCTGAATTTAGTTGATAGTTCGGCGCGAAGTGCCGAAATTTTTATGAGCTTCTGATGGAATTCACACATAAAACTCGACTGAGAAAGCTAAAACAACTCTGTACTACAAAAATGAGAAATATTACAAAAATTGTAATATGCGAATTAAATCTTGTAATAAGCAACACTGGCGCTTAGAATGGAAAAATGGAAAAATGTCAAATATTCAGGAACCCAAAAATTAGCCAAATACACTACTAAAGGTCGAAAAACTATGTTCTACTACCACACTGAAATCGTTACTGTACACATATTAAAGTATACAAAAATTTGCATGTACAAAAGAGTGTTTTTTGTATTCGCCAAAGATTTTTCCGATGTACAAAGATACCAGGGACTAATCATTTGTACATGTACAAAGATTTTTGGGAAGATAAAAACTGCGTAAAGAATGATAAAATTCCAAAATTTTTCGGCATTTCCTCCGATATGAAAAAGTTGTCCTATACATCTTTTAAATGGCAAAATTTAAATTTAGAATGCAGAAATGTCAAATTTTTAGGCGCTGCGCTGTTTTGAGACAATTTTAGTAATTCTTGGCGTTAGAAACTCAGAAATTAGCTAAAATATACAATTAAAAGTCAAAAGACCCTGTTTTCCACTAATTTTCTGGTCCTCCAATTTGGGATTTCACTCCTCCCTCAACTCTGGACCCTAGAAACTATTTGAGACATATTTAGTTTATCGGATCGGACGCAATTCTGCAGCGTAGTTTATATTCGCCTATAATTAACCTCGGTCCTAATAACTATTACACAGGAAACGCGTTTTAAAGCACACGGTTCCCATTAGAGCTGCATCGCGGTGCCCGAACGGGTACCCGGGGAGAAAATAGTTTTACTACCTGGGCACTCCGACGGGTACCTGGGTATACCCGGTACCCGAATCCCCTAACATAAAATGGAAAATTAGCACTGCAGTTATGCAATATGTGCTAAGAATCGAATTAGAAACCTAGAAACGTATTGCTTCTAAAGTGATTGAATCACAATGTAAATGTGATTTGATATAATCAACCGTATATTGTTGATTAAGCGAGTCTCTTAATAATTCCTATTGTCACAGTATATCACACATACGGTTTAGGCAAATTCCATTATTCAGGTCTTTAGGTAAATTATTTTATTTGTGCTGAATTCTTCTTATTCTCTATTGTAAACAAATTTGAACAAGAATCTATCTGCTAGCGACGCTTTTTTCTAATGCATTTTCTTCTGTGACCATTATATAAATTTAGACTGCAACTTTTATTCACATCGTGCGCGCCAACTGTTTTAGTTAGACCTGATTCAAAGCCTATCGATGTTCCAAATGCAGTCAGCCATAGGCGTAGCCCCCAAAATTTTTGAGAAATATTGTACCATGTAGTGATCAACCGCCGGGCCCCGGTTGATCACTACATGGTACTTCCAAAATACTAAAAGTAAACTTCAGAAGAGCGGATTTTTTTGCACAGTACTAAGAACATGTTGAAAGAAGGCACGGGAAAAATTTCATCCATCTATGATCAATATTACAAAAGCTATGGGTTTCAGTTAATTAGCCTCTTCTCGACTTAAGCAAGCATCTTCGCGACTCCAAGTATTTAAAGATTCAAACAGCTGAATGCAGAATCACATGTAGATACCCAATTTACGTCGACCTAAGCATCTATAGGTACATCGACCTGAGCGGGAGCGACCTCGACCACCTAAGCAGCTTAAAACACCTTTTCAGATATACTAAGCCTTAGTATAATAGAAGCAAAAACTTAGATTTTCGTATATCTTATCAAGTAAAACCGAAAAAAACATGAAAAAATATGAAAATTTTTTTAAGTTTTTAAAATTTCGAACAGGTTTCAGCGCCTTTTTTCTTTTTCCTCCTTCATTGCTATGCTTCCTTCCGTAATTTCAGCCCATATTACTTATTTCTGACAAATGTGTAAGTCCTTGGATCGAGCCGTTTAATCGTCCCACTCAACACTCAAATCGAGAGTTGCCTGCAACTTCACAAGTTATGGCTCATATTTTCACCAAATTTTTTTCCGCGCTTCAATTTAACATATTCTACCAGTTTGGCAAAAAAATTTTGGCATGCCTTATTCGTTTTGCTACTTTTCTAAAAGTACCATATTCTTAAATTTAGCCCAGTAACACGAACAACACGCACAACCATACCTTCCCTCAGGGGAGTGAGGGGTATTATCCCTAGCTCAGGGTCCAAGACTCGAATCACTGTCAGACGATTTTGAGCTATCAAACATTTTTTGACAAGGCAAGAAAATGTTTATTGTCCAGAAAAATGCACGAAATTTGATAAAACATGAATGCATGATAAAACAGCGACTGAACAACAGGACATACAGATCACGAAGTGATACAACTAGGTATGCCCCAACAATAAAAATCATAAAATCAATGTTTAGGAGCTCTTTTTTGAATAAACAAACGGTAGGAGAGGAGAAGCGACAACATGATCAGGTAAGGAGTTCCAAATTTTGAGGTAGCGTTGTGAAAAATCGTTGAGGTGAGCTTTGCAGGACCTTATTTCTAGAAGAGGATGATACTGATGCTGCTAGAAACCATCGATTCGGAAATATATCATTGTTTGCACTAAATTTGTTGTGGTTACGTTTCTCGAATACAGTTGTTGAACGGGTGTTTTTCAGGGGTGGCTTTATTTGGTTTTTTTGGTTTTTGCTTTGCTTTTTGGTGGTTTTTTAGGTGGTTTTTGATTATTTCAACCAAAATTTTTAGTTGAAAAATGCGAATTTTAACTTTCAAGTGTTAATTACAAGCTTATTGAATGAAGCTTAGGCACAATAGTATGTTCTGTTTGCATAAAAAAAGATTTTATTCAGAGCACATAATTCAAACATTTAGTCAACAAAAACATCTGGAACAACTCAGTCATCATCCAGTCAATCATCAATACAAATACGAAGGAAAAAGGTAGCAAGCAAAAGATACGTTGCTCGGGTTGGACAAAAAGCTCATAATTCTATAACTATGGCATTGAAAAATCTGGCATGACCCTCCTACGTAGATTGGTAGGTACTTGCAAAACATCAAAATCTTTAAATTTTAAGCCAGTCTGCTGCCGACCGTTTTCGGTTCAGTGTGCAATTTATTATGAAGCAAAAGGAGAAATTTATGAAATAAATGAAAATGAATGATTAAACTCAATTGACCAAACATAACAAAACCCCAGTCACACTCCCACCCAAGCCAACTGAATCTTCCCCCCAGCCACCAACTTAAAATGACTGGCAGCAAGGAGAAGCCGAGTAAAAACGGTCACAGAAAAATTGCAAACCATAGCTCATCTACTGGACAAACAAACAAGCCTTGACTTGACTCACTAGCTAGTATCTGTCACCCAAAATTTAGTTGCTTAGAGTGGAATGGACTGGTCACTCATTTTACTGGAGGTGTAATTAGCAACTCCTTCGTAATGCAAGACTCTTGCTAAAATAGTTATGAGCGATTGTAGAATATGCCCACAAAGTACTCACATGTGAATCAAATTTATTTAGGAAAAATTCTTTAAAAAAAGTGCCAAAAACCAAAAACCATGGAAATTTTGTTTGTTTTTCCCAAAACCACAAAAACCAAAAACAACTAAAACCAAAGTTTGCCAGCCCTGGTGTTTGCTGCTATGAATTTAGTTAAAACTAATTTGCGCATATCGTCTTATCTGTAAAACTGTAGATTCAATATTGTCAGTACGTTTTGGTTTGAAGTCTATTTATTTAAATGTGTCAAGTTTTAATCTGTCACAGTTTATGTTGAATAGCTTTAATGCATCAATTTATCAGAGTGATGAAGATGTTAGTGGTAATATTAATGAAGATGCCTTTTCTGATGCCATAGACATGTTATCCAAGGCTTAAGTCAGATGCTTTAATTTTTTGCAATTCTGGTTCAGTATACATATTTCTGTAAATAAAAAATTTACTGTCTGTGTTGATGCTGTTTGATGTATATTTATTGCAAATGCATGTATGTTTATACTGCTATTTGTCATGTAAATATACTGCTATTTTATGATAAATTTGACGGGTTTCTAGCCAGCTGTTGACAGTTTTTGACGGGTTTCTGGCATGCGTGTGACGGTTTCCTGACTAAAGCATCTGGCAACCCTGTATCGGTTTTCGTCAGTGTTGCCAATCATGAATTTCTTCTTATAATGTGACTTTTTATTTTAGCTTTGAGTTGCTTTCTTTAGATTTGCTTTCTGAATTTGAGATTTTTTGTGCAATTTGAAATATTTTATTGGCTAAACAACACTTAAATACGATCAAATATATGCAAGCGTTTTGAAATGAAATGAAATAGTTTATTACGACAGAGACGGAATTAAAACAACACAAATTTGGTCAAATTAAAAAAAAAGAAAGAAACAGAGTAAATACACTAAAATGTCACTCAATGCAATGAAATATAATATCAATAACCTGCGCAGGACTATAAAGGACGATCTGCACTTACTTATAGTCTAAAATATATAGGCCCTTACGGCTAAACAATGGTACTTTTAGAAAAGGAGCAAAACGAATATGGAATGCCAAAATTTTTTTGCCAAAATGGTAGAACATGATAAATTTAAGCGCGGAAAAAAAATTTGGTGGAAATCTGAGCCATACTTGCAAGATTGCAGGCAACTCTCTATGTGAGTGTTGGGTGGGACGATTAAACGGCTCAATCCAAGGACTTACACATTTGTCGGAAATAAATAATATGGGCTGAAATAACGTGAGGAAGCATAGCAATGAAGGAGGAGAAAGAAAAAAGGCGCGAAAAGCTGTTTGACATTTTGAAAAAATTTAAAAAAATTTTAAATTTTTTTGCATGTTTTTTTCGGTTTTACTTGACAAGATATACAAAAATCTAAGTTTTTGTTTCTATTACACTTAGGCTTAGGCTTAGTAGGAGTAACTTAAGAATATGGTACTTTCAGAATACGAAGAAATAAACTTCAGAAGAGAGGATTTTTTTTGCTCAGTACTTAGAACATGTTGAAAGAAAGCGCGGAAAAAAATTGTCATCAGTCTATGATCAATATTACAAAAGCTATGGGTTTCATTAATTAGCCTCCTTCCTCGACCTAAGCAAGCATCTTCTCGACCTAAGTATTTGGAGATTCAAACAGCTGAATGCAGAATCACATAAAGATACCCAATTTACGTCTGATCTAAGCATCTAAACATCAACCTAAGCATCTATACACCGACCTAAGCATCTATATCATACATCGACCTAAGCATCTATACATTGACCTGAGCGGGAGCGACCTCCACCTAAGCAGCTTAAAACAACCTTTTCAGATATACTAAGCCTAAGCCTGAGTATATTAGAAGCAAAAACGTAGATTTGCCTATATCTTATCAAGTAAAATCGAATAAGCATGCAAAACGAAATGAAAAATTTTTAAAGTTTTTAAAAATTTCAAACAGCTTTCCGCGCTTTTTTTCTTTTTTCTCCTTCATTGCTATGCCACCATCCATAATTTCAGCCCATATTATTTATTTCTGACAAATTTGTAAGTTCTTATATCGAAGCCGTTTAATTGTTCCACCCAACACTCAAATCGACAGTTGCCTGCAACTTTGCAAGTATGGCTCAGATTTTCACCAAATTTTTTTTCTGCGCTTCAATTTATCATGTTCTACCAGTTTGGCACAAAAACTTTGGCATAATGTATTCACGTTTTGCTCCTTTTCTGAAAGTACCATATTCTTAACTTTAGCCGGCAAAAAGTAAGCTCTGTCTTTAGGAATGTTTCGGATTAGCCTCCTAAGCTCCAGGGGACTGTGACTGAGCGAGGTTACCAAATGTCTTAGGCTCAGGCTTAGTTATTTGCATTCACATTGATGCCATCGCATTGGCTAGCCTGAGATAAGTGGAGCAAAGATTGTTCCGCTCGCTCCGCAATTTTCGCTCCATTTATGCCTCTAGGCTTAGCCCCAGACATGCACAGCATGGGAATTCTGGGGGGGGGGTGAAAACCTAAAGTGCCTTTTTTGTGCCCAAAAATGGCCGGTACGCGTTACAAAACATCGTTTTTTGGCGTTTTTGACGATACTCTATCCTTCTAGAGCATAAAATCATGAAAAAAATTTCGAAAAAAGTCGAATAAATTGACCAATATATCGTTTAAAACATGAATATATGGCACGAAGCGCCGAAAATTTGGCGATTTTGAGCAAATAGATAGCCAAAAACCCTTAAAAATACACTTTTTACCAAATTTCAGGTAAGTTTAGGAAACTTGGAAAAATCGCCAATTCTGGGGGGGGTGAAAATTTTTTTGCGGGGATGAACCCCCCCAGATCATGAATGCTTAGCCCATGTCTGGCACCAGTGTTTTTTTTTGTACAAGGTCCGTTTGTACATGTACAAAGATGGTCCCCAAAAGTCTTTGTACATTTTGTACATGCTAATTTTTGTGTACTATAATATAGTACAGTAGCGATTTCAGAGCAGTAAAACAGGGTTTTCGATCTTTGGTGGTGTATTTTAGCTAATTTCTGGGTTTCTGACGCCAAAAATTACTAAAAATTATCTGAAAACGGCGCGAAGCGCCGAAAAATGTTGACATTTTTTCATTCTATGAAAAAATTCTGCCATTTTAAAGATATATAGGACAAATAATTTATCAAGTTCGGCGCGAAGCGCCGAAAATTTTGGGAATTTTACACCTTTTTACAGTTTTTGTCTTCCTAAAAATCTTTGTACATTTTGTACACACTAATTTTTGGGTACTATAATATGGTACAGCAGCGATTTTAGTGTGGTAAAAACAGAGCTCTTCGACTCTTCGTAGTGTGTTTTAGCTGGATTTCTGGGTCTCTAAGGGCAAAAATCACTAAGAATCGTCTTCAAAACGGCGCGAAGCGCCAAAAAATTTGACATTTTTACTTTTGAATGCAATTTCTGCCATTATAAGAGATATATAGAACACACAATTACTCATTTTCGGCGCGGAGCGCCTAAATTTTCTCGAATTTCAGACCTTTTTTGCAATTTTTGTCTTCCCAAAAATCTTTGTACATGTACAAAGACGGTCCCGAAAAGTCTTTGTACATCGGGAAAAATCTTTGCCGAGTACAAAAAACCGTGTCTGGCACCAATCTGAATCCGCAAGCAATTGATGTCGCTACAAATTGAAAACTGAAAAATACCCTACGAGGATCGTCTAATACAGCTTGAATTGTGCAGACTTGAATTAAGACGCTTGCAGATTTGTCTGTGTATGATGTATCAAATTATTTGTCTTAAATCATGTTTAGAAGCTGATGATTTTTTGTATTTAATTATAATATTACCCGCAGCATTAATAGATTTGAATTAGTTATACCTGTTGTACATTCTAATTTAGAAAAGTTTGGATTTCTTTCACAAATACATTGCAGTTTGGAACGATCTTCCTGACTTCTTTGTATCTTTCCCTAACCTAAACATATTTAAATCCAGGTTGGTAAACTTTGATTTATTTAGACATCTTGTGTGGCGCACGTAAAAATTGTCATTACATTGACTCGCATGTCCCGTTGCTAATTTGTATCTATTATGTAACTCTTCATTCCGTATTTTATCACTTTGGTTTATTAATAATAAAAATTCTTTTTCTTCAAACGCTATTTTTCCCTTTTTTCGCCTATCCTTAGGCACGTGAACTTCAATAGCCTGTTACTTGCTCAATAATGCCGACCGCCACCTAATTCTTATAAATATGAACTCCCTATCCCAAACTTAGTTGGAAAATGTCCTTCTTTGGAAAATTTGACACTTTCCAATATTATCAATTCTGCCCAATATTTTTTCCGAAAATCGAGGACTTGATAGTACAAGTTCAGTGCCGAGTTGAATGACTAACATTCGCAGCTTTTTCCACATTTAGGGATTTTTGTAAACCAAAATTTCGAGATATGGGAAAAAGTTTGGGCTTGGTTCACATTTAGGAAATTTTTTGTAATGCAAAAATGTGTTCCAGACAGTGGCGGATTTAGGATTTTCCTAAGGAGGGCGGTACCTCTAAGGGGGCGGAACCCTGACTTGGGCGGAAAAATTAGCCGTTTTTAACCCGAAAATCGCTAAAAATCGCTCAAAATGCTTAATTTTGCGCACTATTTTAAGCCACATGGGGGCGGCCGCCTCCCCCTCCGCCCCCCTAAATCCGCCCCTGGTTCCAGAAAAGTATAATTATACATACATTTCAAATGCGCCCGATTGATTCAATTTTATATTTGTTATTGATGTTAAGGCCGCTCCGATCGCAGCACTTTTATCGACAGTTTGGTCTCGAAGTTCACAATGAATGAAAATTTTTATCTTCTTGCGCGGATTTTATGATAATTTTTGTAATGCAAAAATGCAGTTTAGTGGTAAAAGTTCAAAAGTTTTCCGGTGCCTGGCGCCGGATTGATTGAAATTCGGTTACTTGCTATTGACGTTTAGGCTGCGCCGATTGCAGCAATTTTATTGCAAAAATGCGTTTTTGAGAGGTACGATTTCAAAATTTTCTGGCGCTTCGTGCAATTTCGATAAGTTATTGAATTTCTATTCTTCAATGAAACTCCGGAAATCAGATGAATTGCAAGTGAAGGCCTGAAAATTCAGTTTTACGAGATAGGACAATTACTGATCGTTATATTCATTGCAGGACGCTAAATTCACAACTAAAAAATGTTAGAAAACTCGTTTTGGGTCTCGCCTTTTTTGTAGAAAGGACTTACTGCTAAAACCCTCCGAAAATGTGAACCAAAACTTGAAATGTGGAAAAAATTTTGGGTATTGTTTACATTGTGAACCAAATCGCTCGGAAAAAACGGTGCTATCATTTATTTGCATTGCCTATAGTTGCCTGCCTATCTAAATCGAAATTCGAGTTTCTAAATGTCTGATGAAAGTTGAAATTCTTGCTTCGGTGTTTAAAAATTTATTTTCAAACAAAATTTAATATTTGAACTTTTGACCGGTATTTTTTAGATTTTTTGTAAGTTGTAAGCATACCTGGGCAAGGGGTTCAATCCAGGTTCAACCGGGTACCAGCCGGAGCAAGTTCGGTATCAGCCGGATGGTCCACCAGTTGCCCCCTATGTTTTGTACATAAACTTTTTTTGGTGTAAAAATCGATTGGTTGGCTCCAAAATCGGTTGCTGGGGTCTAAGAGTCGGTTGATGGGCTCCAAAATCGGTTGCTGGGGTTTTAAATCGGTTGGATGGCTCTAAAAATCAATTGCTCCTGGGTTCAACTAATTTTTAGAGCCCATCAACTGATTTTTAGACCCCAGCAACCGATTTTTGGAGCTCAACAACCGATTTCTTGCCCCCAGCAACCGATTTTTGGAGCTCACTAACCGATTCCTTGACCCCGGCAACCGATTTTTGGAGCCAACCAACCGGTTTACAGACCCCAGCAACCGATTTTTACAGCCAACAAACCAATTTTTAGACCCCAGCAACTGATTTTCGGACCCCAGTAACGGATTTATGACCCCAGCAAGCGATTTATATGCCCAATAAGCGATTTATGACCCATCAATCAATTTTTCGAGCTCAATAACCGATTTCTAGACCCCAGCAACCGATTTTTGGAGCCAACCAACCGGTTTTCAAACCCCAGCAACCGATTTTTATAGCCAACCTATCAACTTTTAGACCCCAGCAACTGATTTTCTTACTTCAATAACGGATTTAGGACCCAGCAATCAATTTTTCGAGCTCAGCAACAGATTTTTGTAGCCAACCAACCAAGTTTCAGACCCCAGCAACTGATTTTCGGACCCCAATAACGGATTTAGGACCCCAGCAAGCGATTTTTAAGCCCAATAAGAGAGTTAGGACCCGTCAATCAATTTTTCGAGCTCACTAACGATTTCAAGACCCCGACAACTGATTTTTGGAGCTCACCAACCGATTTCTAGACCTCAGCAACCGATTTTAAGAGCCAACCAACCGGTTTTCAGACCCCAGCAACCGATTTTTATTGCCAACCAACGAACTTTTAGACCCTAGCATCTGATTTTCGGACCCCAATAACGGATTTAGGAACCCAACAGGCGATTTTTAAGCCCAATAAGCGATTTAGGACCCATCAATCAATTTTTCAAGCTCACAGACCGATTTGTAGACCCCAGCAACCGATTTTTGGAGCTCACCAACCGATTTATAGACCTCAGCAACCGATTTTTGGAGCCAACCAACCGGTTTTCAGAACCACAGCAACCGGTTTTTGGACACCACCAACTGATTTTTTGACCAAAGCAATCGATTTTTAGACCTCGGCAACCGATTTTTGGAGCCCACCAGCTGGTTTTTAGACCCCACCAACCGATTTTTAACCCCACTAACTGATTTTGGAGCCCAGCAACTGATTTAGGACCCCAGCAACCAATTTTCGGAGCCAAGAACTGATTTTAAGACTCCAGCAACCGATTTCCGGATCCCACCAACTGATTTTTTGACCCCAGCAATCGATTTTGAGACCTCAGCACACGGTTTTTTTTTGTATTCGGCAAAGATTTTTCCCGATGTACAAAGACTTTTCGGGACCGTCTTTGTACATGTACAAAGATTTTTGGGAAGACAAAAATTGCAAAAAAGGTCTATAATTCGAAAAATTTCGGCGCTTCGCGCCGAAATGAGTAATTGTGTGTTCTATATATCTTTATAATGGCAGAAATTGCATTTCAAAAGTAAAAATGTCAAATTTTTCGGCGCTTCGCGCCGTTTTAAGACGATTCTTAGTGATTTTTGCCCTTAGAGACCCAGAAATTAGCTAAAACACACTACGAAAAGTCGAAGAACTCTGTTTTTACGATACTAAAATCGCTGCTGTACCATATTATAGTACCCAAAAATTTGGTGTGTACAAAATGTACAAAGATTTTTAGGAAGACAAAAACTGTAAAAAGGTGTAAAATTCCCAAAATTTTCAACGCTTCGCGCCGAACTGATAAATTATTTGTCCTATATATCTTTAAAATGGCAGAATTTGCATTTAGAATGGAAAAATGTCAATATTTTTCGTCGCTTCGCGCCGTTTTCAGATAATTTTTAGTAATTTTTAGCGTCATAAACCCAGAAATTAGCTAAAATACACTACCTAAGATCGAAAACCCCGTTTTACCACACTAAAATCGCTACTGTAATATATTATAGTACACAAAAATTTGCATGTGCAAAATGTACAAAGACTTTTGGGGACCATCTTTGTACATGTACAAACGGACCTTGTACAAAAAAAACACTGCCTCAGCAACCGATTTTTGGGGTCCAGCAACCGATTTTAGGAGCTCAGCAATCACTTTTTAGATCCCAACAACCGATTTTTAAATCCCGGCAACCGAATCGATCGGTTACTGAGCTCTCTAAAAATCGGTACGTAAGTAATGCATAATTCAGAGATTATACTTTAAGTAAGTAATGCCTAATTTAGAGAAAATAATAATTCGTCAGATCAAAATAAAACACATGATGTATTTTTGTGATCTTCTACACATCGATGTATTAAAAATACATACATATACTTGTCTGTCCACCTGTTTTATGTGTAAATAAACGCTAGTCTTTTATACATACATTACGTGTTATTGATGTTTAGGCCGCGCTGAATTCTGACAATTTTTGTAATGCAAATTTGCGTTTCAAAAAGGTGGAATCTCAAAATTTTCCAGCGCTTCACGCCAAACAGATTTAATTTGATTACTTGTTATTGATGCTTAAGCCGCGTCAAATTTGGTCAGTTTTTTTGTAACGCAAAATTGCGTTTCACAGAGGTTAAATTTCAAAATTTTTCGCGCTTCGCGCCGAATTCGGATAATATTTGTGATACAAAATTGCGTTTCAAAAAAGGTGAAATCTCAAAATTCTCTGCGCTTCGCGCCGAATTGATCTAATTTCTATTACTTGTTATTGATGCTTAAGCCGCGCCAAATTTAGGACAATTTTTGTAATGCAAAATTGTGTTTCACAAAGGTTAAATTTCAAAATTTTCCAGCGCTTCGCGCCGAATTCGGATAATTTCTGTGACGCAAAATTGCGTTTCAAAAAGGTGAAATCTCAAATTTTCTCACGCTTCGCGCCGAATTGATTTAATTTTATTACTTGTTATTGATGCTTAAGCCACGCCAAATTTGGACAATTTTTGTAATGCAAAATTGCGTTTCAAAAAGGTGGAATCTCAAAATTTTCCAGCGCTTCACGCCAAATAGATTTAATTTGATTACTTGTTATTGATGCTTAAGCCGCGTCAAATTTGGTCAGTTTTTTTGTAACGCAAAATTGCGTTTCACAGAGGTTAATTTCAAATTTTCCGCGCTTCGCGCCGAATTCGGATAATTTTTGTGATACAAAATTGCGTTTCAAAAAGGTGAAATCTCAAAATTTTTCTGCGCTTCGCGCCGAATTGATCTAATTTTATTACTTGTTATTGATGACTTAAGCCGCGCCAAATTTAGACAATTTTTGTAATGCAAAATTGTGTTTCACAAAGGTTAAATTTCAAAATTTTCCAGCGCTTCGCGCCCAATTCGGATAATTTCTGTGACGCAAAATTGCGTTTCAAAAAGGTGAAATCTCAAAATTTTTCTGCGCTTCGCGCCGAATTGATTTAATTTTATTACTTGCTAGTGATGCTTAAGCCGCGCCAAATTTGGACAATTTTTGTAATGCAAAATTGCGTTTCACAAAGATTAAATTTCAAAATTTTCCGGCACTTCGGATAATTTTTGTGATACAAAATTGCGTTTCACAAAGGTTAAATTTCGAAATTTTTCCGCGCTTCGCGCCAAATTCCGGATAATTTTTGTGATACAAAATTGCGTTTCAAAAAGGTGAAATCTCAAAATTTTCCATGCGCTTCGCGCCGAATTGATCTAATTTTCTTACTTGTTATTGATCCTTAAGCCGCGCCAAATTTGGACAATTTTTTTTAATGCAAAATTGCGTTTCACAAATGTTAAATTTCAAATTTTCTCGCGCTTCGCGCCGAATTCGGATAATTTTTGTGATGCAAAATTGCGTTTCAAAGGTGAAATCTCAAATTCTTCGGCGCTTCGCGCCGAATGGATTTAATTTTATTAGTTGTTATTGATGTTTAAGCCGCGCCAAATATGGACAATTTTTGTAATGCAAAATTGCGTTTCAAAAAGGTGGAATCTAAAAATTTTTCGGCGCTTCGCGCCGATTTTAATTTTATTACTTGTTCTTGATGCTTAAGCCGCGCCAAATTCGGACAATTCTTGTAATGCAAAATTGCATTTCACAAAGGTTCAATCTCAAAATTCTTTCCAGCGCTTCGCTCCGAATTTATTTGATTTTATTATTTGTTGTTGATGTTTAGAGGTCGCGCTGAATTATGACAATTTTCGTGCATTTCAAGCAGGATTTATATTTGAAATGAAAACGTATATACTATTTGACGACATGAAAATGACGAACTTACTAAAGTTATGATTTTTTAAACATAATTGCTATGCAAATTATCGATTGCACTATTTTTTCACACCATACTAATTTTGACACCTTAATTAAAAAATTATGTCGCGAGAAATAGTGCGACTTCGCGTGAAATTATGAATGGACTTGGCGTGGAAGCAAGACTGCCATGTTAAAAATTTGATGCATAAATTTCTACACGCAGGAATTATGTAGCAACCACTTTTCTGACGTGAGCAACCAACCGAAAAATCGGGCTCCGGTACCAGCCGAGACTTTAAGGCTTGCCCAGCTATGATTGTAAAGTTGTTTTTTCAGTCTTTTCACAGCTGAAGGTTGACAACACTGCTATTTGTTCTTCATATTATCTTAATCGGAGTTTCACTCTTTTTGGTGGCATTATAGTAATGTACGAAGCTGACTTAGAATTCAGATAGTTTCTAACTGCAATGTATACATGCTCTTTTTTAACGTTACGATTCAATTTTAAGCTGCTTTTGTCACAAAATTTTCTGGGGCTGTGGCTGAGACCCAGCTGGGGCGCTATTGTTACTTGTACACTTTATGGCCTATCGAATTTTTTCCAAGTTCTTTAACATTAGTGGTTTATAGGACCGTGTGACGGTTGAGACAAACAATCTGATTCTAGCAGGGATCGAACCTTCAACCTCAAGCACCAAAGATGGACACGCCATTCGGCCATCAACCCGACACTTCGAGATGTTAAGGACTTGCTTATAAACACTACCCTTGCTGAAGCATCGAAATATTGTATTTAAGTATCGAAGCACGATAAGGGCGTATCCTTTGCCAAGATAACGGAATTATGTGCAGTAGTGCCAGACAGGGGCTAAGACTAAGGCAAACATTCTTCCACTAGCTTCTCTCTTTTTCCCATTTATTTGAAGCTTAGCCCATGTGCGGCACCAATGTGAATGCATATAACTAAGCCTAAGCCTAGGACATTGGTAAGAACAAGCAAGTGAATTTTTAACCATTTTAGGGTTTCATAATCCTAAGGCAAATTAGAAAATCCGACCCAGAAAAAAGTTTCCAACAGCCCTAAAAGAGATTCGATACCTGCAATACAGCAATTTGTTTACACTTCACTGTTTAAACCCCAGAGTTTCTG
Source organism: Mermis nigrescens (assembly GCA_036768485.1). Taxonomy (NCBI): domain Eukaryota; kingdom Metazoa; phylum Nematoda; class Enoplea; order Mermithida; family Mermithidae; genus Mermis; species Mermis nigrescens. The sequence goes on from JAVLUZ010000548.1 coordinate 97,788, forward strand.
CATTGTATTACATTAATGTGTATGTTGGTATCCTTTTTTGACATTTTTGACAATATATCCAGTCACAAAAATTAATTAGCACATTTTTAAATCTCCAGAATAGATACGCGTCCTACCGAGTGCAAAAATTTCAAGATATCGTTAAAATAGGGTACGAATTGATGGCAGGACCAATGATGCTATCGACGTTTAAATGATAATAAAGTAGGGTGTAAACAAATTGCCTTAGCGCCCGAAGCACGGAGGCTTTGCCAAAATTTTTTACACATTGTTTGTGAGTTTAAAAAGTCTATTTACGAGTAGCTATGTTTGTGAATTTGAAAAGACCATTTGCAAAAAATGCTCATAAACGATTGTTTTAAAGCGATACTATCGTTTTTTGCTATAGAACCCTTTTTTACGAAGCACATAGCTATCTACCGATTTTTGGTTCCCTCCCTCGCTTGAAAGTCTGACCTTGCGTAACTATGGGCAGCAGCCAAATTCTGGGGGTCCGGGTGGTGTAAAATCGGCCAAAATAAAAAAATGCCGAAAATTCAATTCCGGAGACCTATAATTCCTGGGTGGTCTAAATCCTCACGCCTATGTGGGACATCAGCCGAATTCTGGGAGTATGATGGAGCAAAATCACCAAAAATAGCACCGAAAATTCAATTCATTGTTTCTATCGTTTTAGGGGTCTTTCATATTCATAGAGTAGTCCAGCCAGACTATGAGTGGATAGCAGCCAATTGCCTGGGTCTGGTGAAGAAACATCACCGAAAATAGCACCAAAATTTTAATTCTGTGGGTTTATAGATTTAGAGGGCCCGCCTAATTCTCGGGGGAAGTGTTTAGACACCCTTCACGCCAATAGGAGGTCCAGTCATAATCTCCCCACGTATACATGTGTTGTTTAGACCCCTGGGAATCCAAAATACCTACAGATTATAGTAGAACCCTAGAATTGAATTTTCGGCAGGCTTTACGTCTTTTCTGTGTTTTATGCAATCTCAATAATGGATTCGAGTAAGAAATCCGTCGGCAGTCTTAAAAGCACGGACGTCGAAGTTTCGTTGGAAGATCAGAATAAAATAAATAAATTCGCCCGATTGAACCAACGTTTGGACGAAATTAAGGCGATTTTAAAATTGCGCCAAAGGGCCGCCCAGGATTTAAATTACGCGTGCGACGAAATTTTGCTGCAAGACGACGAAAATTGTCCGGTTCCCATTCTCATCGGCGACGCTTTCATTTCTTACAATCAAACGGAAGCGCAGGAAGAGCTAGAAAAGCTAAAAACGAACTTTGAACGCGAAGTGGATGGCCTGGGCAAGCAATTGGAAGAAATTCGAGGGGAAATGTCCAAATTGAAAATTGATCTTTACGCCAAATTCGGCAGCAGCATCAATTTGGAAGCTGAAGAGGATACGAGCTCGTCCAGTTGATGATTTTTAGTGATTAACCGTTTTTTTCTATCGCCTATGTCAACAAATCGCACCATTGTTTGTTTTTTTATAATAGTCCTTGCGAACTTCAATAAAATACTAATTATTCCTCACATTATAGTTCTTGGGGTCGCAATTGGCAACACCAAAGTTCTGGGGGGGGGGTGCAAGATTTTTTCAAAGGTCAAAAAATGGCCTTAAAAATGGTGTTAAGGCGAAAAACACCATTTTTCAACGTTTCTCATCGAGCACTATCCATTGGCATCAAAAAATTGCAACAAACAAAAAAATTTCAAAAATCGAAATCTTAGGGGTATTTTGGTTTCTGGAGGGGTTGCGTGCGTACCCCCCACGCCCAGGTATAATCAGCACAGTGCACTCGGACTTTTTAGCCAATGACGTGTCTCATGACTACGGCTACGCATGTCAAAAGCACCATTTTTGATGTTCTTTACTGCTGTTTTTTTCAGGAACATCAAAAACGATGAAATTCTGAAAATCCTACATGAAATTACACGAATGTCAATTTGCACCAAGAACATTGGAACTTTTGAGTCAAAAATCAAAAAAAATGCTGAAAACCAGGCGTGTCTTATTGAATTTTTCAACAATATGTTATTGGTTGAATGTAATTGCCTATGTTTTTCGGAAATCGGCTCCTATTTCAAAAGGAACATCGGCAGAAAATATGGATATACGTATGCATACAAGTATATAACGGCTCAAGATTTTGAGCGTGGGTAAATAATTCACTTTCAATTTCTGACCAAGAAATGCAGTTTTTTCCTAAAAATTTTCTGGGAATGGGGGACGATCGACTTCAAATGGGGATCACCTGTATTACACGTATGTCCGTGTGTACATCATACTTAGGAAGTGCGTACTTACAGTGTACTTGGATACCCCCAACATATGAGCTCCCCTGCGGTTATAGCGGACAAATCTGGGAAGTGCGGTTTTTTAATAATAATAGAAAATCGATGTTGCTTTTACTTTGTTTACACTCAATACCGAGTTTGTAATGAACGTGTAAAGTTTTGGCGTAACGTTATAACATCTAATGACCTTTGGTGGTTGGGTTTTTTCTGCACCTTGTGCACAACTCTGTAAATGACTCAAAGTGGTTTATAGTACAGAAATGTAGAAGATAGGATTCGCCAGATACATATTGTCTTTTTTAATTTTGCATTAGTTCTTGAGGAGAGTGTAAAAATCAGCGGACTTAAAGACAGATTTGCTTGCGATTTTGCGTTCTTGATGTCTGCCAACAACTCCGGTTAGGAGTCTCCAAAAAATTTTTTCTGAAAGAAATGTACTACGGCTTGAGGGCAACTTTTTGCTTACCAGCAAACTTGTACACTGAAAGAGGAGTTGGATCTAGAGGCTTAAACTTTACACTCTAGTGGATGGGGTAAAAACAGATTTTTTCTAAGATTTCTCTGTCAACTTTTCCGCTCATAAGTCGTAATAAATTAAATAAAATAGAAATGAAGTACCTTCTAAGGACTACATGTCGCTGCAAACCGCGTTTAAAAAGGCAATATTGTGTCATTTATTGGGGGGTGTAAAGTTCAAAATCATGAGTGTAAAATAGGCGAAAAAACACATTTTTCCCTATTTTGATTGGTAAATATCTTAAATTTTTTGAGGAACAGAAGTTTTCAACCTACAACTTTCTACGATTTAAAGGCTACAATCTAGCTCAAAGCGAAGTTCTTCACATTTAATGGGGTGTTAGGTTCGCACTTTTAAAGTTTCCAATATGGTGGGTGAATGGTGGAAAATACGTTTCAGTCCGTTTTTTGTTCACTTTCTCCGTGAGAAGTCGCATTACGTCGAGTAGGATGGAAATAAAGTACTTTTCAAGGGAATGCACGTCACAGCGAATAGCGTTTATTTGCATGAATATTTAGGTCTTCTCGAGAGGTGTAAAGTCAAGAATTAAGTATGCCAATGTGTTGCTGTCTTTTTTTAATCTGCCAACTTCTCCGAGTATGAGTCTGACAGATCTCAAGTCTAAAATGTACCAAGAATCAAACGTGATATGCCAGTTGGGAGCGGTTTAAAAGTAATTTACATCTGATATTTATTTGTCTTCAGACCATTGTGGAGATTAATTTTTCCATAAATATTGATCGCAAAAGCAGAGTAATATCAGAATTACGAATCCGACTAAAATCTTTACATCTTCAGTGGTTGCTAAAAAGTTTACACTGGAAATAAACATACTTCAAGAGCCTTGCAGAGAGCTTAATTTTTTCAAAATGTTCTACTTTACGTCAGAATTACGAATCTGGCTGTTAGTTTTCCTTGCGCCCAATATAAATTTATTTTACTTCCAGAGCGTTGCAAACCGTTAATTTTTTCAAAATATGTTCCGTAAGGTCAGGATTGCGAAAATATCTGTTTTCTCTACACCCCTTAGTTGTCTAAGCGTACACTGAAAATAAACTTTGTTTTAGAGCCTTACGGAAGCCTAATTTTCTTTTAAAAATGTTTCATGTGACGTCAGAATTACCAATCTGTATGTAAGGATTTATTACAGTCAGTAGTTGCATAAAGTTTACGCTGAAAACATTTCATCTGTCGAAATAAGGTACATAGGTTGTCTTGTTTAAATGCTGATGTCCCGAACAATTGTTTTTCCGCTTTCTTGGACTGCTGTATTATTGTGGCATGTTATCATATGTGTTTATTGACTGATTTACTCAAATCATGCTAACTAAAAGTAGGGTACAAGTGTGTTCCATTCTAAACGCCCGTTTTCGCTTTACTGCTAATTACTGTAGCAGAACATGCTGCTTTTGTTGCAGCGGTTTGTTAGGTGCATCGCATGTTATGTCAAACACATTAAATATCAATAACATACGTTTGATGCAAGCATTTGCTACGAGGGCATAAATGCAGAAGCCGTTTGCACAGTAGAAAATTAATGCAGTAATGAGAAGTTTGAAAAAAATGTGCCGTTGAATGGAACAGACTACAGCAAAAAATGCTTCAATTGTACAAAAAGGACGAATATACTTGGAATCATGCGTCATTAAGGACATAAAAGGGAGGACTAAGGAAGAGTCACCTACTCATATGTGTGGCGAATAGCTGCTGGTTCGTACGAGCGTCTATTGTCCGACTCGCTCACACGAACGTAAATGAACATCAAACCATTAAATGTTAACCAAAAATTTACATGAAAAACACGGCGTCATTTTACATGCATTAGTAAATAAAGGGTAAAACGGTTATTCAAATCTGACTATGAAACACGAACGTGAATATTACAGCACAAAGGTTATATCAGCTTGAGTGTATTAAAAGAAACAATTCCCATTACACCTTCCCCTTTAGGACCGAATACCACTGAGGCCCAAAAGATAAACAAATGCAAGCTAATACAATTCAAGAAACTAACATGGGACAAGAATAAGAATGGACTGAGAAAAACCCATCCCGACCTGGGGCCAATTCATTTCCACTTGGAATTCCAAGTCTCAAGTTCCAAGTCTTGGAAAACGTGAAATTTTCCAAGTCCTAGTTTATTTGCTCCGTCATTTTCCAAGTCCTTGAAATTCCAAGTTCCAACTTCCTAGTCTTGGAAAACCGGCTTTTTTCCAAGTTGTGATTCATTTGCAGCTCGGTTTTCCAAGTTCCAAGACTTGGAATTTCCAAGTGTTTTTCCCAAGTAAAAGTGCATTTTTCCAAGAGTCGGTTCATTTGTAACTGCGAGAGTTACACGTTTGGGCGAACCTGCCTTAGCAGTTCGCAATAGCCATAACATAGCCAATACTAGTAGCTATCTATGATAGTGTACTGTGGGCTATGCCTTCGGTCTTCCCATTATTTTCCCAAACTTTCAATAATAAAAAACATTTAGATACTTGTCCGGTATCGTAGAGCTAAGTGTATGATAATAGTAATTGTTTCATGCATACCGCTTGTGTAATCGAGAACTTTCGATCTGAGATAAAAGTCATTTCAGTATTATGTTAAATTGATCGTTGTTTTTAATTTACTGTAATGGCCCTTGAGGCCAGTGTACTTGAGGTCGTGTTATTTTTTGGCTTGTTTGGTTTTTCGTTGGCCGGTTATTCTCGACTGTACATTGTTATTTTTCCTTTGCATATTTGTTTTCCCGGCTATAGGCCATGTATTATTCGTTGAATAAAATCCTAGAAAAACCAACCCAGTGGTTTCGGATATACCGAGGGTTTGGTCGGCCATCTTTCCCACGTCGAGGACTTCCACCCATCTAGTGGACTGATAGGTAAATTCCGTATGATAGTTTTCTCCATTCGAAAATCATAACTTATTTCTCAAGCCAAAAATTGATCAAAACTATTATCTAATCTTTAAGGATGATTGATCAGCATAGAGCTCGTTGTTGTTGTTTCCATAGTTCAGCGTGCTACACAAATTAGGAACCAAAACATTTCTGATCAGGCACTGATTGAAAATAAGTTAAATTACAACTTGAGCTTGAGATAGGTCAACTGACCTCCGCGGCAATTACCGAGACTAGGTAGGTAGCCTTAGGTCTTAGGGCGTAGCTGCTGAGATCACCCGACATAGAAGCAGCCAGCAATATTAGGGCTGAGGGGATCGAAGCCGTAAGGTCTGTAAGGGTCCAAAGATCGAAAGCCTTAGAGCCGCGCGATCGGGGCCAGCACTAAGCGTAGACTTAAGTACCTACGTACCTAGGTAAATCTCGAAGGTAATGTATCCGTCCTATGCCGATTCTTAGTAGGTATAGACGGCTCAACATTTACATTGGATGTTCCCTCCTTTAGGCTGCTAGCTACAGCCGAGCTGATCATTCATCGTAAAATTATTTTTCGATCCAAAAAAATTACCATTTTGGCCATCTAAAAATGTGTAACGTTTCGTTCACCTTTGTTGTTGTATCGACCGCAATCGTGGCAGTGCGCAATTTAAGTAAGCGTCCGTGGTAAAGATTTTGTGTATCGTGGTAAAGCCATTGTTGTTTTTCTATTTCCGTCGGATCTCTACCGACGAAGGCAGCTCTCACGCTCGTATATTCATTTTTCTATAAATGTCAGCCCTCAGGCGACAATTTATCATTTTTCTCAACTGACGATGAAATTCCGTCATTTAGGTTCTTACCTACCTGTTTTTCTAACCACGTACACAATCTTGCGCCTTAGGCCTAGTCCTATCTGTTTTCGATCATTTCACGTCAGGTATATCTTACTTCACGTAAGGAAGTACTATTCACGTGAAAAAACCTGTTTTCCGGATCGACAAAGGTCTAATTCGAAACATTTATTTTGGGAAAAATTTCGACACACTGAAATTTATTTTACCCAAAGGTACATTTTTCGACATTTTTGACACCTAAAAATGGCAGGAAATAAGGTTTTGCGGACACCGCCCGCTAAATTGAAAAAACATTCTACGCCACCTGTTTCAGCTCGCCAATTACCTACTGCGCCTGTTGACTCTAATAGCGCGTGTAATTCTGCGAGTAATGACACAATTACGAGAGACGTAACGACTAAGGCGAATAATGATAAATTACCCGCGTCACTACATGCCGCGAGTAATACACAGTCCGAAGACGAATTATCATTGAGTACCATGCGATCTCGCATTAATCAATTTTCGCTCACTAGGTCGGATCCTAATATTGACAATTCATCAAGTCACACAATGATTGATAATACGACTACCATTAACACGGCAAATAACCCTGAAACCAGTTTGGAACGCGAAAATCACAATTCTGACGTAGAGAGTAATCATAGTCGCTGCATGAATGCCGACAGAGAGCGTGCTAATGCTAATGTGACTAATGATCTTATTTTGAAAGCGCTACAAGCTATTCATTTGCAATTTTCGAATCTTTCTACGCGCGTTGATCAAGATAAAAAGGAAAATGTGGATGAAATGCGTAAACTGCGTTTGGAACTAAGCACTATGCTTAAACCCCAACCAGTTCTGAATTGCATAGAAACTAATGTATCTGAGCGCGTTAACCACTCAATCAATAGCGCAAATTTTTCTGAATTCAATGCGCAAAGTGTGAATCGTGCGCAAAGTACGCATAGGGCATCTTCACTGTTGTCTACTAGCAACAGAGCATCGAATTCACGCTCACCTTCGGAAACCGTTCCAGAAAATATCTCTCAAAGTTGTACGAATCGCGCGCCCGTAAATCTGTAATTTGTCACAGAATCCGGTAAACACGGGTTTGCAAACGGTACAAAACTCGCGTTTTTTGGAGAATATACCTACGATTTCGCAGCCGGCGGTATCGATTTCGCAGACGTCGCAATCTCGGCCTTTGCTGCCATTAAATCGTAATGCGCCTTCTTTCGTACCTAATCCTTCTTTTGCGAACTCGCAGCAGCAACTAAATCTACCACCGCTGCAGTATTTTCCAGCTCAAGGAGAAAATTTACCCACTAATTATGTACCTGACCCTATAAACGTGGAAATACCACCTAATAATCCTATCTTGCATTCTTCTAATATCGAGATGCAACCGGTGGAGATAAATTTATCTGGTATTAATAACAAATCTGCAAATTTGCAAAATGAATCTGCTCCTCGATCTGAATCGTCTAGTAGGAAAAAACATGTCAAATTTTCTGACGACAGCTCATCTAATATTTATGATTGCCCGCACAGTCGTCGCTCGCGGCGCAAATCTCGGTCGCGCAGAGCGGCGTCATAGGCATAGCTCAGGTTCTTCATCTGAAAGCTCGCGTGGTGATTCATGTCTCGCTGATTCCTTGAATCGCGGACCATTTTTGCAGCAGATGCAATTTGCACTTGCAAATAAAAAATTTTTTGACGGCGATAAATCAGATATAAAGGCATATTTTGCAGAATTTGAATCGCTTGCCAATACCTATGATATTGACAAGGCTGATCGTTTAAAATTCACTACTGGATTTCATGACCCTTATGTTTTGTGTCTATACCATTTGTTACCTGCTGATATACAACAATCTTATTCGAAAATGAAACATGCGCTAATAACCGAATTTTGTCCGATGGACACCGGTGCGCTCTTTAATCGTTTTTTGTCACACAAACAGCAGCCTAACAAATCGGTTAAAGCTAGTGATGTAAAAGATCATCTGGATCTGATCTTTTTATCCAGATTCAGATCCAGATCCAGATCATCTGGATCTGGATCTGGTTATTTTTTGATCTGGTTATCTGATCTGGATCTGGATCTGCCAGAAAATTAGAACCCGATCTTTATCTGGATCTGGATCTGTTTAGTCAAGTTATATCTGGTTAAACAGATCAGAAAGTTGTTTTTGTACGATGGTATTATTTCTGTTTTACGATTTACTGTAGGTAGGTTATCTAATTAGTTGTAGCCTTACATGCACGGATTGTGCCTCAACAGCCCCACCAGTCCCAACAGCCCCACCGTCCCAACAGCCCCACCATCCCAACAGCCCCACCAATAATTCCAACAGCCCCACCAATCCCAACAACCCCAGCAATCCCAACAGCCCTACCAATCACAAGAGTCCCACCGTCCCACCAACCCCACCGTTCCAACAGCCCCACCAATAATTCCAACAGCTCCACCAGTCCCAACAGCCCCACCGTCCCAACAGCCCCACCAATAATCCCAACAGTCCCACCAATCCCAACAACCCCAGCAAACCCAACAGCCCTACCAATCCCAAGAGTACCACCAACCCCACCGTTCCAACAGCCCCACCAATAATCCCAACAGCCCCACCAGTCTCAAGAGCCTCACCGATTCCCAGCAGTTCCACCATTCCAGCAGTCCACCGTTCCAACAGTCGCACTGTCCTAAGCACACATAAGCGTGGAGGGAAGAGATGTTTAGAGCTTAATTCCCCTAACCCGAAATTCTGGAGATCCCCCAAATTTTGTTAGACCCCAGAATTCTACTTTTAGCACATTTCTTGGTCACTTTACCAGTGATAGTGTGATAGTGATAAAGGGGTGGGCGCAAGCCCTTCACGCAGGCTAAGAAGCCCATTGTGTACCCCACAGAAACTTTTGAGAGCTAGTCGCACAAACGTTTTGAGGCTTTAATAAACTTCAAAAGTTGGGTAACAGGCTCCTGTAAAACGGCCGAGGGTTCAATATTTGGAGCATGGAAGAACCTAGCTCTCAACTTATCAAACCCAGGGCAGTGACAAAGGAAGTGGATAGAATCCTCTTCTGTGAGCAGACATTTTGCGCAATTGGGGTTATCAGAAACCCCAATAGTACATACATAGGTGTCTGTTGAGGGGACAGTGTCCAGTTAAGAGACCAGTAACTGTCTTAAGCAGCTTACGACCTAAGCTGATCAAGGAGCTGGCTGTTTTCTTGCATGGCCTCTCCATAAAGGATCTGGCCTGACGACAAGTCTTTTGCTCACTCCAGTATTGAACATGTTGTTCCCTGACCCAGCTGTTGATGTCAGCCTTAGCAACAGCTCTGGAGACAGCAACTACCGGTTCTGGGCCAACATGTTTATGTGCTGATCCCATTTTTGCAGCATGATCCGCAAATTCATTGCCCTCAATGCCGCAGTGACCTGGGACCCATAATAATTTGACATTATTATCCTGCGAGAGTTCTTGCAAAGCAAGAACACACTCGAGAACTAGCTTTGAAGACACTTTTGGAGATAGAAGTGACTTCAGAGCAGATTGACTGTCAGAGCAGATAAAGATGTTCTCATTTCTGAGGGCCATCAGTTCTCTGCTACGGCAGCATTGTAAAATAGCGAGTATTTCTGCCTGAAAGACAGTACACATACTGCCTAAGGTAAAATACCGCATCTGTTTTAAGTTCTGGAAATAGATGCCCGCGCCTGAGGTATTCACAGAGCGTGATCCATCAGTGTAGCAGACAATTCCAGGAGGCGAGAGAATATTCAATCTAGATTTTACCCAGTCATCCCTAGTGGGAAACTGAATGGTATAAAGTCTACCAAAAATAAATTTTGGTACAATGAAGTCACTTGGCATTTTGAGTACTGGCCTAATGGCCTTAGCCCAAACAGCATTGTGACCTACAAGTCACTTTACCAGACCCACAGAATTTGTTTTGCTGCCAATGTTGCTTCCAACTGCCCCACTGTTATAATCATAGATGCACAGCACTACCGGTCTGGAGAAGGAGTTTTGAGCCAAAAATTGACCTCAAAACTGGTATGAATGTGAAAATAGCGTAAAAACTACGCTAATTCACATTTTCTGGCTATTCTAAAGCAGATTAGCGTGAAAGTTTTGATTTTCATTTAATTTTAACACTTATCTTTCGTTTTTTCACTAGAACATTTTTCATTTTTTTCTGGCAGTGTAGAGTAGACGATAATGAGCAGGAATCCAATCTTGCGAGATTACTCGAATGAGGCAAAATCCTGGATTGCGCACAAATGCTGAAGCTTCAATTCTGGCAGGTGTACCAGTTTCTCAGGTAGACTTATTCTGAAAATGTAAACCTGCACACTCGTTTATGGTCTTGATGAAATATAGGAATTCAAAGAATAGTCAAAAAATATCTTTCATAAAAATTAATATTGCCTGATTTTATTATATCGTATAATAGCGATTGCAGTAATGGTGAGGATTACTGCTGGGGCTGCTGCGTAGGTGGGGCTGTTAGAACGGTGGGGCTGTTGGGATTGGTGGGGCTGTTGGGATTGGTGGGGCTGTTGGGATTGGTGGGGCTGTTGGGATTGGTGAGGCTGTTGGGATTGGTGGGGCTGTTGGGACGAGTAGGGCTGTTGGGACGGGTGGGGCTGTTGGGATTTTTGGTGGGGCTGTTGAAACGGTGGGGCTGTTGGGACCATGGGGCTGTTGAGACATCACTCATGCACGCGGGGATGGGGAAGAGGTCTGCTGGGGGTTTTCACCCCCCCTCCACAGATCCGTGCTGATCCTCCCCCAGAATGACCTAGGGACGAGTGGGGCTGTTGGGACGGGTGGGGCTGTTAGGATTTTTGGTGGGGCTGTTGAAACGGTGGGGCTGTTGGGACCGTGGGGCTGTTGGGACTGGTGGGGCTGTTGAGACATCACTCATGCACGCGGGGATGGGGAAGAGGTCTGCTGGGGTTTTCACCCCCACAGATCCGTGCTGATCCTCCCCCAGAGTGACCTAAAAGTGCCGCTGACCCCCATAATTTTTTAGTTTCAGAAAAATTTTTGAAGCTCTGCAGAAAAGTAACTTTAGTGATAAAAATGTATTGAAGGTTGTTTTTTTCACATATTATCAGAATTGACCTTTAAGACACTTTTTTGCCTAAAAATGGGAAAATTTTGAATTTTTTCGAAAATTTCTGTTGAAAGTTTTTTCAGTGGATGCGCGACATCGAGAAACGTCTAAAAGCAATGTTTTTAGTGCCCATGGGCCATGTTTATCGCTTTTTGATGTTTGAAAAAAAATTGATTTTAATGACCCCCAGAATTTCTATGCTGCACATGCATAGTTTTAGTAGGTGCATCTGTCATTTTTCATGAATTTTAACAGCGTTTTTCTTTGTTGAATTGAAATTAAGCAGGTTTCTTCATAGTATTGCATTTTGTGTTGTTAGGTAAATGTATTGTTTGTGTATTTGACAGTGATATCCCTCTGAAATAATACACCCTTTCTTTCTTACAAGCGATAGAAAGAAGCATTTGTTTCTCCTGTTTAACCACAATGTTGCCAAATTCCAGACATCTCACGTTCCTGTGGATAATTATTGCCATTTTGTTTATAAAGTTGTCAATTCAAGCTGTTGTAATAATTTTTACATTTTTCATGCCTCAATTTCATGCCCATTGGTAAAAGTCTAAACTTGCGAGTTTTTACTTTTTAGACAATTTTCACTCATATTTTTATGTAAAAGCTCTAAAATATAAATTTTTCTCGGCTCTGCACAAGACCCTACTGGGGGCTGTTATATTAGTCCTGCCACCATAGGTGGGCAGCACCAAAATTCTGGGGGGGGTGTGAAAAAATTTCTGGGAGGATGAAAAAATTTTCAAAGTTCAAAAAATGGTCTTAAAAGTGGTTGTATGGCGAAAAAACACCATTCAAGCATATCCAGTGGCGTCAAAAAATCGCTAAAAAAGGAAAAAAATTTCAAAAATTGAAATCTGGGGGTATTTTTATTTCTGGAGGGTATTCCAACTTCTGGGGGTGCACACCCCCAAACCCCCCCCCCCGCGCCCACGTGTGCCTGCCATTTGAGACCCCCAATCGATGTGGGCTTGGGCGCTTTACGCCCTCCTTTTTAGCAATACAAATTGCTGCACAAAAAATATTTTTATCTGGATCTGGATCTGTATCTGGATCTTTCTAAATTTTGATCTGGCAAAACGATCTGGATCTGGATCTGGTTATTTTCTGATCTGGTTATCTGATCTGGATCTGGATCTGCCTGAAAATCTGAACCCGATCTTTATCTGGATCTGGATCTGGATCAAAATTTAAAAAGATCCAGATACAGATACAGATCCAGATAAAAATATTTTTTGTGCAGCAATTTGTATCGCTGAAAAGGAGGGCGTAAAGCGCCCGAATCCACATGGATCGGGAGGTCTCGGGTGGCAGGACTAATATAAGAGCCCCCAGAGGGGTCTGGGGCAGGGCCGAGGGAAATTTGCATTTTAGAGCTTTTATTACATAAAAATGATATCAGTGAAAATTGTCTAAAAAGTAAAAACTCACAAGTTTAGACTTTTACCAATGGGACATGAAATTGAGGCATACAAAATGTAAAAATTATTACAACAGCTTTAACTGACAACTTTATAAACAAAACGGCATTAAATATTCACAGGAACGTGAGATGTCTGGAATTTGGCAACATTGTGATTAAACAGGAGAAACAAATGCTTCTTTCGATCGCTTGTAAGAAAGAAAGGGTGTAATATTTCAGGGAGTATCACTGTCAAATAAGACAAACAATACATTTACCTAACAACACAAAATGCAATGCTAAGAAGAAACCAGCTTAATTTCAATTCAATAAAGAAAAAACGCTGTTAAAATTCATGAAAAATGACAGATGCACCTACTAAAACTATACATGTACAGCACAGAAATTCTGGGGGTCAAGGTCAAATTTTTTCAAACATCAAAAAAGCGATAAAAATGGCCCTTGGGCACTAAAAACATTGTTTTTAGACGTTTCTCGATGTCGTGCATCGACTGAACAACTTTTTCAACAAAAATATTTCGAAAAAATTCAAGATTTTCCATTTTTAGGCAAAAAAGTCTCTCAAAGGTCAATTCTGATGATAATTTATGTGAAAAAACAAGCTTCAATATATTTTTATCACTTAAATTACTTTTCTGCAGAGCTTCCAAAAAGTTTTCTGATAGCAAAAAATTATGGGGGTCAGCGGCACTTTTTGGCCATTCTGGAGGGGTCAGCACGGATCTGGGGGTAAAAACGCCCAGCAGATCCCTCCCCCCACCCCCGCGTGCATAGATGATGTCTCAACAGCCTCACCAGGCCCAACAACCCCACCGTTTCAACAGCCCCACCGAAAATCCCAACAGCCCCACCCGTCCCAACAGTCCCACCGGTCCCAACAGCCCCACTGTTCCAACAGCCCCACCAATAATCCCAAACAAGCCCCAACAATCCCAACAGCCCCACCAATCCCAACAGCCCCACAAATCCAAACAGCCCCATCAATCCCAAGAGCCCCACCAATCCCAACAGCCCCACCGTTCCAACAGCCCCACCGTCCCAGTAGCCCCACCAGTAATCCCAGCAGCCTCACCATTACTGCAATCGCTATTATACGATATAATAAAATCAGGCAATATTAATTTTTTATGAAAGATATTTTTTTGTCTATTTTCCGAATTCGTATATTTCATCAAGACCATAAACGAGTGTGCAGGTTTACATTTTCAGAATAAGTCTACCTGAGAAACTGGTAGACCTGTCAGAATTGAGGCTTCAGCATTTGTGCGCAATCCAGGATTTTGCCTCATTCGAGTCATCTCGCAAGATTGGATTCCTGCTCATTATGGTCTACTTTACACTGCCAGAAAAAATGAAAATGTTCTAGTGAAAAAGGAAAGATAAGTGTTAAAATTAAATGAAAATCAAAACTTTCACGCTATCTGCTTCAAAATAGCCAGAAAATGTGGATTAGCGTAGTTTTTACGCTATTTTAACATTCATACCAGTTTTGAGGTCAATTTTTGGCTCAAAACTCCTTCTCCAGACCAGTCCTGCTGTGCATCTATGATTATAACAGTGGGGCAGTTGGAACCAACATTGGCAGCGAACAAATTCTGTGGGTCTGGTGGGTTAAGGTGACCGAGAAATGTGCTAAAAATAAAATTCTGGGGGTTTAACATAATTTGGGGGATTTCCAGAATTTCGGGTTCGGGGGTTAAACTCTAAACATCCTTCCCCACGCTTATGTGTGCCTAGGACAGTACGACTGTTGGAACGGTAGGACTGCTGAAACGGTGGAACTGCTGGGAATTGGTGGAGCTCCTGGGACTTGTGGGGCTGTTGGGAATATTGGTGGAGCTGTTAAGACGGTGGGGCTGTTGGAACGGTGGGGTTGGTAGGACGGTGGGACATGTTGGGATTTGTAGGGCTGTTGGGATTGGTGGGGCTGTCGGGATTGGTGGGGCTGTTGGGATTGGTGTGGCTGTTGGGATTATTGGTGGGGCTGTTGGGACGGTGGGGCTGTTGTGACTGCTGGGGCTGTTGGGATGGGTGGGGCTGTTGGGATTTTTGGTGGGGCTGTTGGGATGGTGGGACTGTTGGGACAGTATGGCTGTTGGGATTGGTGGTGCTGTTGGGATTGGTGTGGCTGTTGGGATTATTGGCGGGGCTGTTGGGACGGTGGGGCTGTTGGGACTGGTGGGGCTGTTGAGACACAATCCGTGCATGTAAGGCTACAACTAATTAGATGACCTACCTACAGTAAATCGTAAAACAGAAAGAATACCATCGTGCAAAAATAACTTTCTGATCTGTTTAACCAGATATAACTTGACTAAACAGATCCAGATCCAGATAAAGATCGGGTTCTGATTTTCTGGCAGATCCAGATACAGATCAGATAACCAGATCAGAAAATAACCAGATCCAGATCCAGATGATCTGGATCTGGATCTGAATCTGGATAAAAAGATCAGATCCAGATGATCTTTTACATCACTAGTTGTATGGCGAAAAACACCATTCAAGCATATCCAGTGGCGTCAAAAAATCGCTAAAAAGGAAAAAATTTCAAAAATTGAAATCTGGGGGTATTTTTATTTCTGGAGGGTATTCCAACTTCTGGGGGTGCACACCCCCAAACCCCCCGCGCCCACGTGTGCCTGCCATTTGAGACCCCCAATCGATGTGGGCTTGGGCGCTTTACGCTCCTCCTTTAGCAATACAAATTGCTGCACAAAAAATATTTTTATCTGGATCTGGATCTGTATCTGGATCTTTCTAAATTTTGATCTGGCAAAACGATCTGGATCTGGATCTGGTTATTTTCTGATCTGGTTATCTGATCTGGATCTGGATCTGCCTGAAAAATCTGAACCCGATCTTTATCTGGATCTGGATCTGGATAAAAATCTGGATCTCTTTACATCACTAGTCATGATCATATGTGGGCAGCAAGAAAATTCTGGGGGGGTGCAAGATTTTTTTTGAAGGTCGAAAAATGGCCTTAAAAATGGTGGTATGGCGATAAAAACACCATTTTTCGACACGTTTCTCATCAAGCACTATCCATTGGCATCAAAAAATTGCGAAAAACGAACGAAAAATTTCCAAAAATTGAATCCTGGGGGGGGGGTATTTCGATTTCTGGGGGAGGGGTTATTTTTGGTTTCCGGGGGGTGCATACCCCCCAAACCCCCACGATCGAGGTGACATTTGACCTCTATATGATTGCGCCAGTTTAATTTTTGGTCCAAAATAGAGTCCCAAAAATTTGACCAGGTTTGCACGTTGTAGTGACATACCATAGAAAATTGGTGGTTAAACCCATCAAGCTTCCGTTTCTGAGTGAATAGCACCATTTCGGTTTTCTGTGGGTTCACAGATAGACCATTATGGTGGCAACACTGTTCCACCTTGACTAAACCACTTTCCATAAGTGAGGAAATGGTGTCAAGGAACCTTCCAGTAACAAGGATTGCCAAATCATCAGCATATCCTTGACTGTAGAGGCCGGACTTTGCAAATTCTGCAAAAGTTCGTCCACCACAAGGCACCACAGCAAAGGAGATAGTACACCTCTTGTGGACAGCCTTGTGTGGTAGTAAAGATCATGCTGTCTCCACAAGAGTCAGTCATGATATGGCGAAATCTTAGCATAGCATCAATTCATTTAACAATGGTCTGATGTACGCCATGATTGGATGCTGCTTTCGCAGATAGCATTGAAGGTTGTATTGTGAAATGCCCCTTCAATGTCCAGAAAAACGCCCAGTGTGAATTGTTTGTTGTCTAACTCCCGCTCAATCCTAGAAACTAGTTCATGAAGGGCTGTATCAACAGACTTTCCTGACTGATACGCATGTTGTGTAACATGTAAAAGATGTTCTAGCAAGGGACCATCTCTTATAAAACGATCGATCAATCTTTCCATACACTCCAGTAAGAAGGAATAAAGACTAATTGGTCTGAAGGACTCTTGCCAGGTCATAGGAACTACGCCCTGGCTTAGGAATAAAGATGACCTTTACTTGTTGCCATGCTATTGGGACATAGCCAAGTGCTAGGCATCTTCAATAAACATTCACTAGGGTCTCACCAGCATGTCCAGTCCTTCCTGCAGAAGAGCTGGAAAAATGCCATCAACCCCTGGAGTCTTGTAGGGTTCGAAAGACTTTACAGCCCAGCGAACCTTATCAGGTGTTATTACCCTGCAGGCCAGAACTTGGTCACCAAAGCCAGAAAAACTGGTAGGGCCCAATGTGTCCGGATATGCCTCATTTCCAACTGCAAGCTGCTAGGAAAATGAGTGTCAAGAAGGTGAAGCAGGGTTTCCCTTCGGTTGAGTGTATACTGACCTGAAGGTAGTTTCAGAGCCAACTTCACCTACTTGTGGTTTACATAAAATGCGGCGAAGCCTAGCAGCGTCTGACATTTTATCAATCTTGGAGCAGTAGTCCTGCAAGCACAAAATGCTTTCTAAGGCTAATAAGATGCTTATACTCCTGTCGAACCTTGCAATAATCAGCCCGATTGGAAACTGATTGAGATAATTTCGCTTGATTCCAACCTTCCTACTTTTTTTACGGAGGTCTTGGAGCTCCGTATTCCACCAGGGAATAGGTTTGCTCTTTTCCCTCTGTAATTTGCAGGAGTTCTCATAAGAGGATGTAAGAGCTTGCTGTACAAAGTCAACAGCACCCTCTATGTCCTCTTTTGTTGAGCAACTAGGAGCCCAAGAACTCAAGTGACTACTAAGGTGCTGCTTAAAAAGAGCCCAATAAGTGGACCTTGGATTCCTGTACTACCTAGAAGAAAAGGAATCAGCATGTAAAGAGAAGCGTATCTGTCTGTGGTCAAATAGAGACTCTCTTGTGAGACATGCCAATTTCTTATATCATTAGCGAGGTCGAGAGAACGTAAGGTTAGATAAAATAACCTCCTGTCTCTTTGCCACAACAAATGTAGGTTCACTTCCCTATTTAATAGAATTAAGTTGGTGGAGGCTAAATATTCAGCAAGTGAAGTCCCATGTTTATTGGTATCGCTGCTGCCCCACAAGGTGGTGAGCATTGGCGTCACACCCAATAATTAGTGGTATCTGCTTTTTACTGCAGTAGTCAACCAGAAGAGAAAAAGCTCTACCTGGAGGTAAATGAGGAGAGTCAAAAGGTAGGTATGCTGATGTAACAATAATGTTACGCCAGTGCCCTGCACTTTTATAACTTAACTCAACAGACACCATTTCACAGTTGCTAAATTGTTGGAGGAGCACTGGGTTAAGCTTCCGTGAGGCAAGCATGCAAGCCCTTGGTCCTTGTACCGCAGTCCCTACTAACACAGTATATAGTTTATCATTTAATCCACATACCTTGTTCTTATAGATCCAAGGCTCCTGGATAAATGCTAGTTTAGTCTGCAGTTTCACAAGGCAGCAACTAAGTACACCTGTCGCATCTTGGCTATGCTGCAAGTTAATCTGGAAAATTCTAGTACTGATTGGGATGGGAGAGTACTAGTACCAACCATCCTAATCTATGTACAAATGAGGCTTAGGAGTTGGGTGTGAAACAGCAATTGCTTGCTGTGCTCCCTACTACTAATTGCCCTAGATTTGAGGGAGCTGGGTCCTCCTGAGCAGTATTCTGCCCAGTGCCCCTGCTCAAATCCGAACCTGTAACTTCAGGCAGGTTGATGACCACAGGCCTGCTTACGAAGCTTTTGTTTCTGTGCCCCGCTAAGTTGCTTGCGCAAATTTATGGAGCCCAGTTTCTCCGAAAGGTTCTCCAAGGGAGTCCCTTTCGCAAGTGTTCCAGTAGCATTGTCCTCAACTGCCACCTGGTTCCCTATGGCAACTGAGGAGCCAATAGTAGCTCGGCCACCAGTGATGCCCTGTGAAAACACCACTAGTTGGGCTGCAAGTAGTATGACCACTAACTTTGCCTTGCAACAACAGCCAATGTTGGCTGGGTCTCCGGAGATTTTAGAACCCTCGTCTGCCGGATACTGAGGGCCGGTCTCTGATAACTCCATGGTCATAGAACGGTGAGTTGATTCATGGCTGACAAACTCAGCAAGCTGACAGTTAGGTCCCAGAAAGAGGGCCCCTAGTGATCCCATAATGGGCTCACCCTGCCAACTCTAACGGCCACCAACCGCCAGATATGCCCAGTAGCCACTCAAGCCCTGGGGAGCAACTCTTAGTCTGGCCTCTCAGTTAAATTCATTGGGTAACACAAAACCCTCCACTATGTTAAAATGGCTGCTCATTGGAGGGGTTTAAGCCAGAAGTCAACCCTTAGCTTATATTCTTTCAAGCTAGGAAATGAATTTCCCTGACCTATAAAGTAAGTCTATGTTATATATTTATCCTACTTCACCTTTGACCCCACAATGCCTATTTAAAAAGTGTCATATAACTTTTTTACCTTTTTTTTCTGCCACCATTTTTTGTCTTGTGAGCAAATGTGAGTCTAGCTTTTTATTTACTCCTTAAGTATTTTTGTGATCCCAAGTAAAATACTGTAATTTAAGAATGTACATAAAGTAAATAAATTTAAAGATTTAATCTACTTTTTATGAGAATCAAAAACAATAAATTTTGTTGGTTCTATTTCGTGCACTAATTTAAAAAAGAAGGGGAGAAATGCTTAGTGCATGCCTAAGTGCCTGTATATTAAGCAGTTTGACCAGACATGGATGAGGGGTGTAGGACTCAAATTAGAAAACTTCGAAATCTTCTCAGGTAATGAGGCAAAGCCAGGGTCAAAAATGGATGGTAAATAAAAACTTTATTTTATAATTGCTGTGACTTGACCAGAAACTGTGTAATAAGGTAGCTTTAACGCTATTTTAGCTTTTTTTATCTATTTCTGAGGTCATTTTTGCTTGTGAAGTCAATCTCAACTCTTGACCTCTAGGGTTAGCTCTTTCAAGCTAGAAATGAATTTCCGTGAAGTATAAAGTAAGTCTATGTTATAGATTTATCCTACTTCACCTTTGACCCCACAATGCCCATTTCGAAAGTGTTATATAACTTTTTTACTTTTTTTCTGCCACCATTTTCTTTTGTCTTGTGAGCAAATGCGAGCCTATTTCTTTATTCATGCAAAGTAATTAAATTAAAAGATTTATTCTACTTTTTATGAGAATTAAAACGATAACTTTGCTGTTCTATTTGCACTAATTTTAAAAGAAGGAAGGAAATGCTTGGTGCATGCTCTAAGACCTTGTTTATTAAGTAGCTTTGACCTATTACGCATGAGGGGTGAACTTAAATTAAAAAAATTGGAAATCTTCTCAGGAAATGAGGCAAAGCGAGGGTCAAAATATATGGTAAGTAAATGTTTTATTCATAATTGCTGTGACTTGACCGGAAACTGTGTAATAAGATAGCTTCAACGCTATTGAATAGGATTGGCGTGCGACGTGGAAATTTATTAATTAAAGAATAATTAAAAAAGGACGAACGTTGATATTGGCACAGAAACGAAATCGGACGGATCTTGATTGGATAATCCACGTGAATAACTCGTAACTCGAGAGAGGGAATCCGTCCGAGGGTTGTGGGGGAGAACTTTTATACGACAAAAGGCTCCCAGGCTCGAGAGTAGTCGTAAGTTTTTTGGATATTTTAGGAGGTTGAGTTTGTATATTTGTGTGCTAAACGGAAATGGTAGATTAATGACTTCAATGCGGCGTTTGGAGGTGGCTTGCCTTTGTACTGACTAGATTTTAGGGAGTTCACGGGCGAATAGTAGACTTGAAACGGATGTTGAAGGCAGACAGAGAGTTTGGATTTGATGTATGTCTTCCGAAATCGTGAGGATTAAAATAATCTGATAATAAAGAGTTAAGATAATAGCCTAAGGGTACGAATAGAATATTATGTATGTATTTATCGCATATACTTTATGCTAGTTAAATTTTGTTACATACCTCCCCCTTAATTGGACTATGGGGTGAAGGAGCGGTGGTGTTAAAATCCATCACATACAATCACGTCCGGCTCCTGGCCCCTGCTGCGGCTTTGGCATTGATGGTACTGATCGCCTTTTTCATGCGAGCTTCTTTGGCCTGGAACTCCGCTGATGGCAAAGCGACCTGCGGTGAAGCTTTTGTTTCCATTGCTGCATGAAATTTTTCGTAGGCCGTCCAGTAGGCGTCCGGACAGTTGTGAAACGGGCATTAAATTCGGTCACCATTTCTCGGATGAGGAGACCAAAGCGGGGCTCGACGTCAACGGTTCTTAATATCGACGGGCTCGGGGTGGGTAGTAATGGTAGCCGGACGGGAGTGGCTAAGAGGCTGCGTCATGAAGTGGAATTGGTGCTGGTTCGGGGCGGCGTGGCGTGTTGTTTGGTGCTGGAGCTGGACTGCAGCTGCCGAAACAGGAGTTGGGGTTGGTCTGGGACGGATGTGGCGGCCTTCGGTGACATGGGTGACGAGGGGTATATGGCCTGCCAGACCTTACTGGTCGGCCATTCGACTCCGGCGCCATGGATTTCCTCGTGGATTGGTCGGCCAGCGCGAAGATGTCGAAGCACAGCCCGGCCCAAATTGGCGTGGAAATGGCCCTGCTTTTGCTGGATAGATCCTGAATTACTCAGGTCCAGGCAAAAGACGTCTTGAGCCAAGGCATGGATGTCGGTATCGCCGTTAAGCTGAAACGGAGGCGATCCAGCTTCTCCAGCTCTTCCAGCTTCCGCTGATGTCCAAATTGACGGTACCACGCTGAATCGGGGGTCGAGGAATCCAAGGTTTTTCGGGAAGTCGAACCGATGAAGAAGATGTTAGCTTTTCAGCAGCTCGGATCAAGTAATGATGCGAGCCGCCTGAAGGGTCCGTAACAAAGACACAACATAGGCCATCTGGGCGAAAAATCGCAAGATGCCTATGCCCCCTGACATCTTCCTCTGTCGCATCGGCTGCGACAGCCAACACGCGGGTAGGTGAGGTCCCTGGTCAGCAGCTGGCAGGCGATATCGGCGGACAACTTGGGGACATGAAACTGACGAGAATCGTGCCAGGTCGCCGACCAAAGCGCGGCCCATTGCATCAAGAGATTGTCAGCTGCGCCTGCTCTGAATTGGTGTTTGACGCTTCCACTCTCGGTGGCGGAAGCGAAGGAATCGGAAATGGAAGTGGAATCGGATTGTGATGCCGACATTTTAGTTTTACCAGAAAGGGTCGGAAAATCATTCTGTGATAGTAGCTGCTAAATATTACATATTGAGATTGAGAGTGGAATTGGGTTTGCTTTTGAATTTTAAATGAAATTTTGCTCCATTTAGTTTACTTTACTTTAAATTTTATTGAATTCTAATTTTAAATTTACAAATTAAGTTCATTTTTGTGAGCGATTACATTAGATAGACATTGCACACGTGTGAGTGGAATTGAGATTGGAATTGGGAGTGTGGTTTTCCCATAAATTTTACAAATTATTTGCACTTTGTGGGGCGGATATCCTGCTTCTTAGATTATAAGCATGTTGGTTTGGCTTTGAGTTAGATAACTTAGATATTTTAGAATTGCTTTTTTGTTTTCGAAGATGAGCTAAGATTCTCAAAACCTCCGTATCATGTTTATATAACTTAGTACGATTTATATGTATGAATTCAGGTAACAATTTTCCGTTTCCATTTTCGAGAGAAAGGATCGGATATCTTATACTCTTAATTTTATATGGTCCGTGCCATAAATGCATGAGCTTATGCGTTTTACCTACTTGAGTAGACGGATTATATACCATTATTAAATCACCGATTTTATATTGGTCATTTTTAACCTTTGTCATACTGCGACTTTTGTAAATGTTGTGCATGCTGAATGTTCGCTCTAGCTATAGTCCAAGTTAGAAAGATATTGCTTAAAACTTATTGCATAATCATCTAAGTCTATGATGTAACGTGACGGCTTGAAATTAAGAGCTATGTCTACCGGTACTGAGGTGTACGCCCATAGAGTAATTCAAACGGACTAAACTTATGCTAGTTTGATAAGTTGAATTATATGCGAAAGTGACATAAGGCAAAAACTCATCCCAATCTTTTGATTTTGACTAACATACATTGGAAAGCATATTAGCGAGTGTGTGATTAAATTTCTCTACAAGCCCATCTGTTTGAGGGTGATAGGCCGTGGTATTGATTTTCTTAGTATTACAAAGTTCACAAATTTCATTAAGCAATTTTGACATATAATTTGTACCTCTATCAGAAAGTAATTGCCTAGGTGCTGAATGCTTACATAAAATGCCTTCCACAAATTTTTGTGCAGTTGATTTTGCAGTGCAATTCAGGTATTGGAAAACATTCAACCCACTTTGTTAAATAATCTGTGAAAACTATCACGTATTTATTACCTAAATAAGTCATTGGAAGTGGTCCTAATATGTCAGTTGCTACTCTATCGAATGGTCCTTCTACCGGTAACGGACAAAGATGCGCGTGCTTTTTGGTGTGGTGACTTCTTGTGGCACAGCCTAAGCATTCCTGGCAGTGCTTTTTGATATCAGAAATCATTCCTTCCCAAAATATTTTTCTTTGATTTTTTCCATAGGTTTTGTCAAAGCCAAAATGTCCAGAAAGTACGTCATCGTGATATGCTTCGAGAATTTCTCGTTTTAATGAGTTCGGAACAACTAGAGTTAAATCGTTTTTTAATCGATCATTTTGCGATAAAGGCAATCATCGATTATTTTATAACTAGCAAAAGAAAATGCTCCGATGGAACAAAAAAGATGAATATACTTGGAATTGTGGATTATTATGGATGTAAAAGGAGGGGGACTAGAAAAAATCTACCTAAAGTCGGAAAATCTGCTAAAATCACACTTTCTCTAAGCAACGCAAAATCGATGTATATTCTGCGGCCAACAGATTAAAATAAATATTCAACCATAACAATGATTGAAACAGCAATGTTAGGGTCAAGTAGTAGCTTATGGGAAATGATATTAAGTAAACTAACAGTCTTCCAAGCCAATTGAATGAAATAGCAACATCGAAGACAATTTAAGACATGGTTGGTTAAAACAGTAGGAAACACGTAAGTTGACTTGAAATAGACTTAATGTAGATACACTAGCATGCCCGAAACGATTGTGTGCACTAATCAATCGCTCCTGCTTTGCTTGCTATAATGCGTTTAAAAACAAACAACTTTAAATACAATACCTCTTAGTTTTCTATCAATCTAAAAGCCAGTATCTCTCTAAAAAAAGTAACCTTGATGATTTCGTTTATACACTCTTATCTGAAACTTCTGAACATTATTTTAAAAAGACACTTTTTTAGAGGCCGCAGAATATACATCGATTTTTTTGCGTTGCTTAGAGAAAGTGTGATTTTTAGCAGATTTTCCGACTTTAGCAGATTTTTCTTAGTCCCCTCCCCTTTTACATCCACAATCCACAATTCCAAGTATATTCATCTTTTTTTGTTCCATCGGAGCATTTTCTTGCTAGTACACTACTTTTAAGGCGTGATTTCAGTACATCAGTCAGTAAACACAATCAAGTAACATGCTACAATAATGACAACAGTCCAAGAACGCGGAAAAACAATATTGTTCTTAACATCAGCATTATCCTTAAAACAAGACAACCTTATTGACACTGTCCATTTCAAATTAAAACTGCATTAAGTTATTTTACCGCAGTTCACTTATAATCAAGCACAAAATTTAACCAACGAATTCACATTGCAAATCCTCACTAATCAATACACAAGCACAATGTGTTGTGACTTTTGAAATTGAAAACACTCTTTTCAATTTTCAAATTGAAAATTGGATCAATATTTTCTCAAATTGAAAATTGTGTGTTTGAATTTGCGATGAAGAAAATAATCAAAAGATAGTCACTTGGCTTGACGGGCCGAGTAATAAAATAACGACCGGCCCACCAATTCCAAAACTAAACGCGACTAATCTGATCACTATGAAAAAGTTTTGAAAAATGAGCTTGCTAAGCGAGAGTTGTAAACTGAAGAGAAACTTAAAGTTAAAACCTACTATTAAATTATTAAGAGACTTATAAAAAGACTTTAAAACTTTTAAGAAAATGGAAAAGGCGTGATGTTGGTAAATTAGAAGGCAAAGTTTCGGCAAAATTCAAAACTTCTACGCAATATCAAATGTGGCGAAATAATTAACGCTTCTTGATTTGGTAAAAAATAAATTTTGTAGTATAGACTACATATTAACAACAAATGAATAGTGCAAACTTTACACAACTACTAGGTGTAGAGGAATACTAACAGTTTACGGCTTATTAATGTACATGACTACAATAAAGCTGTATATCTTTGTCGACTTCAGTATTGTAGCGTGATTGCTGGTTCATTTGAACTACTTTTGCAGGCAATTACATCAATTAAAACGATAGCTCTCCATGTGCAAGATTTTGTGAAACATATTATAAACACGGCTAAGAAAGATTTAACTTTAATGCAACCCATTTAAGACAAAATTACATCTCTTCAATGATCTAAGGACACTTGAACATGTAATTTTAAATCACTTTAGACTACTTTTGAGGGTAAAACTCAATTTAATTGATGTCTCACAAATGAATCTCGAAAATTCCTTGACTTCAGTTACAAAGTCTCTGCAAAATCTATCGAATTAGGTTAACACGTAACGCAAACTTTACACAAACACATAGCGTAAAGAATATTTTAGTCGGATTCGTAATTTTGATATTGCTCCGATATTTCTTTCAACATTTATGAAAATGAGTTCATACGTTTTAAAGACAATAAACATTAGGTTTAAACCACTTTGCAATACTGCCGAGTGTAAGCAAGCGCGCCCACTGACGTATATATTTCATTCCCCTGCAAATTTTTATATCTCAGGAAAAAATTTCGATTTTTGCAATGCCTAGAACAAAGGCTAACATGCAGTGTAAAAAATTACTGGATATTATGATCAACATTCATGAAAAAATTATGTCTCTACAATGGTCTGAGGACATATAAACAATGAATGTAAACTACTTTACATCACTGTTGGATGTAAACAAACGCGCCTACGTGACGTCTCACATTTGATCCTTTGAAAACGTCTAGGCTCCAAGAAAAAATTAGGTTTCAGGAATGCTCAAAACGAAGATAAATATATATGTAGTGTAAACTTTATGTAAACACCTAGTGTAAAGAAGATTTTAGTCAGATTCGTAATTTTGATATTGAAACCTGATATTACGATTAATATTTATGAAAAAATTAAGTCTACATACGTTCTATGGGCAAACTAACAATTGGTGTAAAATCATTCTACAACACCGTAGAGTAAACATATGCGCCAGACCGGCATATCAAATTTGATTCCTGGTCCATTTGTGACTTGATAAACGTGTCCCTGACTTCAACCGGAGAAGCAGGTGAAAACAAGACAGAAACGCATTAAAAACTCCAAATTTTTTGACTTTACACTCGCTAAATATTAATGTATAGACAATTTGCTTTGACATGCACCGATATAAAGCACTTTATTTTTATTCTATTAGACTTATCCCACTTCGACGGAGAAAGTGGCGAACAAAAACGCAACAAAAAACGTATTTTCTATCATTTAGAACACTGTAAACTTTAAAATTCCGTACCGAACTCCCCCATTGAGTTTAAAGAAATTCGGTTTGGTACAATTTGTAGCTTTTAAATCGTAGTACATTCAGGTGCCAAAAATTCGTTGCAAAAATTATTTGGCATGATTTATCAATCAAAACTTCGGAAAAAACGTGCTTTAGCCCATTTTTACCTCTCTGATTTCGAACTTTACACCCCCATAATTAACTCAATATTGCGTTTTTTTAAATGCGGTTTGTTGCGATGTTTAGCCCCTGTGAGGCACTTTATTAATGCTGTCTTCGATTTGCACTGACTCATAAGCGGGAAAATTTGGCAGAGAAATCTCAGTTAAAAAAATCCGTTTTTACACCATCCACTAGAGTGTAAACTTTAAACCCCAGGATCTAACTCATCATAGAGCATAGAAGACTTTGCTTATATGCAGAATGTAGCCCTTGATCCGCTCTACATTTCTGTCAGAAAACATTTTAAAAACCTCATAACCGGAGTTAGCATCGACATAGGAAGGTTGAAACTGACCAAAAAGTGCTTTTTTTCAATTTCTCTAGATTTTCGCACTCTTTACACTGCCGTTCGATAAATAATGCGAATTTCAAAAAACAAAAAAAGTGTCATCTGTAGAATTCATCCTCTATTATCCTATTCTGTTTAATCCTTCGAGTCATCAATACTCAGTTGTCCACATGCTGCAGTAAAAAGGTCCCAAAATTTGTCCTATGTTATAACGTTACACAAAACTTACACCTTCTTTTACACAGTCAATTTTGAGTTTCAAGAAAACAAAAAAATACGGGCAGCGAATTTTTTTGCTGTCTTCCTTTAAAAAACCGCACCTTCCAGAAGTGTCTCGTTATAGCTGTAGGGGGGTGCCCAGGTGTTGGGGTACTCATATAGAAGCGTAGGTAACAAGCGCTAACGCGCTACCTATGATGTCTTGATTTTTACGGATAATATGATCCATAGAAATTTCAGTGCTCAGAAATAGTGCCAGATTCAAGTGCAAGATTATTCAATAAGAGTTTTAATAAGGATCGCCTTCTGTTTATTATGATCTGGCTCTCAGAGTCAGCTTTGTATAGTGCATATGCGAGATAATGTGTCTGCGTTCTTATGCTTAGATTCGGGTCTGTATGTAAGTTCATACTGAAACTGCTGCACAAGCGGCTTGCCAGCGAGCTAAGCGTCCTGTGAGATTATTTTTCAAAAAGTCCTAATAAAGGTGCATGATCAGTCTGGGTATGTACAGTGTGTCCTGTGATGTAAGGATGAAAAAGTTTTTACTGCCCAAACTATAGCTAATGCTTCACGTTCGGTTGTAGAATAATTTTTCGCTTCTTTAGTTAAAGTCTTCTACTGATGTATGCGATAGGATGTTCTTTTTCATCATGGCTTGGCTAAGCATGGCGCTTCAAACTGCAAGAAGACGGTCAGTTTGTAAATAAAAATCTTCGAAAAATCTGGTAGGCTTCTAAAACAGGTAGTGTTGTGGCTAATGACGTTGAGTGTCTCAAAAGCTTGAGTGCATGCATTATCCCAAAGAAATTCCTTATTCTTTCTTAGAAGATTACTTAATGGTGAAGCTATTTTGCTGCAGTTAGGTATAAATCTACGGTAGTAAGATACTAAGCCAAGAAAAGTGCGGATTTCATCGACATTATTAGGTATTTTTGCGTCTTTTATAGCCTTAACCTTAAGCTCGTCTGGTTTTAGTCCTTCGGTCGTCACTTCATGTCCTAAGAATTTGACTGTCGTTTTGCAAAATGCACATTTTTCTAGACGAAGTTTTAGTCCTGCAGATTTAAGACGGCTAAAAACTAAATTGAGATTGGTTATGTGCTCATCAAAAGTGCTAGAAAACACGAGTATGTCATCTAAATAGACTAAACAGATTTTCCACTGTAAATTATGTAAGATTACGTCCATAAGTCGTTGATATGTGCTGGGAGCATTACATAATCCAAAAGGTAATACATTAAATTCGTAGAGTCCGTTTAAGGATGTAAATGCGGTTTTCTCTTTATCAGTGGGTTCCACCGGAATTTGCCAATATCCCCATGCTTGATCTAAGGTTGAGAACCATTTTGCTTTACCTATTGTGTCGAGTATATCATCTATGCGGGGTAATGGGTAAGTGTCCTTTTTGGTGATTTTATTCAGTTTACGATAGTCTACGCAAAATCGATCGCTACCATCCTTTTTCTTCACAAGAACGATGGGACTGGCCCAAGGACTAGTTGAGGGGCTTATTATCCCTGCCTCTAACATTTTGTTAATGTGTGTCACAATTTTTGCACGGTCGCTAAATGGTACTCTATATGGATAGCTGCGGACTGGTGCATTATTTTCAGTGTCAATTTTATGAGAAATGAGGTTGGTTTTCCCAATGTCATGATCATCTTTTACGAACATGTCAAGATGTTGCGAAAGAAAATTTTTAAGATTGTCTATCTGAGATTGAGTTAGAGAATTTTTACATATAACAGCGTCCCAATCTATGTGACCTAATCTAGATGAAGATCGCTCTTTTGCCTTTAAGTGTTTCGTATTTCCTGTATTTTCAGTATTTTCCAGGAAGACTTTGTTCACATAACCTATCACAGATGCTTTATACAGTTTACTTTCAGTCACCAAGGGATTGACTACTTGAACAAAAATTTCATTACCCGTCGTTTGGGTGAGAGACGGAAAAAACATGACTCCTGTTTTCTCAATTATTTTGTGATTCGGTTCAAAAGAGAGAGTGACGTTATCTTCAAATTTTTGAGGTAAAAGTGCGTGAATGTTCAAAACTGACCTTGCGGGTATTATGATATTGGTATTGAGAGTGACTTTTTGGTGCTCTAATTCGCCAAAATTCATCTTACGTGTGAATTTAAATGTTTGATTATCAAATGTGATTCCCTTATTTCTGAAATTAAAATTAACATTTCGAAAGCGTGTAAGAAAGTCAGTTCCAATTATCATGTCAAATGAGCTATTCTCTAATATATAAATCTCAAGTGATTCTGCGCGTGTACCTAAGCTAATACGAACCCAAACAGAACCTACTATGGGCAATGGACTATTGCTCGCACTTTTAATTACAGATTCTAGTGGTTTTATATGTTGAACTACATTTAGATGTTTTGCAAGTTTTAAAGATAAAACTGAAACGCTTGCACCCGTATCTACAATGCCTTCAACAGTGCGATCATTAACTTTAATGTGAATACAAGGAGGAATTGCGCAGCGATTACCGTTTAATGCTAAAAGTCGTACATGTTCTATGCGATTTTTACAAAATTTTGATTTTCTTAAATCAACTTTATCTATGAGAGTTAAATCAGAAATTCCTGCGGATAGTTCCTTATTTAACGGATCTGGTTTTTCTAACCGCCAAGGTGTATTAGCGTGTAAAATGTCTTCGTTTGTTAATAAAGACAACGTTCTATCTTTCACCTTTAGGGTATTTTTGGTTAGATTTAATGAAAACGTCTCAAACTGGTTCAGTGTGTCACATCCTAATATGCAATCAATATCAGGCTTGTTCGCAGTTTTGATATCATAAATGCCGAAAGTGGTGCTGACTAAATGTGATCCTACAGAAAATGGTATTGTTATTTGTTGTCTTATCTCTAATTCATGGCCGGTCGTGCATATTAAATTTAAATTCGCTTCCTTAATAGTGTATTTAAAATTTTCTTGTGCTTTTAAATAACCAAAAGCCTGCTTACTTAATATAGAAACTGCTGCACCACTGTCTATATACGCTATTACTTCAATTTGGCCTAATTTAATTTTAATAGCTGGTACCCTTATAATAAAATCATCATTATTTGCAGAAAGCTTTGATCGTAGCAATAGACCGACTAAATTTTGAAATGAGTTTTTAAAACGTGAGCCTACAGGCGCTGACTTTTTAGAGCTAATTTTCTGCTCAGATGTTTTAGACTCAGTCAATAAATTTGTGATTTCTGGTGCTTTTGGAATAGTTTGCATCGGCTTAAGCTCAATATCTTCTTCCAATGCTTGTTTAAATGCTCGTCGATAAGACCTTATTTGACATTGTTTACGGATTTTACGATAGACAAAATATATTATGGAACTGAGAAGGAGAACGATGAAAATAAAAACTGAGATGTTGATTAGAATTTGGTGAGCTCCTTTAAGTAAATTACTCACTGCCCCTGATGCATCATTTACACTAGCACTTAAAATATGTTCGACACTCTGTTCATTCCTATCCATTACATTACTTAATGCGGTGCCTGTGCCTGCTAGGATTTGATAAATGGTATCAGGATTTTCCGAAAGTTGAGCCGTATAAGACATGATACGCTCAATTTTTCCGGCTAAATCATGTATGTGTTTTTCCTGACTTGCTATCGTGCTGACCTTGTCCTGAGAGAGTGCCGGTGAATCGAATGTGAACATGGTCCAGTTTTTAGACCAAGCTACTTGAAGTGGAATGTGCATTACGTGTGTAGAGCCTTGTTGTGTCCGAAAGAAGTCTCCTTTTCCAAAATTCCTTTAATTCTGTCTTTGCATGGAATTTTATTTGAATATTTTATAATGTCTGAACTCCCGGGTGCAACAAAATATAAATCGGAATTGATTTTGACGGGTAGTTCTTCATAACATGTGTCATTTACTTGATAATCCCAAAAGATTTTTGAACTATTTAACTTTTTACATTCCCAAATCATGAGTACATCCCCAGTAAATAGTGCATGTATATCTGTGCGTCCTAACAAAATTCTAGCTCCTGCGGTTGGGTCAATTCTCATGACCTGCTTTACAATGTCTAATTGGCGTTGAGATGACCTACAAAGTTCAAGCCAAACTTCTCGAAAATTCGCTTGCTCAATTTCTAGTATTTTCTCTTCAAGATATTGGAGCTTGGCATTCACAGGGTCGGGCTTGAAGAGATATGTTTCATTTTTATGCGATATTTTTGGGCTATTCTGGAGAGATAGTCCACCGAAAAGTCGCCTAATCATAATGTTATCCCTACTCATTATAATCTTTACAAGTAAGCCTTGTGCGGTTTTGAAGGTGCTGATAAGGCTGCATTCGTGTGTTTCCCTAGTGAGAGTGAGACCTATTTGTAGTTCCCTAATTATGAGAAAAGGAAAATTCACTTCGGCGATGTATGTTCCTATTTTTTTATATTTACATGTAGTGCGCAAAGGATATGAATTCCAGAATATTACGGCGTCTCCGATTAGGCATTTTCCTATCTGCGGGTGGCATCCGCCTAAATCTCCTAAGTCAGAGCTTAGAGTGACTCCATCCGTAGTCCCTACGGTCCCTAGCTCCATGAAAAAGTTAATTGCGCTTTTACAAAAATCACGACAACACCATGTAAACTCGATATTGAGACTGTTATTCGTTGACCAAAATCCATGCTCAGAAGGAATGAGTGCCTCAGATTCCCACCGCTTAGTCTGCCATGCTTCCTCACATCCTAAAGCTGAAACATGTCGTGTGCTAATTTGGTCATATACTATGCCTCTACTATTAAAGAAACCTGTGTTTGTGCAAACTGTGCGATTACGGATGTAACATTTTACGGCCTCAGTGATATAAGGTGTTTCTTTAGGTACCCAGACGTCTACTTTCATCTTATGTGAGCTCAAATTCACTACCGGTGGAATACATTCTGTGTGATCCGGTACGGCTAATGCGTGTCCGGTTCGAGTTTTACCACAGAAATTAAAAGTACGTACATTCACGCTTGAACATGTTCCAAAAATTACTAGGCCTATCAAAATACCGATACATGCATGCATTATATGTGAAGTGAAATTGAAATGAAGCTTCTTTCCACGTGCATTTTTACAGGGTTGGTGAACGCCAAAAGACGACACGTCTGTCGTAAAACAATTTTCAAAAACAGTGGCTTCTCCCTTATTGTGCATTAGTGGCCTAGGTGCGTCCACACTCACGGGTTCAAAAGACCCTCCCTCAGCACGTTCAAACTTTTCATACCCTATTTGCGGGTCACCTGGTTCCCCTAGACCAATGGGCGCGGCTTCATTTTCCGAAGCAGGAAAGTGGGTCAAAACGAACATTGAACCAGGGGTTTCATGTTTTGCCGTTTTCATTCCATCCCGCCCTTCCAATGACACAATATTTATGCTTTGAAATCCCGAGGATTCACATTTTTCGGATCCATCATACTCAATGAAACAATCATTAAGATGTTCATCGAAAATTTTCGTTTTTCTCTCATTTTCGTACGCGTTTTTACTCGGATGGTCATTTTTGTGCACATTTTCTGGGTCCCTACAACTCTCATCGATGCAGTTACAGAGTGTCATGACATGCTGCCTACGATTGTTATCCTGATTACGTATACGCGAGCTTGGTGCCTGAGTGTTAAAATTTTTGCCGGTTCTATTACCGGATGTCCGAAAATCTGCATGAAATTGAGATCTACATTTCATTGCATGATGACCTAATCGTCCACATTTCCAACATTTACTTTTTCCTTGAGTAGTCCACTGCTCGTTACCTACGCGTTTCCAGGGCCCTTGGTTACGAATAGGTACTGAAGTGAAAGACTCATGCTGTGGCTTATTCTGTAAAGTGAGACTTGCAATCTGTTTAGATAGTGTGTTCATAGAAGTAGTGAGAATATCTAACTCAGGTTTTGGTGATGTTTCAGGAGTGCCATATACTTGTGCTTGAATTTCTTGCTGCAATGCACGCCTAATAGCCTCATCTAGGTTTTGTGGTTCCGTACCTAGTGTGCTATAACGCTTAATTTCTGGCTTAAGGCCTCTTAAGAATGCACCTTTTGCTACAATTTCTCTCTGTTCCGCGCTTAAGCTCGGATATGCTGCCTTAACTAAATTGCGTATATCTACGGCAAAGTCAGAAACACTTTCATTTTGCTTTTGTGTGCGATGTACGAGTTGAAGTTCCTTGATTGCAGAATCTAGTCCGATTGGGAATTCAGCTTTGAAAGCATTTGCCCATTGTTGTAAAGTAAATGGATTATCGGCATTTCCGCGTTCTGTTTGGTTAAAGAAATTCAAGGCTAAGCCTCGCAAAAAAGTTGGTAAAAGGCATATACTGCGATGTTCGCTGAGATTGTGAGCGTTACAAAAACGGCTAAAAGTCAAAAACCAATCTTCTACATTTTCATGTGATTTTCCGGAGAATATAGGAGGTTGAATTTGAGATAGAAACATTGGACTGTTACTCTGCATTGCGGTTGTGATTGTCTCATGCATGCGTTCTACTAATTCATCATTATGACTCTCAAAAACTTCTTGAATTTCATGAATGTCAGGCATGATATATTTGAGCTTAGATAGAGAGCGTGTTATTATACGATTACGGTTGCCTAGTCTTACGTTTGACTCTGATCTTTGAACAGCCGGAGTTGGTCGAATCTTCGTGGCGAGCTCCAGATGGAATAGGATTGGCGTGCGACGTGGAAATTTATTAATTAAAGAATAATTAAAAAAGGACGAACGTTGATATTGGCACAGAAACGAAATCGGACGGATCTTGATTGGATAACGACGTGAATAACTCGTAACTCGAGAGAGAGGGAATCCGTCCGAGGGTTGTGGGGGAGAACTTTTATACGAGACAAAGTGCCCCAGGGCTCGAGAGTAGTCGTGCCTTTTTGGATATTTTAGGAGGTTGAGTTTGTATATTTGTGTGCTAAACGGAAATGGTAGATTAATGACTTCACGTGCGTTTGGAGGCGGCTTGCCTTTGTACTGACTAGATTTTAGGGAGTTCACGTGCGATTAGTAGACTTGAAACGGATGTTGAAGGTGCGTTATGACAGAGAGTTTGGATTTGATGTATGTCTTCCGAAATCGTGAGGATTAAAATAATCTGATAATAAAGAGTTAAAATAATAGCCTAAGGGTACGAATAGAATATTATGTATGTATTTATCGTATATACTTTTATGCTAATTAAATTCTGTTACACTATTTTACTTTTTTTTACCTATTTCTGGAGGTCATTTTTGCTTGTGGAGGTCAATCTCACTCTTGACCCTTAGGTTGTATTCCTTCAAGCTAGGAAATGAATTTCCGTGACCTGTAAAGTAAGTCTATGTTATAGATTTATCCTATTTCACCTTTGACCCCACAATGCCTATTTCTGAAAGTGTTATATAACTTTTTTTTTTTCTTGCCACCATTTTCTTTTTGGTCTCCGTAGGGCAAATGTGAGCCTAGCTTTTATATTTACTCCTTAAGTATTTTTGCAGATTCTGATACAGATACTGCAATTTCAAGAATGTAAAGTAATTGGTTATATTTCATGGACTAAAAGACGATAATTGCTTAGTGCATGCTCTAAGACCTTGTTTATTAAGCAGTTTGGACCAGACATGCATGAGGGCTGTAAATCTTAAATTAGAAAAATTGGAAATCTTCTCAGGTAATGAGGCAAAGCGAGGGTCAAAAATGGATGGTAAGTAAAAATTTTTATTCATAACTGCTGTGACTTGACTAGAACCTGTGTATAAGGTAGCTTTAATGCTGTTTTAGCCCTTTGTACCTATTTCTGAGGTCATTTTTGCTTGTGAAGTCAATCTCAATTCATGACCCTGGTGAATTTCCATGGTTTATGAAGTAAGTCTATGTTATAGATTTATCCTACTTCACCTTTGACCCCACAATGCCCATTTCGAAAGTAGTAATACATAACTTTTTTACTTTTCTTCATAAAGCTATTCATTTTCTTTTTTGTCTTGTGAGCAAATGTAAGTCTAGCTTTTTATTTGCTCCTAAAGTATCTTTAGATCCTGCTACAAATACTGTAATGCAAGAATGTAAAGTAAATAAATTAAAAGATTCAACCTACTTTTTATGAGAATTAAAAAGAATAACTTTTGTTGGTTCTGCTTCGTGGCCTCAATTTAAAAAGAGGCGAGAAATGCTTAAGTGCATGCTCTAAGGCCTTGTTTATTGGGCAGTTTGTACTCCGACTATGCACGAGGGGTGTAGAACTTGAAAAATTTTTCGGGAAATGAGGCAACCGTGGGGGTCAAAAATGGAGGCAATTAGGAGTTGTGTTCAGAATTGCTCTAACTTGACCAGAAACTGTGTAATAAGGTAGCTTTTAAACGCTCTTTTAGCCCTTCTTTACCTTTCTCCGAGGTCGTTTTTGGTGTGTGAAGTCAATCTTCATTTCTTGACCCCTTGAGGTTGTATTCTTTCAAGCTAGAAAATGAATTTCCGTGATTTATAAAGTAAGTCGATGTTATAGATTTATCCTACTTCACCTTTGACCCCACAATGCCCATTTCGAAATAGTAATATATAACTTTTTTACTTTTCTTCTGCCACCATTTTCTTTTGTCTTGTGAGCAAATGTGAGTCTAGCTTTTTATTTGACTCCTTAAGTATTTTTAGATCCTGCTACAAATACTGTAATGTAAGAATGTAAAGTAAATAAATTAAAAGATTTAATCTACTTTTTATGAGAATTAAAAATAACTTTTGTTGGTTATTTTCGTGAACTAGTAGTATAGCGTGAGCCCCCTAGAA
Source organism: Mermis nigrescens (assembly GCA_036768485.1). Classification (NCBI taxonomy): domain Eukaryota; kingdom Metazoa; phylum Nematoda; class Enoplea; order Mermithida; family Mermithidae; genus Mermis; species Mermis nigrescens. The sequence goes on from JAVLUZ010000548.1 coordinate 133,951, forward strand.
CCTTATCTTTATAGCGTTGTAGTGTTATAAGATAGGCGGTGACGTCACTATCTGCGCCCTGGCCCAAAATCGAGGTCGCACCAGGGCGTAAATGCGGGTTGGGGACCTGCCCGTGTGTCCTAAGGAGCGCCTTGGGGACCACTCAGTAAAGCTAGGGGGTCCTGGGAAAGTGGGGTTCCTCCTGCATTTTATCGATTTTTTACAGTAACAGCTGGTTCCGAAACAAGTTGTTCCGAAACAAAAGGCAATATAAGTTGCCCAGTCCTAGAGAGTATTGTTGTATTTTGTGGGGGGACTAGTCTAAAGTGTAAAGTAAAGTGTAAAGTAAGTGTAAAGCAAGCTCCGGGAAAACTTTTTTCCATATTTTTAACCAATTTCAGAATGTTAATGCAGCAGCTTAGAGAGCTTCATTTTTTTCTTACAGTAACAGCTGATTCCGAAACAACTTGTTCCGAAACAACATTGGCAGTGTGTGTGTGTGTGTGTGTGTGTGTGTGTGTGTGTGTGTGTGTGTGTGTGTGTGTGTGTGTGTGTGAGTGTGGGTGTGGTAGCAGTCCCTGTGGGAGTCCACAAGCGCCATTGAGGTCCACAAAGCGCCACCTCCACAAGCGCCATCAAGTTCCACAAGCGCTACTGTGTTCACTATAGCCATTATAGCAATTTTAGTATGGGGTTCATTATACTCAGCTTACGAAAGTAGTCAGCTATTTCTGTCAATCAGATCGTAGCGATTATTATCTACGCGCAAATTAGCATCATTTTGATGGCCTTTGGCCCTTCGTAAAACATAATGATTGTCCGGGCATACTTAAATTTGGTAGTCAGGTACCAGAACGTTTTGAATTTTTTTTTTGAACAGCTTCAAGACCGTATTTTTCTTTATCAGTGTTAAGATCAGCTCATGTGCATTAAGTCTAAAGCTAGCTGTTTTGTAAACAATGTCTCCCTTTATCGCCTTTCCCACATGACCCCTATTTTGGGCTATTGGGGTCTAGCTTTGCTATTCCCGTAAACAACAGCTCGAGGTGTGATAAATTATCATTTGATGCAATTTGATGATGGTATGCTCCTCTCTACCCAATTATGTAGCTTTGTCTACTACGACTACCTTGAAGATCATATCTTCGTCATAGCTAAACTCCTTATTGGACTGTGCTATGTTTTCAATAATACTTGAAACTTTGTCGGCGTTCAAATACTGACGCTCAGTAAAATGGGACTAATACAGGGGAGTCAAGGCATGAATGTTTGATTTCTCCTCCTATTAGACTGTCTGTGGGGTGGGGCTTGAGCATCCTTTGAATAGCTTGCTCAAACATCTTTCTATATCAGACAGATCAAGGTTTTGAAACTTTAGCCAAAATGTCCTTGCAGCTGGCTTAAACCTACGAACAGAAGTGAATGAGTTTGCTTATTTCGAAAATTGATCCATTTTTGAGGAAACTATAATATATACTGTTTGACCTTATTTATAGACAAAATATTGTGTTAGATAGTAAGAATACGTTTATAGCTAGATGGAATGCTGAAAATTGTTCAGGAATGGAGAAAATACTTAAGAAACTGTATTATGATCCACAGCGGATACACTTATGTTAATCATCTTACACTCGCATCAAAAGATTTGCCTGACTGTTGAATTGAATAAGTATGTGCTCAATAGAAAAAGTAACCCACCTATACTTTACACAACCTGCACTCAAGCATTATCCACGTCAGTGTTAGCTAGCATTGATGAGCAATGGCAATGTGATATTGTAGATCTGCAGCTCCTAATCAAGCTTTAACGATAATTTGGGCATTCTGGTCTGCATAGACATTTTTTTAAAGTGTGGCATCAAAAATGATACTGCGTTTTTCCTGGTTTAATGGAGACTATTGCTGATCGCTGTCGCGAGTCTATACTTTTGTGATCTGATTAAACTTGTTTTATAGTTTGTAAAGTGGTTTTTGGCGCACACACCTGAAGTAAGGTGCATTAAAAAAAACAACAATTTTTGCAAAGTGGTACAGGGAACAATTGGCAACGTGGAAAACTGGATACGGTTTTGCGTGCACTAAATGAATATTACAAAAAAATAATAAATTTTGGTCTGTATTTATTGCTAATGAGAATCGAATAAAAACTTAGTTCTGAGGTAAGGAAATATCTTTGTTTTTATGTATTTCTAAAATACTTGTCCCAGAAGAGCCAAACTTGAAAAATTTAGAGAAAAAAATTGAAAAAACTGGAGCTCTTCAAGTATGAAGGAAGGAAAATAAAATTTTGCTAGATTATATGAACTTTCGAATTCACTTTGGATTTGACAAATTTGGTTTGGACAGTCAGGCATGATTGTCGGAACTTTAAACCGCATGCCTAAGAGTTAATACATATTTATGAAAAATAATATTTGATACGAAATGCCAGAAATTTCTAGAAATTTATCTGAAAAAATGCATAGGAAAACTCCAAAAATAGAAGACCAAAATCTTTGGAATGGATCGCAACGGTACAGGACGTCTTGTAGTATTTCTCATTATGTTTTTTGCAGTTATTGCACTCATGCTGTTGAGAATTTATACTATATAGTTGCGTACGTGCAACAGTGGACATGTTTCTTCAAATATAGCACAGAAAACTACGTTTTTAGCACATCATGCTATTATACATAGCTAAAGATTCCATATTAATGAACTGGAATAAATACTTGACCACGTTTTTTAATGCATTTGTTTCTTCGTTATCGGCGTAACATTACTTATACTTGTCCTATACACGCGTTAGTTCAGGTTTTAAAGGGGTTTTGAACCCCCCAGAATGACAGATTGAGCCCCCCGCAAAACGGCTGCGACTCCTGCCCACCATAATTGTCAAATTTTCGATGAAAAATTGTAAAAATTGTGCACTTTTAGCTCATTTTTGCTCCAAATGTTCCCAAATTTTCTTAGCTTCCTTCATCTAAACATTTTTTTCATAATTTTTTTTCGTTGTTTTGTTTTTATGTTGTAAGAAGAACGAGCTTTTGTCCGAAACGTGAAAAAAACATTGTTTTTGACGTGCACCCATCGTTTTTGGCTAAAAAAGGCGATTCTTTAAAATATTTTTTGTCCTAACCCATTAGCCCCGAATCTCCCATGCATGCTTTATATATGGTTTAAATCTTTATAATACATAAATTTACAGATTTTTAAAAACTGTACAAGTGGAAGCATTTTGTTTAAAAAACATCAAAAATCAGGTTTTGTTGTTTCGTTGCTTTTGTTGACTGCGCTACTCTTTAGACTTTTATTCCATTAGCATCATTGGCTCGCAGATAATCTGGAGAGCCAATCTAAATAATCGCATTTTCATGAGAAAAAGGAAAGGAAATAATAATAGTAGAAAAAATAACACCTTCTCGCAAATACTCGGAACTTTAATTCTGACACAAACACTTGCAACTGAGAAACAATAATTTCTTATATCGCTTTAGTAAATTTCAACATCACTTAGATATAGTTCAGTTTTAAAATCAAATTTTTCAGTACTAAATTTTATACATTTTGATTTCTTAAGATCTAGAAAGGGGAGTCTGTGATGGGGCAAATCGCCAAAAAATAATACTAAAAATAGAATTCAGTAGGGTCTACATTAATCTGCGGGTATTTTAAAACTTCGGGGATCTTCCCCGAACCCCAATACCATGTGTGTGATTAAGTGACTAGGCAGAGTACACATTTAGCGCTAAGTAAAGAAATATGGGCTAAAGTTAGCAAACTTTAATTCAGGACAATAAAAAGTGGGTACGAATTTGGCAAGGTAGTTTCGATCATTTTCGGAAATCCGCCGAGCGGCTTCTAATCACTTTAGACTGACACATGCTAATCTAAGATGTTAACAGCTGATCAGCAAATTTTTTTTCATTCAATTTTTCATATAGCTCGTGACACTTATGCATGATGCTTCTAAGAACTTGCACAGATCGTTCGAGCCGACAAAAAAACGCTTGAGTTTCTGGCGAGAAAGGTCCTCTTTTGAATTCAACGCAACGCGCCGAATGCAAACAAAACATGCATTTGAATAAAAAAGCTCAACTTTCAGATGGAAGCCGTTTGGCAGTGCAGTCATGGCTGCCATAAGCAGATGTCCGTACGGGGCCCATTCTATGTTTGCTGATACGAAAATATCTCCTAGAGAATATACTTTATTTACATCTTGTATTTATTTTGTACGGACATTTTTCTGCATATTTGGCCTAAACGACTCTTTGCAGGCTGGATTCTGTTAGGGCTACGAAAACCATACTATACTGGTAATGTTAATATTCCTGATAATTGTGTTCTGATTGCATTACTGAATAACCCGATAAAGTTTTCAGACGATGTATTTATTGGCAGCGATACAGTATGCGTCGGTAACAGATGAATTCTACTTTGGAAAAAAAAGCTAAGAACAACAAAGGTACCGCAAAACAAGTTAAACTTGTATTTGGAATCGTGCAAAAGTCAGGAAAAAATGCGCTTTGTATCTCATTTAATCGGCAAAGAAAGATACATTAATTCCGCTAATACAAAACCATTTACCATGTAGCAGCACTTCGGATATTTCATGATGGACTTGCTACTTTTAGTGCACTTCAACGAAATTGGATATTCTCATGCCACCGTTTATCACAACCGAGAACTTGCAACTTCTGAAGGAGTTCATACTAACACGATTGAAGGTCTCTGGGGAATCACTAAGCAAACGATTCGCCAGCATGCATGGATCAAAAACTAGCGACCGTTTAGCTGCACATCTGGACGAATTTACATTCAGACAGAACTAAAAGGACGACAATGGAAACATATGGGACTCTTTTATAGAATTTTCTGAAAATGTATAGTGATAGGTGAAAGTGTAAGACCGTGGTCAGTCTTACACAAAGGATCTTAATTCATACTCTACCGTACGTACTCTGCATAGAGTTAGAATGCGGAAACCAACTATTTTACTATGGTGCATGGAGCATAAAAACCCCATTGAAGTATCCGCCTACTTGATTTTGTACCTACCTTGTACTTTATCATATTACAAAACCGCCACCTAAAAACAGGATTATAACACGCATAATTATGTGATAAACAATATTGATACGAAAACCCATTTAATCATATCTTTGTATCTTTATTCAGATCTTTGCATCCTATCTTTCTTACATTCCTCCTTCTTAAGTTTGATTGTTCGGCTGAAGAGTAGTGGTGTGGCTGCATTTTGAGTATTATTATTTTTGTCGCAAAGTTGAAATGTTACAAGCCAAAAATTGCTGGGTGGCGACAAATCAGCAAAATATTGAGAACGGGGCATAATGAAGTAATTGAAACATTGATTAAATATGATGTACTGTAGATGCGTATTACATACAAATTTAATGAAAATGCGTCTTTTAACCTGGGCTCTGGTCCACCCCAGCTCCCAGGGTGGCGTCATAAGATTTCTTGCCATTTCGGGCTCTGGTCCAATCCAGCTCTTGTAAATAGCATAGAAATCTTTATACTGGCGCAGTATGTGGCGCGTGTACATTGCCTCTGCCAATGTAAATATCAATAAAACGTAATATTGAATACTATTCGCAGCGCATTCACATAATGCCTCTATGATGCATCTTAGAAATCAGAAATATTACAAGATTAAACAATTAAATCGAATATCTGCATGTAGGTATTAAATATATGCCTATAATAAGCAAAAACTTTAATACTCTGCACTGCCATCGCTCAGGCCATCTGCATCATCTAATGCATCGCGTTTTTTGCTGCGAATGGACGGCGACCTCCAACCAAATTTGAGGGCTTGTCGCAGACGAGCTACCAGGACGGCTGTCGTTCAGCCTCTAGCTGAGTTGTGTTTCGGCCTGCGGAGCTAACATTTTGGCCTCTGCAAAAGTATTTGTTCTTCGATCTGAAACAAGCGCCAAAGATTGCTATTTAAACCACCAACAAAGAAACGGCGACTCAGTGCATCTAAAATATCAGCTGTTACCCTCGGATAAGCTTGTATAGCTAATTGCTGCAGCTCGCGGCATACCTGATAACTGGGTTCCGGGCCCTTGTCTACGATTATGCAATTGTAAGGCTTTAATTCCATGTTTTCAACAGGTACAAAACAATCGACGGAGGTCGCTCAATAAAGAGCATTAAAGTCTAGAGCTTGTGCCGCTCCTTGTCAGGGATGGATTCGTAAGCCACTTCACCGTAATCTCTTAAATGAGGTTGGGAGTATCACCCTTGGTTTTTTGTTGGTCCAAACCATTGGCCACAGCAACGTGAATAAAACGATCGGTCCACCAGTCAAAATTCTTGTCTGACCGATCGTGAAAGCACTCACCTATGCTAGCTATTCCACCTTTGCTAGCATTAACCACAGGGGGCGCAGGTGGCGCCACTGCTGAACGTCTTCCATTTGATGCTGTTGGCATCTTACCGTTGATCCTAAGCGCTCTAATTGTTCTCTCATTTGTCTCCGTGGTATTATTTGGCCGTGTAAGCTTGTAGACAACCTTGGTGTCTGGGTTTCCGTCATTGGATTTTGAATTTTAAACTAATTGACCGCAAAAATCGTGGACATTTCCCATATTGCAAAGAGCATTTTTAGCTATCCAAAAAACAGTATGAGAAAGTAGTAAAAATCGCACGCTTGTAGATATATTGTGGCTTCTCATCGAATTATATACTGGAATATAGTGCCAAAAGAATTTTTATAATCATAAAATTTCAAGCTTGCTTTTTGAAACAAAATTCGGCAAGGTATATTGAAGCAAAGTTTCAAAAATTTAAGAACACACCGTTAAAATGGATTGCATTTCGGCTGACATGTCGAATAAAGGCGTAACATACACTATATCAAGCGAACCTCTGAAATTTTACAAACAAATAATTATTTTACTGGTTGACATGCACTTATTAAATCTTTATATCGCTTCACTCGGAGTCCAGTTATGGTCACCGCCTGAGACCGATATGCTGCTGCTTAAATAAGCGCTTGCCATTAGAAGCGTTGCCCATACGCTTATCACTAGGTTACATATTCTGTTTTACGCTGTTTCCGTTGGCATCACATTTATAAGGCGAACAACACATTAAAACAACTTCTATGAACTGCGCTGTTTCACGCCTCAAGTGACCACCGACCATGCCATATTGCAATTTATTGTAGGTCATCTCGGGCAAGCCGACAACTGTGCCACTACAGCGTACACACGTGTGTCAACACAGAAAAATACATGCCCCCAAACAGTTTCAATGTAACCTCCCGCCGATTCACTAATTAATAAACAATGGGGCATACGGTAGCGGCCAGCTCACTACGCAATTGACCGGTCCACTATGTCTACGTCGCCTATTACGTACTTTAAACAGCTGGCAGGCAGTAGTATATACAGAACACAGTATCACAGGTAAGGCGCGTGCATATAGTGTGCATGATTCGAGATGTGCGTTTCGGGGATCACTCTTCTAATTGCGCAAATTAAGTTGCAAAGTTTCAAATAGAAATTATGCAATTACGAAAGGGCAAAATTACGTATTTTGATCATCCTTTTTGGTTTCGACCGTTTGACATTATGAAGTTAAAATGCGTTCAGTGACAAGAAAGTGTCCGAGAATTGAGTTTCGGGTTGAACGTGTCAGTCCGTGAATTTTTGGTGAACTCTTTAGATCACATTAAAAGTGACCTTAGGGGTAATTTTCAAGGTATACAAAATCGATAAGTTTAGGTCGCATTTGAAAGTGATGGTCAAATGACCAAACGTTTAAAGTTGAAAATTGGATCTCGCTCTGTCAAAATCTCTCTAACCTTGCAGAAGAATGCGCGCCTGGCTTGGAGAAGATCGCCTAGATAGGTATTAACAAATAATTTTGCATGCATGATGAAGTGAACGGCCTGATGAGCACGAGTGGTCAAATATCCGAGGATTTCGAAATTGCATAATGTTTAGAATAACATAAGAAACTTTGCATATTTACTTTCACAGTGATTGTGAATATTTGCATGAATTCACAAAAACTACCCCAAAAGTGCTTCGACAATCGGCACAGCATAAAGCACAACATGCACCTATGTACGAATTCAAATGAGCAGGTTATGACTGAGGTAAAGTGGGAATTGTAATCGAGCAAACACAATTAACATGTTTGCAATAGATTTTGCGAAAGTATTAATTTTGTATTAGGTAAAATTATTCAAATTAATTGTTCAAGCTCAGTTAATGCAATTAGCATGCACAATAAAGTAACTGGCATTTGATTTTTGAAATTATTACTGGTATTTACTAGTGATGTAAAAGATCCAGATTTTTATCCAGATCCAGATCCAGATAAAGATCGGGTTCAGATTTTCAGGCAGATCCAGATCCAGATCAGATAACCAGATCAGAAAATAACCAGATCCAGATCCAGATCGTTTTGCCAGATCAAAATTTAAAAAGATCCAGATACAGATCCAGATCCAGATAAAAATATTTTTTGTGCAGCAATTTGTATTGCTAAAAAGGAGGGCGTAAAGCGCCCAAGCCCACATCGATTGGGGGTCTCAAATGGCAGGCACACGTGGGCGCGGGGGGGGGGTTTGGGGGTGTTCACCCCCAGAAGTTGGAATACCCTCCAGAAATAAAAATACCCCCAGATTTCAATTTTTGAAATTTTTTTCCTTTTTTAGCGATTTTTTGACGCCACTGGATATGCTTGAATGGTGTTTTTTCGCCATACAACCACTTTTAAGACCATTTTTTGAACTTTGAAAATTTTTTCATCCTCCCAGAAATTTTTTCACACCCCCCCCCCAGAATTTTGGTGCTGCCCACCTATGGTGGCAGGACTAATATAACAGCCCCCAGTAGGGTCTTGTGCAGAGCCGAGAAAAATTTATATTTTAGAGCTTTTACATAAAAATATGAGTGAAAATTGTCTAAAAAGTAAAAACTCGCAAGTTTAGACTTTTACCAATGGGCATGAAATTGAGGCATGAAAAATGTAAAAATTATTACAACAGCTTGAATTGACAACTTTATAAACAAAATGGCAATAATTATCCACAGGAACGTGAGATGTCTGGAATTTGGCAACATTGTGGTTAAACAGGAGAAACAAATGCTTCTTTCTATCGCTTGTAAGAAAGAAAGGGTGTATTATTTCAGAGGGATATCACTGTCAAATACACAAACAATACATTTACCTAACAACACAAAATGCAATACTATGAAGAAACCTGCTTAATTTCAATTCAACAATGAAAAACGCTGTTAAAATTCATGAAAAATGACAGATGCACCTACTAAAACTATGCATGTGCAGCATAGAAATTCTGGGGGTCATTAAAATCAATTTTTTTTCAAACATCAAAAAGCGATAAACATGGCCCATGGGCACTAAAAACATTGCTTTTAGACGTTTCTCGATGTCGCGCATCCACTGAAAAAACTTTCAACAGAAATTTTCGAAAAAATTCAAAATTTTCCCATTTTTAGGCAAAAAAGTGTCTTAAAGGTCAATTCTGATAATATGTGAAAAAAACAACCTTCAATACATTTTTATCACTAAAGTTACTTTTCTGCAGAGCTTCAAAAATTTTTCTGAAACTAAAAAATTATGGGGGTCAGCGGCACTTTTAGGTCACTCTGGGGGAGGATCAGCACGGATCTGTGGGGGGTGAAAACCCCAGCAGACCTCTTCCCCATCCCCGCGTGCATGAGTGATGTCTCAACAGCCCCACCAGTCCCAACAGCCCCACGGTCCCAACAGCCCCACCGTTTCAACAGCCCCACCAAAAATCCTAACAGCCCCACCCGTCCCAACAGCCCCACTCGTCCCTAGGTCATTCTGGGGGAGGATCAGCACGGATCTGTGGAGGGGGGTGAAAACCCCCAGCAGACCTCTTCCCCATCCCCGCGTGCATGAGTGATGTCTCAACAGCCCCATGGTCCCAACAGCCCCACCGTTTCAACAGCCCCACCAAAAATCCCAACAGCCCCACCCGTCCCAACAGCCCTACTCGTCCCAACAGCCCCACCAATCCCAACAGCCTCACCAATCCCAACAGCCCCACCAATCCCAACAGCCCCACCAATCCCAACAGCCCCACCAATCCCAACAGCCCCACCGTTCTAACAGCCCCACCTACGCAGCAGCCCCAGCAGTAATCCTCACCATTACTGCAATCGCTATTATACGATATAATAAAATCAGGCAATATTAATTTTTATGAAAGATATTTTTTGACTATTCTTTGAATTCCTATATTTCATCAAGACCATAAACGAGTGTGCAGGTTTACATTTTCAGAATAAGTCTACCTGAGAAACTGGTACACCTGCCAGAATTGAAGCTTCAGCATTTGTGCGCAATCCAGGATTTTGCCTCATTCGAGTAATCTCGCAAGATTGGATTCCTGCTCATTATCGTCTACTCTACACTGCCAGAAAAAAATGAAAAATGTTCTAGTGAAAAAACGAAAGATAAGTGTTAAAATTAAATGAAAATCAAAACTTTCACGCTAATCTGCTTTAGAATAGCCAGAAAATGTGAATTAGCGTAGTTTTTACGCTATTTTCACATTCATACCAGTTTTGAGGTCAATTTTTGGCTCAAAACTCCTTCTCCAGACCGGTAGTGCTGTGCATCTATGATTATAACAGTGGGGCAGTTGGAAGCAACATTGGCAGCAAACAAATTCTGTGGGTCTGGTAAAGTGACTTGTAGGTCACAATGCTGTTTGGGCTAAGGCCATTAGGCCAGTACTCAAAATGCCAAGTGACTTCATTGTACCAAAATTTATTTTTGTTATACTTTATACCATTCAGTTTCCCACTAGGGATGACTGGGTAAAATCTAGATTGAATATTCTCTCGGCCTCCTGGAATTGTCTGCTACACTGATGGATCACGCTCTGTGAATACCTCAGGCGCGGGCATCTATTTCCAGAACTTAAAACAGATGCGGTATTTTACCTTAGGCAGTATGTGTACTGTCTTTCAGGCAGAAATACTCGCTATTTTACAATGCTGCCGTAGCAGAGAACTGATGGCCCTCAGAAATGAGAACATCTTTATCTACTCTGACAGTCAATCTGCTCTGAAGTCACTTATATCTCCAAAAGTGTCTTCAAAGCTAGTTTCCCGAGTGTGTTCTTGCTTTGCAAGAACTCTCGCAGGATAATAATGTCAAATTATTATGGGTCCCAGGTCACTGCGGCATTGAGGGCAATGAATTTGCGGATCATGCTGCAAAAATGGGATCAGCATATAAACATGTTGGCCCAGAACCGGTAGTTGCTAGTCTCCAGAGCTGTTGCTAAGGCTGACATCAACAGCTGGGTCAGGGAACAACATGTTCAATACTGGAGTGAGCAAAAGACTTGTCGTCAGGCCAGATCCTTTATGGAGAGGCCATGCAAGAAAACAGCCAGCTCCTTGATCAGCTTAGGTCGTAAGCTGCTTAAGACAGTTACTGGTCTCCTTAACTGGACACTGTCCCTTCAACAGACACCTATGTATGTACTGTTGGGGTTTCTGATAACCCCAATTGCGCAAAATGTCTGCTCACAGAAGAGGATTCTATCCACTTCCTCTGTCACTGCCCTGGGTTTGATAAGTTGAGAGCTAGGTTCTTCCATGCTCCAAATATTGAACCCTGGGCCGTTTTACAGGAGCCTATTACCCAACTTTTGAAGTTTATTAAAGCCTCAAAACGTTTGTGCGACTAGCTCTCAAAAGTTTCTGTGGTGTACACAATGGGCTTCTTAGCCTGCGTGAAGGGCTTGGTGCCCACCCCTTTATCACTATCACACTATCACTGGTAAAGTGACCAAGAAATGTGCTAAAAGTAGAATTCTGGGGTCTAACATAATTTGGGGGACCTCCAGAATTTCGGGTTAGGGGAATTAAGCTCTAAACATCTCTTCCCTCCACGCTTATGTGTGCTTAGGACAGTGCGACTGTTGGAACGGTGGACTGCTGGAATGGTGGAACTGCTGGGAATCGGTGAGGCTCTTGAGACTGGTGGGGCTGTTGGGATTATTGGTGGGGCTGTTGGAACGGTGGGGTTGGTGGGACTCTTGGGATTGGTAGGGCTGTTGGGTTTGCTGGGGTTGTTGGGATTGGTGGGACTGTTGGGATTATTGGTGGGGCTGTTGGGACGGTGGGGCTGTTGGGACTGGTGGAGCTGTTGGAATTATTGGTGGGGCTGTTGGAACGGTGGGGTTGGTGGGACGGTGGGACTCTTGTGATTGGTAGGGCTGTTGGGATTGCTGGGGTTGTTGGGATTGGTGGGGCTGTTGGAATTATTGGTGGGGCTGTTGGGATGGTGGGGCTGTTGGGACGGTGGGGCTGTTGGGACTGGTGGGGCTGTTGAGGCACAATCCGTGCATGTAAGGCTACAACTAATTAGATAACCTACCTACAGTAAATCGTAAAACAGAAATAATACCATCGTACAAAAACAACTTTCTGATCTGTTTAACCAGATATAACTTGACTAAACAGATCCAGATCCAGATAAAGATCGGGTTCTAATTTTCTGGCAGATCCAGATCCAGATCAGATAACCAGATCAAAAAATAACCAGATCCAGATCCAGATGATCTGGATCTGGATCTGAATCTGGATAAAAAGATCAGATCCAGATGATCTTTTACATCACTAGTATTTACATTGAGTTCGGCAAAAACAATTTAAAGGGGTCTGAAATTAGTGACAGCAAAGGATACGAGCATGCACAGCAACAAAATCGAGTAACCAGCTCACAACCAGATATAGACTTTGGTGTAAGTTAGCACACTTAATACGTGTTGCATTTTTACTCAAAAATCTGATTTTCGTATTGCATAAATTATTTGAATTTCGTTCAGTTATTAGCAAACATATGCAAATGCGAGTTCAGTAAAAGTCACCATTAGATTATGCAGAGATTTTCGAAATACGCTAGTTATGTACACATTTTGTACCTTTTTCAGCTGAAACTTCATAGTTTTTGTGTTTCTCGTGAATTACTGAGAAATATTTCGCATCAACGAGGAGTAAAAACAATATTGCAAGGTTCAAATTAGATATCGCCAGCTTATTGCTCATCACAGCCGTATGAAACAACGTAGTGAAAATTACAACACATAATTATGTTAAAAAGAATCAAAATATTTGATAGCACATATTTTTTTCGGACCACCCACAAAAACAGGCATCGTCTACATCAGGCACATGGGTTTGATGTCGATGATCCGAGCTAATGGAATTAAGAAACGAATTTTCCCTCATCACATACAGGCGGAATGATATAAACATCAATCGAGCAGCAGGGAAAGGGATCGACACAAAGGTCGAGCTAATCGGCGTAAATTGGCGCTACACGTGTTGGTCGCCAGGTAGTTCCGGTGTATCGGTAGGTGGCGAGAGGTCTTGAGAAGTGATCAGTTTCCCAGATTGCTCCCCAATATGTAAGACCATGGTCAGTCTTAAAAAGGGACCTCAACTCATACCTACCGCACGTACTATGCATAGAGTTAGAATGCCGGACACTAACCATTTTACTATGGTGCATGGAGTATAAATACCTATTGAAATATCCGCCTACTTGATTTGTACCTACCTACTTTATCATATTACGAACCCGCCACCTAAAACAGGATTATAACACGCATAGTTATGTGATAAACGATATTAATACGAAAACCCAATTTAATCATATCTTTGTATCTTTAATCACGCCTTTGTATCCTATCTTTCTTACAGAAGCAATGATTTATTCACATATACACAATTTACATGTTACAGTGTGCTATTTTGTGTTACAATCTTATTACCTATGTAAAAAAACGTAAGGAAAAAAATAAGAAAAATCGAATAACCTCTTTGACTGATTTCAAAATTGGACATTAAAACTATCATTCGAAATCCTTGTCTAGCTCTTGGCATATTACCATTTTTAAGTCACGATATAACTGTCTTTTTGGTAGCCTTCGAGAAGTTTTAACTTTTTACTGTGGGGATCCTTGTAAAAAATGAAAACAAGTTAGCAGCACTAAACGCACAAGTCTCTAAAATCATTCAACTTTCTGGAATTCGTGGAACTATTAAACAACGTAAAATCGGAATCCCTGAAGTCCCTGAAATCCCTGAAATCCCTGAAGTCCCTGAAATCCCTGAAGTCCCTGAAAGCCCTGAAGTCCCTGAAATCCCTGAAGTCCCTGAAATCCCTGAAGTCCCTGAAATCCCTGAAGTCCCTGGAAATCCCTGAAGTCCCTGAAATCCCCGAAGTCCCTGAAATCCCTGAACTCCCTGAAATCCCTGAAGTCCTCGAAATCGCTAAAGTCCCTGAAATCGCTAAAGTCCCTGAAAACCTTGAAGTCCCTGAAAACCTTGAAGACCCTAAACGCCTTGAGTACAAAAAAAAAGTTAACATCCCTGAACTCCCTGAAATCCTTGAAATCCGCAAAACAAGTTTGTATCCACCTCCAGCATGTAGTAGGTTTTCTGGGTTGGGCCAAAAGAAGGCTTGGGGAAAAGCGTACGACTTTGATAAACAGAGAATATTACTGACACTTGTGTTTAAAGTTCAAACGAATTCAGTTAACCACAGGTCATTAATAAAATTTTGTTCATTGCAGTAAACGCTTTGAAACTTGTTGAAAATGACCAGCTATCCAGGCGTTGTAAGATTCTTTTGTCTATTTTTTAACCTTGTTATAATGATAAATTAAAAGCGTATTTAGCCATACAAAATACTGACAATACATACATGACAAATCAAACACATGAAATCAGGTAAGAACGCTATGGCGCAACATACATGTATTTAGAATAATCAATACCTGCCATGAAGACGCCATTTAAACAAACTTGGATTTTCTGCTCCAACGATATCGTTGGGAACTGTGCAGACTTAGTTGATGTTTTATGATTCCGAATTAAGTTTTCAAATCGTTCTTCTATGTACTTATTTAAGTGGGTTGAGTATAAGGGGTCCATATACATCATTGGCAGATGTATCATAGTCTATTGCTTGAAAATTTGTGCCTAGATTACAATCCTCACATAAATATAAATCGATTACAAAAGCGGTTTAGACTGAAGTAGTAATCACGAAAGTTTGCATGACAATTGCTATGCATATGAAATATCTCTATTCAAAATTGTAATATTGTAGGCTGCCTAAAAATTACTTTCGTAGCTAATTACTCGAACGCTGAAAGTTGATTTTTATGCAAAAAGTTTTGTCAATAAAAGAGATAATGAGAAAGACAGATGATCTGGAATATCTTCCATCATTTTTCCTTACTGTAGGAAATCGATCGATCGAATCGTCCTGTCCTTAATTAGCTGCCTGACTGATTCCGTCCGTTGGTATTCCTACGTTTAGTTGACACCACACGTGGGCGTGGGGGGTCAGGGGGTATGCACCCCCCAAGAAACCAAAATACCTCCAGAAATCAAAATGCCCCTCCAGAATTCGATTTTTGAAATTTTTTTCGTTTTTTTCGCAGTCTTTTGATGCCAATGGATAGTGCTCGATGAGAAACGCCGAAAAATTGTTTTTTTAGCCATACCACTATTTTTGAGGCCATATTTCGACCTTCAAAAAATTTTGCACCCCTAGAATTTTCTTGCTTTCCACGTATGGTTGACACCTACCTTTTGTGCACTGGCGTAGCCAGTGGGGGGGGGTATTCCTGTGCCTGGTACACACCCACCTTTTGTGTGTGTACGCATTAGTACCTACAGTAATTGTAGAGGCAATATAATTAGGCGTACGATACTGATGTCCTGATATTTCCAAATACGCAGATTTCACTAGCAACATTTTTAAACTGAATTAAAACGCATTAGATGTTACAGTGACAAAAACAATATAAAGCGATCAACAGTAAGCTAAAAAAATACACTGCAGGTATGTATATGTCTTACAGTACTAATATTTTTTACAGTACGCTAAATAGTTGTGCATGATAAAGGATGTTTCAATTTCTTCACTGTTCGGCGAAATCAATCACCGGTCATTAAGCAACTACAAATTCGGGCGCTACAGTAATAAGGGTGTTCTATTGTGAGAAATTTCATGCACCAAGCCGGGGTTAAAAAAGACTACAGTAATCTTATGTTCACTAGGTCTATTTTTTGCAGGCCTTACAGTAATAAAGTTTTTTATATTATATATGGCTTACGGTAATAATATTTTTAATGGCATGAGATTAATTCTTTATTCCGCTGTGAAAAAACGACCGATTTCTTCAGTGTTCGATGAATTAATTGCCGGCCGTTGAGAAAGGATGAAGTCGGGTGCTACAGTAATAAGGGTGTTCTATTGTCAAGCGATTTCATGCACCGAGCACGGGGTTGAAAAGATTATAGCAAGGAGGTGGGAATGAGAACAACAACTATAGGTCACGACCACACCTGGGCGTGGGGGGTTTGGGGGTATGCACCCCCCAGAAACCAAAAATACCCCCCCCCCAGAAATCAAAATACCCCCCCAGAATTCAATTTTTGAAAATTTTTTTCGTTTTTTTCGCAATTTTTTGATGCCAATGGATAGTGCTTGATGAGAAACGTCGAAAAATGGTGTTTTTATCGCCATACCACCATTTTTAAGGCCATTTTTCGACCTTCAAAAAAATCTTGCACTCCCCCCCCAGAATTTTCTTGCTGCCCACGTATGGTCACGACTTGCAGGCTCTTCTTGATCAAACTAGCTTTTTGTTCTATTTTCGTAGGCTATTTTACATATTAAAGTAATGTGCGGGGACATTTTGGTGGGACGTTTGGTTAGGATCGTTGAGGACGTTTTGTCAGGCACGTAGCTCTGGGGGAATGGGGGTCCGGACCACACCTGGGCGTGGGGGTTTGGGGGGTATGCACTCCCCAGAAACCAAAAATACCCCCCCAGAATTCAATTTTTTGAAAATTTTTACGTTTTTTTTCGCAATTTTTTGATGCCAATGGATAGTGCTTGAAGAGAAACGTCGAAAAATGGTGTTTTTATCGCCATACCACCATTTTTAAGGCCATTTTTCGACCTTCAAAAAAATCTTGCACCCCCCAGAATTTTCTTGCTGCCCACGTATGGTCCGGACCCCCTAAGATTCATCAAAAAATCGAAAAGTATGATTTTTTAAACGTTATTCTGTGCTATTTTTGGCCTTTTTTGGGCCCAACGACCCCCCAAAATTGGTATTAGTCCCCCAAAATAGAAGGACCAGCTACATACGTGCCTGGCGGTGTCCAGTTTAGGACAGACTTCTGCAAGCTAAAGCATGCAGTAGAGGATGAATGACGGCCTGAGGTAAGTAATGTGATCTTAGCTTCAAACGATCAATAATCAATGAGCCGTGAGCATTGATTGAACTGAAATTTATGCGAAGTGAAGCACTGTATGCCTCAGCCATTCATGGATCATCCGCTTTCTAGAGAGGAAATAAAAAAATGTTACAGCTGGTCCATGGGCCAGCTCTCTTTATAGCTAAATTTCAAGAAAATTTCTGGAGGTTTCAACGATAGTTTTTCTAAAAAAATCTAAAATCATAATGAATGGAATATAATCGGAATAATCATGAATGTTGTAAACAGTGTCATAATAGAAAGTCATGATTCAAATTACCCTAATTCATTGACTGATTCGTGACTTCTCAAAACACACAAAAGTGTACCTATGTACATATATAACGTTCATGTATTCAGTAAAAGTTCGTAGTTACATATCAGACATGCTCATGGGGTTTGGAGGGTCCCCTGACCCCCAGATTGGAATATTGGAATATTTTCTGCGAAAAATGAGGCAAAAATAAAGGCTAAAAACGGATGAAAATCGAAGATTTCCTTCAAAAGTGCTTGAAGTTGACCAGAAACTGTAGATTAACATAGATTTGAGCTATTTTAGCGCCTGTATCAGTTTTCGACACAATTTCGGCCCCAAGAAGTCTAATTTTTGACCTCCAGACCGGACATGCTGTGCACCGCTGCACCAGACTCCCCAAAGTAGGAAACTGGGAAATTTTCTGGGAAAAACGAGACAAAATTAAAGCTAAAAACGGATGAAAATCGAAACTTCTCTTCAAAAAGTGCTTGAAACTGAACAGAAACTGTAGATTAATATAGATTTCACGTTATTTTAGCGTTTATAGCAGTTTTTGACGCAATTTTGGCTCAAAAAAGTCAGATTTTTGATTCCCACAGACCGGCTGACCCCCCAGACCAGACCTGCTGTGCATCTATTGTTACCTACATACGTAAACATACCTATGTATTTCATTGCCAATCCTTGTACATAGTTTGCTTAATATCGGAAGCCGCTAGCCGATATGGTTCTCTAGAATTTTTCAGTGACCCTTATTTTTAGCGGCCCTGAGCGACCGCCCGGTCCGCCTCCCCTTAAACTCGGCTACTACATATGTATGTACCTAATACATACTCGTACAAATGTATACGTACATACAATACATTCCATAGTACGTCCGCCGACGACGCTGCTACAATCACACATGTACATACTAAGTACCTGAGGTTTTTGAAAGTTTAAAGCGACTACAAAAGTGTTTTAAACTAATACAATAAATATGATATTCTACAGTATGTTGAGTCATGTAGAGACGTATGCTCGTGTTAGTCCGCATTACTGCATCAAAAGTTTAAACCGCTTTTGTAGCCTGTTTCTTGTTGGAAAAATGCAGAAGAAAACCGCAAAGTTAAATGAAACAGACTATATACAGGTACATATTCTTAATTTTATCCTTCATATGTATGTGCATTGAGAGCAACAATAGCAAAGAAATGTGGTTGATACCCGTACTCACTCGTACCTATGCAGCAGGTACCTACTATACATTTGTTCCATATCTAACACGTTCACAAAGTTATGTACAATGTGGTTGATACCTGTACTCACTCGTACAATGCAGCAGGTACCTACTATACATTTGTTCCATATCTAACACGCTCACAAAGTTGTGTAAATAGTACATACGTACATATATACATACTAGCAAAGAAAAATGCTCCGATGGAACAAAAAAGATGAATATACTTGGAATTGTGGATTATTATGGATGTAAAAGGAGGGGACTAGGAAAAATCTACCTAAAGTCGGAAAATCTGCTAAAAATCACACTTTCTCTAAGCAACGCAAAAAATCGATGTATATTCTGCGGCCAACAGATTAAAATAAATATTCAACCATAACAATGATTGAAACAGCAGCACGTTAGCTATGCAGTAGCTATGGGAAATGATATTAAGTAAACTAACAGTCTTCCAAGCCAATTGAATGAAATAGCAAACATCGAAGACAATTGAAGACATGGTTGGTTAAAAACAGTAGGAAACACGTAAGTTGACTTGAAACAGACTTAATGTAGATACACTAGCATGCCCGAAACGATTGTGTGCACTAATCAATCGGCTCCTGCTTTGCTTGCTATAATGCTCATAAAACAAAACAACTTTAAATACAATACCTCTTAGTTTTCTATCAATCAGGTGCCAGCAATTTAAAAAAGTAACCTTGATAGATTTCGTTTATACACTCTTATCTGAAACTTCGAACATTATTTAAAAAAGACACTTTTTTAGAGGCCGCAGAATATACATCGATTTTTTACGTTGCTTAGAGAAAGTGTGATTTTTAGCAGATTTTCCGACTTTAGGTAGATTTTTCCTAGTCCCCTCCTTTTACATCCATAATAATCCACAATTCCAAGTATATTCATCTTTTTGTTCCATCGGAGCATTTTTCTTTGCTAGTACACTACTTTTAATTAGCGTGATTTCAGTACATCAGTCAGTAAACACAATCAGTAACATGCCACAATAATGACAACAGTCCAAGAACGCGGAAAACAATATTGTTCTTAACATCAGCATTATCCTTTTTAAACAAGACAACCTTATTGACACCATCCATTTTCAAATTAAAACTGCATTAAGTTATTTCTTCTTAATGTGCAGTTCACTTATAATCAAGCACAAAAATTTAACCAACGAATTCACATTGCAAATCCTCACTCAATCAATACACAAGCACAATGTGTTGTGACTTTTGAAATTGAAAACACCCAATTTTCAATTTTCAAATTGAAAATTGGATCAATTTTCAAATTGAAAATTGGGTCAATTTTCAAATTGAAAATTGGGTGTTTGAATTTGCGATGAAGAAAATAATCAAAAGATAGTCACTTGGTTTATTTAAGCCGAGTAATAAAATAACGACCGTCCACCAATTCCAAACTAAGCGCAACTAATCTGATCACTATGAAAAAGTTTTGAAAAATGAGCTTGCTAAGCGAGAGTTGTAAACCAAGAGAAACTTAAAGTTAAAACCTACCATTAAATTATGAGAGAATTATAAAAGATTTTAAACTTCAAGAAAATGGAAAAGGCGGGATGTTGGTAGATTAGAAGGCAAAGATTTTCGGCAAAAATTCAAAAACTTCACGCAAATATCAAATGTAAGGAACACTAACGCTTTGATTTGGTAGTAAAATAAATTTGTAGTATAGACTCCATATTAACAACAAATGAATAGTGCAAACTTTACACAACTACTAGGTGTAGAGAATACTAACAGTTTACGGCTTATTAATGTACATGATTACAATAAAGCTGTATATCTTTGTCGACTTCTGTGCACAGTAGTGTGATTGCTGGTTCATTTTAAACCACTTTTGCAGGCAATTTACATCAATTAAACGATAGCTCTCCATGTGCAAGATTTTGTGAAACATATTATAAACACGGCTAAGAAAGATTTAACTTTAATGCAACCCATTTAAGACAAAATTACATCTCTTCAATGATCTAAGGACACTTGAACATAATTTTTAAATCACTTTAGATTACTTTTGAGGGTAAACAAAGTCACTTAATTGATGTCTCACATATGAATCCTTGAAAATTTCTTGACTTCAGTTACAAAGTCTCTGCAAGTCTATCTAATTAGGGTTAACACGTAACGTAAACTTTACACAAACACATAGCGTAAAGAATATTTTAGTCGGATTCGTAATTTTTGATATTGCTCCGATATTTCTTTCAACATTTATGGAAAAATGAGTCTCCATAATGTTTTAAAGACAATAAACATTAGGTTTAAACCACTTTGCAATACTGCTGAGTGTAAGCAAGCGCGCCCAATTGACGTATATATTTCATTCCCTGTAAATTTTTATATCTCAAAAAAAATTTCGATTTTTGCAATGCTCTAGAACAAAGGCTAACATGCAGTGTAAAAAATTACTCGGATATTATGATCAACATTCATGAAAAAATTATGTCTCTACAATGGTCTGAGGACATATAAACAATGAATGTAAACTACTTTACATCACTGTTGGATGTAAACAAACGCGCCTACGTGACGTCTCACATTTGATCCTTTGAAAACTTCTAGGCTCCAAGAAAAAATTAGGTTTCAGGAATGCTCAAAAACGAAGATAAATATATATGTAGTGTAAACTTCATGTAAACACCTAGTGTAAAGAAGATTTTAGTCAGATTCGTAATTTTGATATTGTTCCGATATTAAGATTAATATTTATGAAAAAATTAAGTCTACATAATGTTCTATGGGCAAACTAACAATTGGTGTAAACTACTTTACAACACCGTAGAGTGTAAACATATGCGCCAGACTGGCATATCAAATTTGATTCCTGGTCCATTTCTAGACTTGATAAACGTGTCCCTGACTCGTAACCGGAGAAGCAGGCAGAAAAAACAAGACAGAAACGCATTTAAAACTCCAAATTTTTGACTTTACACTCGCTAAATATTAATGTATAGACAATTTGCTTTGACATGCACCCGATATAAAGCACTTTATTTTTATTCTATTAGACTTATCCCGACTTCTGGACGGAGAAAGTGGCGAACAAAAACGCAACAAAAACGTATTTTCCATCATTTAGAACACTGTAAACTTTAAAATTCCGTACCGAACTCCCCATTGAGTTTAAAGAAATTCGGTTTGGTACAATTTGTAGCTTTTAAATCGTAGTACATTCCTGTGTGCCAAAATTCTGTTGCAAAAATTATTTGGCATGATTTATCAATCAAAACTTCGGAAAAAACGTGTTTTTTAGCCCATTTTTTACCTCTGATTTCGAACTTTACACCCCCATAAATAACTCAATATTGCGTTTTTTTAAATGCGGTTTGCTGCGATGTTTAGCCCCTGTGAGGCACTTTATTAATGCTGTCTTCGATTTGCACTGACTCATAAGCGGAAAAATTTGGCAGAGAAATCTTAGTTAAAATCCGTTTTTTTACACCATCCACTAGAGTGTAAACTTTAAACCCCAGGATCTAACTCACCATAGAGCATAGAAGACTTTGCTTATATGCAGAATGTAGCCCTTGATCCGCTCTACATTTCTGTCAGAAAACATTTCAAAAACCTCATAACCGGAGTTAGTATCGGACATAGGAAGGTTGAAAACTCGACCAAAAAGTGCTTTTTCACCCCCAGATTTTCGCACTCTTTACACTGCCGTTCGATAAATAATGCGAATTTCAAAAAACAAAAAAAGTGTCATCTGTAGAATTCATCCCTCTATTATCCTATTCTGTTCAATCCTTCGAGTCATCAATACTCAGTTGTCCACATGCCGCAGTAAAAAGGTCCCAAAATTTGTCCTATGTTATAACGTTACACAAAAACTTTACATCTTCTTTACACAGTCAATTTTGAGTTTCAAGAAAAACAAAAAAACACGGGCAGCGAATTTTTTTATTATCTTTCTTTTAAAAAAAACCGCACCTTCCAGAAGTGTCCCGTTATAGCTGTAGGGGGGTGCCCAGGTGTTGGGGGTACCCAAGTATATTATAGGTACGCGCTTAACGCGCTACCTATGATACATGCATAGGTAGGTACATGAAATAGGTTCTACAAATATTTGCATGCCTTTTGCCAGCTCGCTTAGTCTGATCAAGAACAGCCTCCAAGTCGTGACCTATGTATAGTTGTCGTTCTCATTTCCACCTCCTTGCTGTAATCTTTTTAACCCCGGCTCGGTGCATGTAATCGCTAGACAATAGAACACCCTTATACTGTAGCGCCCGACTTCATCCTTTCTCAAAGGCCGGCAATTAATTCATCGAACACTGAAGAAATTGGTCGTTTTTTCACAGCGAAATAAAAAATTAATCTCATGCCATTAAAAATATTATTACCGTAAGCCATATATAATATAAAAAACTCCATTATTATAAGGTCTGCAAAAAATAGACCTAGTGATTATAAGATTACTGTAGTCTTTTTTAACCCCGGCTTGGTGCATGAAATCGCTCAACAATAGAACACCCTTATTACTGTAGCGCCCGACTTCAGTAGTTGCTTAACGGCCGGTGATTGATTTTGCCATACAGTGAAGAAATCGAAACATCCTTCATCATGCACAACTATTTAGCTTACTGTAAAAAATATTAATACTGTAAGACATATACCAGCGACTGCAGATAAGGGTCGACCGACTCGGGCCGATCGATAGTCACCGATTTCGCTCAAATTTTCACCGAAGGTAGCACTCAGTTGATAATGAAAAAATGTAAAGGGAATTTTTATAATATCGCGCGCTTCGTGAGATATAGCACCGTTTATACCTACAGTATGCCCAAAACCCGACAATTGACTGCTCGAACATTTTTTAAAATATCTTCTGCAATACTAAACATTTTTTCAAAAATTTTTTTTGTCTAACGTATAAATAAATAACCTATGCAATAAACGTAAAATGTTGTACATACGTTGCGCATATAGGCTACAGTATGCCAAAAACTACAAATTTTCGATGTGTGACTTTGACGCAGAATATCGGAAGGATCGGACTCGATATTAAATATTTCACGTATACCATTAGAAAGAACTTTTCTTCGTCTATAAGTGAGCAAACGGGCAAACTTGCCCGGATTTTGGTTAGAGAACTAGAGATTGTCATTCAAAGGTATGTCGCTACGTGTTTTGCGCATCCTAATTATATGAAGAGCATATGCAGGTAGGATGTATACATACTTGTCTACTTCACTCTCTCCATACGTGGGCGTGGGGGTTTAGGGCGTATGCACCACACGTGGGCCTGGTGTCAGGGGGTCTGGACCTCCCCAGAATGTGGCGGATCTCTGCCATCAAAAATCGATAATTGTCACAAGAAGCTGGCAGAATTGCTAGGTTTGGCACTTTTTGGGCTTTGGAGTTTGGGCCCCAACCGGACCCCCAGAATTTTCTTGCTGATGTCTGTTATGCACACTCCCGAGAACTTGAAATACGATGCAGTTACTATACGACCCCTAGAATCCAATTTTATAGCAACTTTTTTTGATTATTTTTGGCAATTTTACCCAAGTACATCCCCAGAATTTTCTTGCTGCCTTGCCTACATATAGTACATCTATCTAGTAAGTAAGCCGAGAATTTAGCATACTACAACTACGACAATATCAAAGCCACAAATTTGATTTTAAGGACGAGCACCTAGGTATCGCACATTCACAGCATGGGAATTCTGCGGGAAACCAAAAAATTTTTCTAATTTGTCTTTATGAGCAAAATCGATCAATAGGTGTCGAAAACATCGTTTTATACGTAGCATTTCGACGATGC
Source organism: Mermis nigrescens (assembly GCA_036768485.1). Lineage (NCBI taxonomy): Eukaryota > Metazoa > Nematoda > Enoplea > Mermithida > Mermithidae > Mermis > Mermis nigrescens. Next base: position 158,521 of record JAVLUZ010000548.1, read on the forward strand.
GCTTTCTTTGTAGAAGATATAAAGTAAAAAATTTTAAAAAACAAAAACATCAATGAAATTTAATACAAAATAATGAAAAATGACTGTTTGGCTCGAAGCGCCGAAAAATTGTAACTTTTGGCATTAAAGATCGTTAAATTAGCTTAAATCAAAATTTCTTTTACAATTTTTGCGGAAAATCGCGGATTTAAGGGGAAATAATACTGGAGTGGGCGTAGGGGAGTCAGGGGGTCTGGCTAAAGCGCCCCCCACCAACCCTTCCCCCCGAGAATCTGGCGGACCAGAAATTGATAATTGCCGTTTGACCCCTAGAATTGCTATTTTGGATACTTTTTTGGCAATTTTATCCCATCGAGACCCCCAGAGTCTTCTTGCTGCCTATTGCATGAACGAAGCCCACACTGGGGGTAAGAAAACCCACTAAAGCCCCCAAGATCATGTCTGGTTGTAGGTATGCAAAATTCTTTAAGACGTTAATCTGTCGGGAGAACAAATCGAAACGATAAAAGTCACTTCTCTTTGACCGATAGTAATATCTTTTTCGACCGCTTTCGATCAACTGTGGAAGATGAAAAATATTAACATGAGGTAAGCTACAATAAAAAACATGTGGAACAGAAGTTATAAAGGGGTTTGAGACATACACTAGCGGATTCGGGAGAAAAAAATTTGGGGTGGGGGGCGCAATACGAAAATTTGAAGACAAATATCTCGAGAACAATTAGGAGATATGCGAAAGCAAAGGCAGTTTTGAGCATATCTTAATGAGCTCTATAAGATGGTGAATAAGAAGGTTTCAAAATAGAATTTCAAAAATTTTTCGTTCTATTCAATATTGATATGCAGAAAATTTATCATTTAAGTTATCTGCACAACCGATTTCTCAAAATTCAATTCATGAGTAATTCCTTATCTCCTGACCTTTTTACTTCGTGCTTTGCAGAAAAAGTTATATATACAATATCTTTGACATATTCTGAAAGTCAAGCTCGAATTTTAGCGGTTTGGGCGGGCTAGAAGACAAGTAACAGAAAAACAATAAATCCGTTGCGGAGCGCCGGAAAAATTTTTGACATATTCTGGATAGTGATAGTGATAAAGGGGTGGGCGCAAGCCCTTCCACGCAGGCTAAGAAGCCCATTGTGTACCCCACGGAAACTTTTGAGAGCTAGTCGCACAAACGTTTTGAGGCTTTAATAAACCCCAAAAGTTGAGCAACAGGCTGTGGAGCATGGAAGAACCTAACTCTCAACTTATCAAACCCAGGGCAGTGACAAAGGAAGTGGATATAATCCTCTTCTGTGAGCAGACATTTTGCGCATTTGGGGTTGTCAGAAACCCCAATAGTACATAGGTGTCTGTTGAGGGGACAGTGTCCAGTTAGGAGACCACTTACTGTCTTAAGCAGCTTACGACCTAAGCTGATCAAGGAGCTGGCTATTTTCTTGCATGGCCTCTCCATAAAGGATCTGGCCTGACGGCAAGTCTTCTGCTCACTCCAACATTGAACATGTTGTTCCCTGACCCAGCTGTTGATGTCAGCCATCAGCAACAGCTCTGGAGACAGCAACTACCGGTTCTGGGCCAACATCTTTACGTGCTGATCCCATTTTTGCTGCGTGATCCGCAAATTCATTGCCCTCAATGCCGCTAGTGACCTGGGACCTATAATAATTTGACATTGTTATCCTGCGAGAGTTCTTGCAGAGCAAGAACACACTCGAGAACTAACTTTGAAGACACTTTTGGAGATAGAAGTGACTTCAGAGCAGATTGACTGTCAGAGCAAATAAAGATGTTCTCATTTCTGAGGGCCATCAATTCTCTGCTACGGCAGCATTGTAAAATAGCGAGTATTTCTGCCTGAAAGACAGTGCACATACTGCCTAAGGTAAAATACCGCATCTGTTTTACCTTCTGGAAATAGATGCCCGCGCCTGAGGTATTCACAAAGCGTGATCAATCAGTGTAGCAGACAATTCCAGGAGGACATATTCTGGAAGTCATGCTCAAATTTGAGCGGTTTTAAGCAGGCTAGAAGACAAGACACGTAGAAAAACAATAAATTCGGTGCAAAGCGTCGGAAATTTTTGACGTTTTTGCGTTATCAGCTCAATTTCAAGTGCTTTCCAATGTATATCCGCTGCTCAAAAAAATTTTCAAAAAGCGTTCTGGGGGCGATAGCCTTCTACCCTAAAATAACTAAATAACTGGATTATTAGACGACTTTTTAGTAAAATAAAATGAGAAATGTTGGAAAACAATTTGTTAGATAGGTATAGGTGAAAACTTCAGTATGCATTATGAATTTTTCTAACAGCAAGGAAGACATAAAATATTTTAGACCAAAAATTGATCACAGCTAAGAATAATTATTTAATTTAGTTACCCGTGTACCTAATGTTCTTGTTACCACAGGTGCTGAAAATGACTAATGTGGGAGTCAGCTGGATCGGTCTGGGATGTGAGTCAAGAAATCAGTATTTGGGCCAAAAATAACAAAAACTAAAATACTGTAAAAGTGTTTACAGTTTATAGTTAATTTAGGGTGCTTTTGGAGAAAACTTGATTTTCAGTGGTTATTAGCCTGAATTTTACAAATTTTTCGCGATTAAATTGTTTTTTATGGTATCGATCGACCACCAGAACTGATGTGTACATGTCTGTTTTGACCTGTACTGGTTGTGTGTGCTTCCATGCGGTGAAAATGCTTCGCAAAACGAAAACACCTAAATTAAAATATGAAAAATAAAATTAAAAAACCAGAATTATTACTTTTGATCTTTTAGGCATGAACTGACGAAATGACCAAAAAAAACCAAAATGTCGCACGAACTGACCAAAATGTTGGCTCCTGAGATAAAGCAAGTCTGGTACGTACCTACGTTTGTACGCCTTGCGAACGAGTTAGCTAACTGTTCCATACTACGCCGCTTATGTGCTATTCGAGTTCAGTCAGAAAAAAGTATTTTCAAAAAAGTAAAGGATTGTAGAAATTTTTTTTAGTCTTGTCCGTACCTATTTATCGGCGTTGATGTGGCGATAATTTGTTCACAACGAAAAGGTTAGATAGGTACTTACCTATGTATATTGGTACATGGAATATGTTTCTCTGCAGCTTAGTGTTAATATCACACATAGGTGTGGTAAGAGTGGGGTTGGGGGACCATATAATGGGCAGCATGAGGGATCTCGATGGTATAAAATGGCCGAAAAGTATCAAAAATAGCAATTCTAGGGGTCAAGCGGCAATTATCGATTTCTGGATGGGGTCCACCAGATTCTCGGGGGGGCAGTTCAGCTAGACCCCCTGACTCCCCCACGCCCACTCCAGAAATATTTTCCCCTTAAATACGCGATTTTCCGCAAAAATTGCAAAAGAAGTTTTGATTTAAGCTAATTTAACGATCTTTAATGCCAAAAGTTACAATTTTTCGGCGCTTCGAGCCAAACAGTCACTTTTCATTATTTTGTATTAAATTTCATTGATTTTTTTGTTTTTAAAATTTTTTACTTTTTATCCTCTACAAAGAAAGCGCATCGTCGAAATGCTACGTATAAAACGATGTTTTCGACACCTATTGATCGATTTTGCTCATAAAGACGAATTAGAAAAAAAATTTTGGTTTCCCCAGAATTCCCATGCTGTGCATGTGCGATACCTAGGTACTCGTCCTTAAAATCAAATTTGTGGCTTTGATATTATCGCAGTTGTAGTGTGCTAAATTCTCGGCTTACCAGATAGATGTACATATGTAGGCAGCAAGAAAATTCTAGGGATGTACTTGGGTAAAATTGCTAAAAATAATCAAAAAAAGTTGCTATAAAATTGGATTCTAGGGGTCGTTCAGTAACTGCAGGGTATTTCAAGTTATCGGGAGTGTGCATAACAGACATCAGCAAGAAAATTCTGGGGGTCCAAACTCCAAAGCCCAAAAAGTGCCAAAACTGGCAATTCTGCCAGCTTCTTGTGACAATTATCGATTTTTGATGGCTGGGATCCGCCACATTCTGGGGGAGTCCGAATCCCCTGACACCACGCCCACGTGTGGTGCATACGCCCTAAACCCCCACGCCCACGTATGGAGAGAGTGAAGTAGACAAGTATGTATACATCCTACCTACATATGCTCTTTATATAATTAGGATGCGCAAAACACGTAGCGACGTACCTTTGAATGACAATCTCTAGTTCTCTAACCAAAATCCGGGCAAGTTTGCCCGTTTGCTCACTTATAGACAAAGAAAAGTTCTTTTTAATGGTATACGTGAAATATTTAATATCGAGTCCGATCCTTCCGATATTCTGCGTCAAAGTCACATATCAAAAATTTGTAGTTTTTGGCATACTGTAGTCTATATTCGCATTGTACGTACAAAATTTTATGTTTATTGCATAGGTTATTTATTTATACGTTAAACAAAAAAAATTTTTGAAAAAACGTTGAGTATTGCAGAAAATATTTTAAAAAATGTTCGAGCAGTCAATTGTCGGATTTTGGGCATACTGTAGGTATAAACGGTGCTATATCTCATGAAGCGCGCGATATTATGAAAATTCCCTTTACATTTTTTCATTATCAATTTGAGTGCTACCTTCGGTGGAAATTTGAGCGAAATCGGTGACTATCGATCGGCCCGAGTCGGTCGACCCTTATCTGCAGTCGCTGATACATACATACATGCAGTTTATTTTTTAGCGTACTGTTGCTCGGTTTATATTGTTTTTGTCACTGTATCATCTAATGCGTTTTAATTCAGTTTAAAAATGTCAGCTAGTGAAATCTGCGTATTTGAAAATATTTAGAAATCAGTGACGCGGGTACTGTCGTACGCCTAATTATATTATTTTCACAATTACTGTAGGTACAACGTGTGGCTTCCAGTCGATTGAATGCTGAGCAGGGTTGCCAGGTGCAGTGCATTTTGCACCAGATTTAGTGCATTTTGAAATATTTGGTGCATAATCTAGTGCATCAGGCTTTTAGTGCAATTTTTAGTGCAATTTAGAGTTTTTTAGTGCATTTTTAGTGCATTCAAGAAATGCTTTGCTCTGTTATTAAAACTCGTTCGCTCTTACTGTAGACTAATTGATCAATCAAAAAAGAAAAGGAGGAAGGGAGGGGCGTAATAATATTAAAAAGGACAGAACCCAGTTCATGTAGAAAAGCTACCGTAGCAAATTTTTTGGCTTATTTTCTCAGTATTGTCTTACAATCTTCCAAGTTTTCACTTTCGTGACTGCGTGTTCCCATTGCCGACGTTTTAGTTGCTTACGCTTCATCTGTTTAATTCGTCTTCTTATCACATGCCGTGTCTTTATATTTTTTTGCCATGTGTTTCTTACGTAGCAATAAAATCTTGTTTGTTTATTTGTGAAAATACTAAATCGTAGCTAGCCTAGGCTTATTGAAAGCGAAAAGAGAAGCCAGCGCTGGCCGCCAGTGGCGGATCTAGGATTTTCTTAAAAGGGTCGGTCGGCACCCTAAATTTTCCTAAAACCGCCAAAAGTAGAACCAAAAGTTTGCTCATAACGCTCAAAATAAAGTTTTTTGCGTTTTAAACTTTATGCTTTTTTCAAAATCGCTTTTGACGCAATATTTTTTCGAAAAATTTTTGAATTTTCGGTCATTTTTTGCGAAAATCCGGCACAAAGCGCCAAATAGTTGCGAAATTTCGAGCTGAGAGTGACATTCAGAAGCTTGATTTGCAACTTGATTTACTGTATTTGTAGCATTTAACAGAACGTACGTCTGAATTTTTTCAAAAATTACGCTCAAAAATAGAAAAAATCTAAGCTGAAATATAGCTGTTTCTGCTTTTGAAATTAATGTAAAAGTCATTTTATAGACAAGAAATGGCTTGCAGACAGCATGGCGGATATGAAATGCCGAATTTAGCACCGAAGGTTACTGATATTGTCATACCTACCTTACCTAGCTTTTCTAAGTATATTACTTATCTTTAGGCTAAGGCTTAGATTACATGACTGGCTAGTCAGTTATACTCTAGCTGAGGTAGAAATGGCTCCCGATTTGTTTAGTTAGTTTAGTTTAGTTTTTTTCCGAATAGTTTCCAATCCGACCTCCCCAGGCCACAAATATTATGTTTAAGCTGATTATGAAAGCTTTCTAGAAGAATAAAATACTTCCATGTTTTTTATCTTAAAAAGGCAAATGTCAAATGGCTAGATTCCCTTCTCTGATTTGCTGCTTACTTTATTGAGTTCTATTTTGTGCTTGGATATTTTCTAGTGTTATGTGTGCTGTGCATACCTAATTTTAAATATAAATTGTTTAATTACATATCCTGCTTTCAGGCGACCGCGAAACTCCAATTTGTACATTTCTGTAACTTTATTCTATATCGAGCCAATGCTGTATAGCCAATATGACTTCGGAAGAATCATCGGAAAGTGCCTTTGAAATTAATTCATCTTCTGATTCGGATTCAACCGTTTTGGCTTCTAAGAAAAAGCGCCGTGTAGATTATAAGCAAACATACCGTCGTGAGTGGGAGAAGGATATTAATTTAAAGGGTATGAACAACGTTAATGCATCAAGTTCACAAACATCTCAGTCTGTATGAGAAACAGGTGCTTGTGCACCTATATGGCACTGTGTAAAGCATTTCTTAATCTATTAGTTAAATTCCTAGAATATGTACTAACATTCGGTGTAGTCTTGGTTTCCAAAATGATTGATTTGAATATTTACGCAACAAGTAAATAATTATGTCATCTTGCTCATATTGACATGCAAAATCTAGCTTCATTATATCCTTAAGCATGCATAGTGCAAATTTATGCACGTCATGAAAAATACGGGAATATGTTCCTCTGGAATTTTTATCTTTTTTATGTGACCCCCAAATCATCAAATAAATATGTGTATGTTTATGCTTAACTACATGATGTTTTACATTTAATTCTGTCACTTCTCCTTTGTGCATGTTTTAACCGTGACTATGATGCACAAAAATTTTCAAATTTCATTTTTAGCTTGGATTTGTGCATATCCGAACGATTCTTCGAAGGCTCGTTGTAAATATTGCAAAGACTGCGTGCTTCTTGCTCACTATTCTTCACTTAAACGGCACACTACCTCGAAAGTTCACGAAAAAAACTTTGCTGATGCCCGCAAAGCTGCTCTCTCTACTAGGTCGATCGATAATTTTGTTGCACCTCTCGTTAGCAATGATTTAAAGCAACTCGCATTAGTAATGGCAGCTTTTATTGCTAAACGTGCTTCCTTTCTTGCTGCTGATGATTTAACACACGTCGTGCGTCTAGCTCAACCGCGTCTTTTCGATAATGAATATTGTAAAAAATAAGTTGCGTAATCGACTCTTGTGCAATACTGTTGAAGCTATCCTTATGGTTCGTTATGGTTTAGACTTTTTAGATGTGCCATTTTCCAAATTTTCGCCAACAAAAAAATGTTGTTAAGGTTCACAGATGCAATTTACGAGTCCAAAGATGTTGATAATGAATGTGATCGTGATTCCGACCTTATTGATGCTTTAGATATTTTACATGATGCTTAGTGGTTTTTTAAATTGAATTTTTCGTTGAATAAAAGTTTATTTGATGATTTTTATGCCATTGTCTTCTCTTAAGTCTAGCAGGATTAGCTATATCTTTAATGTTTTACTCTTTGAAATACAGTGCATTTTTTAGTGCATTTATGAAAAACCTAGTGCATTTTCAGTGCATTTTCAACATTTATCTGGTGCATTTCATTTTTTGGACCTGGCAACACTGATGCTGAGCTGATTTTGAAGGAAAAACGGGACGCGGGCGAGGAAAATTGGTTTATTGAAAGTAATTCGTATGAATTGAAACAATATAAAGTGCGCATGCCTCGCCCCTTAGGGAGTTAACGCCCCTGTTAAACCCGATTTAATTTCAAAAAATGATGAAAATGATAAAAATGTACTGCACCGTTTTTTTTCCTAGCGATTTGGTTCACAATGTGAACCATACCTAAACTTTTTTTCCACATTTCAAATTTTGGTTCACATTTTTTGGGGTCTAAAAACGTTCAAAAACGGGTCGCTCATGATAAAAAAGCCATTTTTTCTTAGAAAGTCCATCTTACATATAATTGTGGCACCTAAGACGAATCTTTGATATATTTCGATCAACGACAGAAAATGAGTAAATGTAGCTGAGCACAACAAAGAATAAATCAAAAAGAGCAAAGATTTTATTCAAATAGGCAAAAATTATCAATGAATAAAATTCAAAAACCAATGACTGATAAAATTACGAAGGGCTAAAATTCATCCATGGCTAGAAAAGCATCATAATTTTCGTTGGTTTTGTCCAGCCTGGAAGATCTGTAACAGCAACAGATAATAAGATGCCCTCAATCACACCTGGGCAATGCCCCATATCGGCCCATCACCTGCACGGGCCGAACCAAAAGTTGGACGGGGCGAAGGGGTAACTTGGACGGGGCTATGTTTTGTACAGGGAGAAAATTTTTGGAGATGATTAAAGGAAATGCTAGATACAGTATATCGTGATCAGTTTGCAAAACATGCACAGGAACCATCTTATTATACTGTTTGACACCTTTATACGGATGGACCCACCTTTTTCAGGCACTGACCCACCTTTTTCAGGGACAGACCCACCTTTTTCAAGGACACACCCACCTTTTTCAGGCACGGACCCACCTTTTTCAGAGACGGATCCACCTTTTTCAGAGACGGACCCACCTTTTCAGGGACAGACCCACCACCTTTTTCTGGGACTGATCCATTGATTAAGCTGAACACCCACTTTTTTCAGAGACAGACCCATCCTTTTTAGGGACAAACCCACCTTTTTCAGGGACCGACCCACCTTTTTCAGAGACAGACCAACCTTTTTCAGGCACGGACCCACCTTTTTCAGAGACGGACCTACCTTTTTCAGAGACGGACGCACCTTTTTCAGAGACGGACGCACCTTTTCAGAGACAGACCCACCTTTTTCAAGGACAGATCCACATTTTTCAGGCACGGACCCACCTTTTTCAGAGACGGACCCACCTTTTTCAGGGACAGACCCACCTTTTTCTGGAGCTTAATATTTAGAGAAGTATATGTGTCAGTTAAACTCACCCATGCAACTCTTTTGTACAAGTTTGTGCTGCATGTGTATTGAAGTTAGTAATGGAAATATAAATTCTATAGTGATTCACTTTATTAAGATAAGCAATAATAGCAACACAGAAAGTTTATCTGGCGCGAAGCGCAAAACTTTCTTTTCAATCTTTTGTTTTACCTTACTTTTACTTATTTTTAATGGTAAGCAATGTGCGAATTATAAGCAGCGCACATAGTTGAATATTTTTGACATTTGTCTTCTTTTCAACTCATTTTGCTACTTTCTCAAGATAAGCAATGCTAAAGAAATTCTCGAAAGTTATTAAAATCAGAATTAAAAATAAGATTCAATCAACATGATTTTGCTAACCTAAAGATTCTATGAAAATTCCATTAACTAATGAACTATGCGTTATCTCCGAAATTCGAAAATAGCTTTGCATTTGCATGTGCGTATGCTATAACATACGCATCGATATATTGACAGGGTGGCGGCAATCACTCGGGAATCCGGGAAAAGCCCGAGGATTTTTTATTTTTTGGCACCCGGGACAACCCTGGGATTTTCGTCAAGAAATTTAGTTTGAATTTAGTTTATTAATGACACTATAGCTTTTAGTATCATGCTAGTTTACGTGTTTTTATATTTTATCATGTAGCATTTATTTCCGTTTTTCATCTCGCCCATTGTCACATCGTTGATTGCTATTTGTGTATCCTCTTTGTTTGATATATCTAGTAGCTCTTTGTACCACTGTTTTTTTTGTACGAAAACTTGGCGATTTTTTTGTTCAATGAAAAATCGGCCAAAAAGTGCCTATACTTCGTGTACAAAGTTGTACAAAGATCGCTCCAAAAATCTTTGTACGAGCCTCAAAATCTTTGTCTCGTACAAAAAAAGGTGATTTGTACTACCGTTCGTTAAGACGTTTGTGCAGCAGTGTTTTTTGTACTCGGCAAAGATTTTTCCCAATGTACAAAGATTTTTCGGGACCGACCGTCTTTGTACATGTACAAAGATTGTGAAGACTAAAATTGAAAAAAGGTCTGAAATTCGCAAAATTTTCGGCGAAATGAGCAATTGGGTGTTCTACATATCATTATAATGGCAGAGATTGCATTTTAAGAGGAAAAATTTCAAATTTTATGGCGCTTCGGGCCGTTTTAAGACGATTCTTAGTGATTTTTGCCCTAAAGACCCAGAAATTAGGTAATCAAAAGTCGAGCAACTCTGTTTTTACCACACTAAAGTCGCTACTCTACCATATTATAGTACCCAAAAATTTCTGTGTACAAAATGTTCAAAGATTTTTCGGAAGACAAAACCTGTAAAAAAGTGTAAAATTCCCAAAAATTTTCGGCGCTTTGCGCCGAAAATGACTAATTGTTTGTCCTATACAGGGGCGGATTTAAGGGGGGCAAGGGGAAGGGCGGCCGCCCCCCCCATTGGTCAAAAATATTTGGCGAGTTAAAGAATGGATAAGCAATTTGCAATGATTTTTGGCCGTAAGTAACCACAACTTCTCAAATTTTTCGGCGCTGAGCGCTGGATGATACCTATTAATGACATTGATTCACTTTCTTGGCGATATGAGAGCAGGTTTTTTTGTATTCGGCAAAGATTTTACCCGATGTACAAAGACTTTTTGGGACCATCTTTGTAGATGTACAAAGATTTTCGGGAAGACAAAAACTGCAAAAAAGATTTGAAATTCGCGAAAGTTTTTGGCAGCTTCGCGCCGAAATGAGTAATTGTGTCATATATATCTTTATTATAGCAGAAATCGCAGTTCGAAATGAAAAATGTCAAATTTTTCGGCGCTTCGCGCCGTTTTAAGACGATACTTAATGATTTTTGCTTTCTTAAAACCAGGAATTAGCCAAAATATACTACCAAGGGTCGAACAACTCTGTCTTTACCACATTAAAGTCGCTAAGCCATTTGCGAATCCACAAATGGATGAAATCTACTTTATGAACAGGTATTTAGAGTGCAGCAGAGATAACGCTTATTACATTAAACTTGAGCCGCTAAATGTTGAGTTGCCATTGTTGAATTAAATGGGCATTTATCCTCCATGTGAATCATTGACGTTTAAATAAATTATCGAGTAAGGTATTTGGAGAATGCGAATTGTCGTTTAAATAAATCGTCGAGTATGGTATTTTGAGGGCACCAGAGATAATCGCTTATCACAATTGCAGCCTTAAATATGCAGAAGGTTACCAGCCAGCCAGACCATAAATTTACATACCTAAACACATTTGGTCAAACAGCAAATGAGAATGAGTAAGAAAGAAGTGCCATGTGTAGACGTTGTTAAGACAAATTTTGTGGGGTTGATAAGTTTTTTCTTATTTTTCCAGAAATCAAACTTTGATTAGGTACCTACCTAAATCAAATCACCGTTTTCAAATCTAGAAAATCAGAAAACGCGCAAAATATCAGCTTCATAGAAAGGGGATTAAAAAATTATTAAAAATCTATTAGAGATATAGACACTTTCTTCAGTTAGTTGTTTACGTAGGTATACTTAAGTAACCTATAGTCAAGAAAACGCATTAGTCCCTTAACCCAAATGTGGAAAAAAATTCGGTGGTTTCAAGTTGGTCTATTTACCCTAAAATCTGAGCTGGAAATGCGTATTTTTCATCTGAGACAAGTTTTCTAGAGCAAGCTAATAAAATAGCAGCAATTGGTGCGGCGCGGCGTGAGCATCAATAAGATGCAATGAAAATGAATCAATCCGGCGCGAAGCGCCGGAAAATTTTGGAATTTTACCTCTCCAGAACGCATTTTTAGCATTACAAAAATTTTCCACTATGTGAACCAAGCCCAAATTTTTTTTCCACATCTCGAAATTTTGGTTCACAAAAACCCCTAAATGTGGAAAAAACGGTGATTGTTGCCTTATTTAATGCTAGAAGAAGTCTAGTGAACAAAAAATTACCTGAACTTCATGCTTTACTCATTTCTGAAACCTACGATATCATTTTTGTAAAAATGTAACAGAAAAAACAATTTGATTTATCCATTTTTCTCAAGGGGCGTATCTAAGCGCAGTTATAATTCATTGCCTGTACGTACCCGCGTGTCTTACATTTACATTACACACTACTTTCTTTTATCACTTTATTCGTTTTTTTACAATTAAATACGTGTGTTTGCAATATGTACATATATATATACAATATATACAATTTTTGCGACCGTTGGGGTCATACTTCTTGTTTGAAAATTAATGATCATGATCATGAAACTTATTCAAAGCCCGATTCCACTTTCTATTGTTTCCACTGTAAACCAATTGTGAAAAAATATTTGCATATTGAACGTCGCTTAGATGATTTTGCTACTAAGCTTGCCGATTTAGAAAAGAAAGTTGATCGTCTTGAACATTCTCAAAATTCTCCTACCAATTATGATAAAAACGAACTATCTGCTCTGATTAATGATGCTATCGATAGAGATTCTAAGAAATGTAATGCTGTTCTGTTTAACTTGCCTTTATCGAACAGAGTTAAGGACATTGATCAGGTCAAATGGCTAATCAATTCTCATTCTGATGGTCATGATCTAGTATCATCTGATGTTACATGCGTCTTTCATGATGGTCCCATTTATGGTCAAAGTTTGCCTAGCGTTGGATCAGGCAAGGCATCACTTCATTTCCTTGATCAATAAGACAGTCAGCGTTAAATCTAAAGACTCAACTTTCGCGTTTGTGGTGCCCTTCTGACTTATCATTCCTTCAAAGAAAACGTCAACGTGAACTGGTTTCCGAGCTCAACGATCGTAAATCTCAAGGTGAAGAAGGTCTTTTTATCGATCTTTCACGCCGATTGTGTTAAATGCAAACCAAACCATAATATTAATAACCAACTCTTCACCTAGGTAGTCGCGCCCCTTTCTCATATTTTGCGTTTAAAAGTTCTGTATTTCAATTTGAAAAGTTTGTTAAATAAGCTAGGTGATTTAAAACTGTTACTAAATAGCAAACAGTTTGAAATAATACTTTGTTGTGAATCTTGGCTTTATGCTGAAATTCCAGATAGTCTCCTTTGCAGTTCAAATAATTACCAAATTATTCGATGTGATCGGTTAAATAAACATGGGGGTGGACTTATAGTTTTTGCTAATAATAATCTACATATTAAACACATCAAAATTCCTATCAATTTTCCTGCCTGTGAAATTTTAATTTTTGATTTATGCAATACTGATTTCAAAACTAGATTTATTCTAGCTTATCGTCCTCCTACTTATGATACTATGTATGCTGAAAGTCTTTGTAATTCTATTGAATGGGCTTCTAATGTACCTTATCCTTTATTAATTGTTGGTGGTTTTAATCTTCATAAAATTAATTGAGTCTCCAACACCTTTCCTTCTGATCCCATCAATACTTTATTTTATGACACCTTCTGTACAACTGGTTTGGAGCAACTAATCCGTAGTCCAACTCACGATAATAATATATTAGATTTGCTTTTTTCACTTAATCAAGCCATTAACTTGAAGATTTCACCTCCTTTTTCTGTTAGTGATCATAATTCTATTGCTTTCGAAATTCAAGGGTTCGTAGAGACAAATCACATGCCCTCTTGTTTAAATTTTCGAAAAGCCAATTACGAGTTAATTTCTATGCGATTAGCCACTGTTTCTTGGCCCGATTTATTTAATCAGTGTACTTCGGCAGATGATATGTATAATGTTTTTGTTTCAGTTCTTCAAACTATTAGTTCTGATCTAATACCTAAAAAAGCACATAGAAATTTTAAGAAAGTATCTTCCTAAACACATCCGTAAGTTATATTTAAAAAAAACTTGAACTATGGAAAAATTACAAAAAGTTCAAAACTAGAACAAATCGAACTATCTATTCTAGTTTCTGCAAATCTATGAAAAGAGAAATCAAAAATTTTTATGCTAAAGAAAAACTTGAAGTTTTAAAATCAGGCGATATACGTAACTTTTACAATTTTGTTAATTCTCGTTTAAAAATCAGGAAAAGTTCATTTCCCCTGACTTTATCTAATGGTATTGAATTAGATGACGATCATGTAAAAGCTAATCATTTTAACTCATATTTTGCCTCTGTTTTCACTGTTGATGATCAAAATCTTCCTGTTTTTCAGGCTCGTACTTTTTCTTCGTTAGCAGAAATCAATTTTGATGTAGACACCATTTACAGAGCTATTTGCGAATCTAAACCAAGTACTGCATGTGGCCCTGATGGCCTATGCTCATTTTTTATTAAAAAACTAGGTTATTTGCTTTCTTCTGCTCTTGCTTCTATCTTTGAAACTTCTTTTCGATCAGGTTTAATTCCAAAATTGTGGTATCAAGCAAGCGTAATTCCAGTTTTCAAAAATAAAGGCGATTCTGCTTGTGTAGAAAATTATCGTCCGATTTCGTTGTGTTGCTCTCCTTGTAAAATTATGGAAAAAATTGTTAATAAAAAGATTCTGGATTACTTAAATATACATAATTTACTTTCTCCTCTTCAATTTGGATTTTTAAAAGGTCGATCATGTTAAATGCAATTGCTAAAGTGTAAAAACGGATGGGCAAAATTTATTGATAGAAATTCTACTGTCGATGTAATTTTTATCGACTTAAAAAAAGCTTTCGATTCTTTATCGCACACAAAATTACTTCATAAACTTTCTGCATATGGTCTAAATGGTTTCCTTTTCAACTGGCTTAAATCTTTTTTATCCTCTCGATCTCAGTGCGTTGTTATTAATAGTTCTTTTTCAGATAGCTTTAATGTAACTAGCGGCGTCCAGAGAGCCAACCCTTTTTCTGATTTACATAAATGATTTATGTGATAATATGAGTAGTCGTATTCATAGGTGGGCAGCACCGAAATTTCTGGGGGGTGAAAAAATTTTTAAAGGTCAAAAAAATGGTCTTAAAAGTGGTTGTATGGCAAAAAAACACCATTTTTTCGCCGTTTCTCATCAAGCTCTATCCAATGGCATCAAAAAATTGCTGAAAAAGCGAAAAAAATTTTTTTCTGGGGGCACACATGCACATAGGGGGGGGGGTGAGGGGGGTATTACCCCCCCCACCTGAGGGGTCAGCTAGACCGGTACTGTCCGGCGATTTTGAGCAAACAGGTCTTGTTCTGCATCATTTTTGACATCAAAATCAGTAAAAATGTCAAAAAAATTTTTGGCGCTTCGCGCCAGATTAGTACTTTTAAGTACTTTTTACTCAAAAAGCGCCCAAAATTGATAAATTTTTGCATTTTTTAGTGTTAAAAGTGATATAATGCAGTCAAAATGGTTTAAAAATGCTTTTAAAATAAGTTATTAACACGAGAAAACGTTTTATAGGCTATTTTGACCATTTTGATCATTAATACAACAAAAAAAATTGTGAACGTTAAATTTACTGTTTTAGATTTTTGGCATTTCACCCCCTCCCTGCCGACCCTGACCTTGTGCACCTATGCTGGGGGGTATTTTGATTTCTGGGGGAGTATTTCAACTTCTGGGGGGTGCATACCCCAAACCCCCATGCCCACTAGTGGTCGTATTCGGTTATTTGCTGACGATGTTAAAATGCATTATTTGTCCTCTTCTAAAACTATACTTCAAAACGACCTTAATAAGCTATATACATGGTCAGCGTGAATGGCAGCTTCAGATATCTATTGATAAATGCTCAGTTTTGAACATAGGTTATAAAAATCCTAAACATCAATATTTTATTGGAAATCAACTTTTACGTTCTGATTCTGATTGTGTCCATGATTTAGGTGTTCTAATGTCTCAAAACTTGAAATTTCAGCAGCACTATCATGAAGTGATTAAAAAAGCTTCTCAGCGATCCAGTCTGATACTGAAGTTGTTCTTCTCTCGTGATCATAAAATTTTGTCTCGTGCTTTTATTGTATATGTTCGTCCGCTTTTAGAGTACTGCTGTACCATTTGGAGTCCTTATCGTATTCGAGATATTGATCGTATCGAGCGAGTTCAGCGCAAGTTTACCCGTTTTATTTTTGGTTTTAACAGTGGTTTGTCATATAATGATCGTTTAAAAAGTCTGTCATTAGAACGTTCCAAAATACGCCATATTCATTTTGCTTTATCCTCTTATTATCAGATTATTAATGGAAAATCGCACATTCTCTGTGACGAGTTTTTCGCTTTTAATCGCAACTATACTTGCTCTGCCAATAACCTTAAACTGACTGTTCCAGTAGCTCGTTCAGATATTCTCAAGTATGATTTCAGTCATAGATATGTGAATCTGTGGAATTCACTTCCAGTTGTTGTTGTAAATTCACCTAGCTTAGAAATTTTTAAACACAAACTCATTGCTTTTGATTTTTCTGTTTATCTGAAGGAACACGCATAAGTTTTCACTTTCGTGACTGCGTGTCCCGTTGCTGACGTTTTAGTCATATGTCGTTTTATCATATGTTTGTATCATACGTTGTGTCTATATTTTTACCATGTCTTGTACGTTTTGCAATAAATCTTGTTTGTTTGTTTGTTTGTTTAATTCTGAAGTCGTTTTTGACAATTAAAACTATAACTTATCAAATGGCGCTTGAAGCCTACCGCCAGAAAATTTTGAAATTTTGGCTCTCTAAAACCATTTTGGCATTACAAAAACTAACCAAATCCGTGCAGAAGGTAAGGATTTTCAATTGTAGTGAAGTTCTAGGTCCAGATTGTCGATAAAAATGCTGCAATTGGCGCAGCGCAGCTTAGAGATTAATAACAAGTAAGAATGAAATGAATTCGGCACGCAAGCGCCAAAAATTTGGCACTGGCTATTTGCGCGGCCGACAGTGTTGCCAACTCTGAAAAGACCAACCGGACATACCAACATTCAAAACCGGACAAAACCGGACAAGAGCACAGTTAAATTCCGGACAAAACCGGACAAACAATGTATACACTTGATAAATAACAAAGCGGCTAAAATTTATTCGAATCAACTATTGCACTTAAATATCTACCACATTGAACGCATTTTGCACATTAAACAAGGCTTCATCAGAAAGTTATAATGAATCATTAAGGCACACGATATCATCATCAAAAATGCTACGACCGTACATTTTAGTGTTAAACAATTTAAGCATTGTATCAGTAACAGTGAAGGTGCAACAATTCTCGCCCTTCCAACACAGTAAAAAACGAACACGTAATAAAGCATCAGTAGTTTTGACATCTAAGCAATTTCGTAGTTTGGTCTTCAGCAAACTTAATACAGAAATACCCCGTTCAACGCTAGCATTAGTAAAGGGAAGACTTAAAGCAGACAATGCAAATGAGGCTTTAAAACTAATGGCTTTAATGTGCTTGGCCGTTTTAACATGATTAAGAAGAGCATCGGGTTTGGGGGTAGATTAGCAGAACATAATTTACAGTGAGCAGAACCGATTGAGCCTTCTACTAGCCACGATTTGAAATTTGGTTCCCGAACACCGTTTTTTCCCAGCGATTTGGTTGACATTATAGACCAGGCCCAAAATTTTTTCCCACTTTTTCCAACCTTTTTCCACGTTTTTTAAGAGGTCTAAAAATGTTTAAAATAGACCCCCTGTATTAAAAAATCAGTGTTTTTTAAGCAGAAAATCCTATGTGCTCAAGTAATAGCAGTGTTTGATGTACTTTTTGTATGAAAATTTGGCTAAACTTTACTTCATGGTGTGAACGGAAAATTTGCAGATGTATGTATAAAGGAACAATATTGGTTGAAATGAGGAGGACATACAAAAAGAAAGTGCGGAAAAGAAATTTCATGGAAAACGGACCAATATTGGTGAAGATAGAGTTACGGTACTTTACTTTGTCATAAATGCACCCAGATGGCAGGCAATGTAAGCGAGAATATAAATGTGGATCTGGGGTGTTTCAAAAACTAGGGCATCAGGAAAAGTCTGTGGCGATGTGAGCAAAAAGGATTGAACAAGTTACTCCGGATATAGCTACATTAAAGTGGGTATTTTACTGTTTACCAAAATGTTCCGCATTTGGGCTAAAAACATATTTATCTGACATTTCAAAGGTCGCTGATCACGAAGAAATAATCTTTATTGCGCAAAAAAAAATTTTGTTTAAAAATTTTTTAATTTGAAAAAACATTTTTTTTGCATATTTTTTCTGTCATTTTACTTTATACAGTGGTCGCCATGAAAGATGACGCGCCATCACCCTCAGAATTATAATGGATGGTGTCGTATGCAGCGCCGGTTACGTCCATCATGCGCCATCATCTCTTTTTCTATTCAGCGCCATCATCCTCCATCATCCCGTTAATCTGGCAATGTGGACGGCGCAATTCAGCATTAATAGCGCCAACAAGGAAGCGCGCACGTGAATGCTGGCGCGTTTCTTTCTTGTTGGTGCTATTAATAGCTAAATTGCGCCGTCACGTATCGCCAGATTAACGGGATGATGGAGGTTAATGGCGCTGAATAGAAAAAAGAGATGGTGGCGCATGATGGACGTAACGCGGCGCTCGTGACGCACCATCCATTATAATTCTGAGGGTGAATGGTGCGTCATCTTTCATGGCGACCACTGTAAGATTATGTGAAAATTCAAGTTTCTGCTTAAATGACGGTTAGGCTTGGGCTTTGGGCTGCTTAGGTCGAGGTCACTCCCGCTTAGATCGAGGTGTAGATGCTTAGGTCAATGTATAGATGCTCAGGTTGATATATAGATGCTTAGGTCGACCTAAATTGGGTACGTTATTCTGCATTCCACTGCTTGAATCTTCAAATGTTGGAACTTTGAGATAATCCAAAAATGCTGTTTAAATCGTATTTGAATAGAACTCTTTGGCTAAAGTTAAGAATATGGTACTTTTAGAAAAGGAGCAAAACGAATACGGAATGCCAAAATTTTTGAGCCAAACTGGTAGAACATGATAAATTGAAGCGCGGAAAAAAATTTGGTGAAAATCTGAGCCATACTTGCAAAGTTGCAGGCAACTGTCGATTTGAGTGTTGGGTGGGACGATTAAACGACTCGATCCAAGAACTTACACATTTGTCAGAAATGAATAATATGGGCTGAAATTATGGAAGGAAGCATAGCAATGAAAGAGAAAAAAGAAAAAAGGCGCGGAAAGCTGTTTGAAATTCTAAAATAACTTTAAAAAAATTTTCATTTTTTTGCATGTTTTCTCAGTTTTACTTGATAAGATATAGGAAAATCTAAGTTTTTGCTTCTAATATGCTTAGGCTTAGGCTTTGTATATCCTAAAAGGTGTTTTAAGCTGCTTAGGTCGAGATCGCTCCAGCTCAGGTCAATGTATAGATGCTTAGGTCGATGTATAGATGCTTAGGTCGATGTATAGATGCTTAGGTCGATGTATAGATGCTTAGGTCGATGTATAGATGCTTAGGTAGATGTATAAATGCTTAGGTCGATGTATAGATGCTTATATCGACGTAAATAGGGTATCTACATGTGATTCTGCATTCAGCTGTTTGAATCTTCAAATACTTAGGTCGAGTAGATGCTTGCCTAGGTTGAGAAGAGGCTAATTAACGAAACCCATAGCTTTTGTAATATTGATTATAGACGGACATACCTGGACAAAGGCCAGTCTTCCAGATACGGTTTTTTTTTGTATTTGGCAAAGATTTTTCCCGATGTACAAAGACTTTTCGGGACCGTCTTTGTACATGTACAAAGATTTTAGGGAAGACAAAAATTGAAAAAAAGGTCTAAAATTCGAAAATTTCGGCGCTCGCGCCGAAATGAGTAATTGTGTGCTATATATCTTTATAATGCCAGAAATTGCATTTCAAAAGTAAAAATGTCAAATTTTTCGGCGCTTCGCGCCATTTTAAGCCGATTCTTAGTGATTTTTGCCCTTAGAGACCCAGAAATTAGCTAAAACACACTACGAAAAGTCGAAGAACTCTGTTTTTACGATACTAAAATCGCTGCTGTACCATATTATAGTACCCAAAAATTTTGTGTGTACGAAATGTATAAAGATTTTTAGAAAGACAAAAACTGTAAAAAGGTGCAAAATTCCCAAAATTTTCGGCGCTTCGCGCCGAGCTGATAAATTATTTGTCCTATATATCTTTAAAATGGCAGAATTTGCATTTAGAATGGGAAAATGTCAATATTTTTCGGCGCTTCGCGCCGTTTTCAGATAATTTTTAGTAATTTTTGGCGTCAGAAACCCAGAAATTAGCTAAAATACACTACCAAAGATCGAAAACCCTGTTTTACCACACTAAAATCGCTACTGTACTATATTATAGTACACAAAATTTTGCATGTACAAAATGTACAAAGACTTTTGGAGACCATCTTTGTACATGTACGAACGGACCTTGTACAAAAAAAAACACTGCTTCCAGATGATACCGGCAGCCAAAAATTATGGTTGGTTGCCGGTTCGAAAAAGGGTTGTTTTGGAATATGTCACCTCATAACTTTTCCGAAACGTTCTGTTAGTCTGCATGCATCATTTGCGTTTGTTTTATCCATCTCAATTTACTCGCATTTAGCATCATCAGTCAATACATTAATTGTTTACAACTATAGTTTTTAGAGTTTGCATTGTCTTCACTTCTGGAAAATTCGTTTAGGCCTTTTTGTCATTCTCAGCTAAATTAGCAGATTTTTCAAGGACATGACAACTACCGCAACAAAACTGGCCTTATGGAAGATTTGTACCCTTCCCTTTAAGTCCAATAAAGCAGCCTCTTTATAAATAAACAATGTAATGATTAAGTATATCTGCCAAATAAAGCGGGAGAATTTAGGCCTTTTTATTTTTAAAACATCAATAAATATTACATCTGGCACGAAGCGCCAAATAATCTTGACCTTCGATCCTTTTAAGCTCGATATGATGGCTTTTCGAAGATACGAGTAAAAGCAATATCGAAACTCATTTTGCAACCTCAATCACCCTAAAACTTCGCTTAGATTTGTAAATGCTTCTTTCATGCGAAACAGGAAATAAAAATATTAAATCCATCAGAAATATTGATAATTTCCCATTCAGCTTAATTTAGGGAATTTATAAAAACAGGCGTATGGAGAAATTAGTAAATTTGGCGCCATTCATGGGAGATTGTGGCATTTCCATATCTTCGACTTCATTTTGAGGCATTTAGATTGATAAGGAATAGGTAAAATTGTGGTAGATTTTTTCCTCTGAAATTTTACACCAGCTGTAAAACTTTAACCCAGTACAAAAAAATATATCCAACTAAACAGCCCCGTATCCAGGATCCAGGGTGGGTCGCAAACTTTGAAGTCAGATATATCGAGAAAGATTAGGAGATAGGCGTAAAAAACGCACTTTTTAGCATTTATCAAAGAGCTCTAAACAATGGCTAAGGAAAATTTTTAAAAAATTTCAAAAGTTTGTAATTTTTAAATTTTTTGAATATTTTTACTCTTTTTAACTCAATTTTGCAGCCTTATAAGACAAATAGTGCAGAAACGTGCATATTATAAGACTATGACGCGAAGCAGTGAAAATTTTTGACGAAATTATATTTGGCATGAAGCGCCAGAACATTTCATTATTTTTATCCTTATAGCTTCAAATTTGCATGTTTCTGGATATAAATAATCCAGTATTATGCCTGCCGTGTAGCGCCAAAAATTTTTGAGATTTCTATACTTTTACCAAGATTTTGCAACTTTCTAAACAGCAATGCAATAATTATAGTTTGCGCGAAACGCCAGAAATTTTAGATTTTCTTTCCTTTTACGCTCAATTGTGAAGCTTTCTGAATGTATGCATGCAATAGAAACTAGATTTGGCGCGAAGCGCCGGAAATTTCGGATTCATTTTTTCTCTTATGCTCACTTTTGCAGCTTTCTAAAGATAAGCAATGCAACAATTATATCTGGCGCAAAGCATCGGAGACTTTATGCGTTTTTATGCTGTTAAGCTCAATTTGGCACCTTTCTGAAGATGAGAAATGCGAGAAATATGTGCATTCTATGTTTGACTTCAGCCTTAAATGCCAGCTCAGTAGCGGGTCTTATGTCCTGACACCAGCGCCGATTGACATACATTTATCCAGTGTTTTTTATTCATAGTCCCTTTGTATGTACAAATGCAAAGACGTCTTTCAATTAATAGGTTTCTAAAGATGAAAAATACAGAAAAGTTAAAGAAAAACTTCGACATTTTTACCTTTTCAAGCAGATTTTGTAGCCCTTTTGTTTACAAATATGTAATTTAGAAAATTCGAAAAATTTAATTATTTCTTCCTTCCTTAACACAAATTTGAAGCTTTGTGAACTAGTAAAACAAAAAATCGTCAAATTTGTGCAAAACAATTTCGACACATTTAACATAAAGTTCAAGTCAACTTTAGTCGTCCAATTAATAAACAGTGCAAATAACTGACAGAAAAGTGCCGGAATCTTCTGGCTGATTCAAACTTAAACTCAATGCTGGAGGTTTATAAAGTGAAAAAGCACAGTAATCGATGCGAAGTGCCAGGAAATATTGACGTTTTTGTATTTTTTAAATCAATGTTTACCGCTATAAATGCACACCGAACAGACAAAATTCTGAATTTTTTTGAAATTCTGACACGTCTACTGATTTTTTCCGCCTAGAAATCTTTGTCTTCTACAAAGATGGTCCTTAAAATACCTAATGCATCAGAAAAAATCTTAGCCGAATACAAAACTATACCTTTGCCCCAAAATGTATTCATAAATTTAAAAAATTGGTCCAAAATTTTTTTGTGGGCCTCAATTTTGTCTGGTATGGTACATAACCCGGCCCGTATCAAGGATTTTAGTTCAGGATGGGTCTCCAAAATTTGAAAATGTAAATAGTGCGCTTAGAAGCGATTTTACTCAATAGCACGATATTTTTTAAGGTGCTTTGCGTTTTTGGCTCAGTTTTGCAGCTTGTAATAAAAAAATCACTTATGTGACTTGGGAAGAATTATAGTGCTTTCACTCTTTCAAAATCAACTTCGTAACATTACACTAATTTTGCAACCAGTGGCGGATCTAGGATTTCCGTAAGGAGGCATTCCCGTATTCCAATTTTTCAAAAACAGCCGAAACATGTCCAAAAATATGCCCTTTACCAGGCACGTAGCTGTGGGGAAAAGGGACTAGTCCCGCTCCCAAAATTTTGAAAGTTCGAGTATTTTCTACAAGGATCCCCAGAGAAAAATTGAAAATTCTTGAAGCGTAACTATTTGAAAAATCGGCAAAATAGATTTCAGCATAATTTTCGGCGCTTTGCGCCAATTCATTGTTAGTTGCATAACTTTTGACTTCCAAACAGCCCATATTTGTGTATAAAATGAAGAAATGAGTCAAAATTTTCTGACGCTTCACAGAATTATAAAGTTCACATAAATTTTGTTTGCAATCTACCTGAATTGATTATAGAACAATTTGAACAATTTCTCAGCAGGGTCGAGCTTATGTCTGTCGAGAAATCATTTGTGCAGCCAATTCATGCGACACGATTTTTGAAGACAAGTAAAATTGAAATAATTCTTTTTAAAATTTTTCCTCTATATGCTGAGAAACGCTCAAAAACACCTCATACATCTACAAGTATTTGTTGAAACATCTGACAACCCTCCACGTGCAAATGGCATTTTTTCCGCGTCTTACGTTGCCTACTTTTATTTGAAATCGCTTTCGAAGCAACATTTCTTGAAAACTTTTTTAGGTTTTCGACAATTTCATTTGAAAAATATTAAATTTCGTTGACTTTAGTGGAAATCCAGCACAAAGTTTCGTAAAATTCGTGAATTTTAGGCGGAAGGACTTTTAGAAGCACGAGTGACTACTCGATTTCCCGCATTTGTAGCGTTTGATGCGTAGCGCCGAAAATTTTTAAAGGTTATGCAGGGAATGAAAATAGAATAAAAGTATGCTGAAATAGCCGTTTCTGCTCTTGAAATCGTTTTAATTTATTTCTTGAGCAAAAATATGGCTTTAGGCCGCCAAGAAAGTAAATAAATATCAGTAATAGGTATTATCCGGCGCGAAGCGCTGGAAAAATTTGAAAAATCAATATCATTTTCGTTCAAGAATCATCACAAATTACATATCCATTCTTTATCGTGCCAAGTATGTTGGGCGAATAAAAGGCAGGGCGGGGGGTTGCCACCCGCCCCCTTAAATCCTTCCCTGTCTGCAACTATCTGAAGAGAAGCAATGCTAGAAAGTACATTTGGTGCTGGGCATAAAAAAATTTCGATATTTCTATTCTTTTGCACTCGATTTCGCACCTTTTTGCAGGATAAAAAATGCAGAAAATCTTATTTGCCGAAAAATTTTATCTGTCGAAAATTGAAATTGGCTAAAAGTGAGTTTGTTAAATCAATGGCGCCATGCACCGAAAATTTTAGTATTTTTAGGTTGCGAAACGTAAAAAACATTTGTAGTTTTTCAGCTGAAAACTTGGGAAAATTTCAAGATGAATGGTTGATTGATTCACTAGTTGGCTGGTTTGTTAATTATGTGATTGATGGGTTGGTTGGTTGGTTGATTGATTGATCGGTTGGATGGTTGACTGATTGATTGACTTGTTGATTTGTCAGCTGGATGAGTAGTTGAGTGGTTGGTTAGATGGTTGGTTGATGTGATGATCCGTCATTTGGTTGGTAGTTGTTTGACCAGTTTGATTGGTAGGTTTGTTGGCCGGTTGCATACCTGGGCAATGGATTTTGGTTCTGAAGGTACCGAGGTCCCTTTTGTTGAGGTTGGTTGGTTGATTGGCTAGTTGGTTGGTTGGTTGATTCGCTGGTTGGTTGGTTGAGCGGTTGGCTAGTTAGTTGATTGGTTGGTTGGCTATTTGGTTGGTTGAGTGGTTTGCTAGTTGGTTGGTTGGTTGTTTGTTTGACCAATCGGTTATGATTGATTGATTGACTTGTTGATTTGTCAGCTGGATGATTAGTTGAGTGGTTGGTTAGATGGTTGGTTGATGTGATGATCCGTCATTTGGTTGGTAGTTGTTTGACCAGTTTGATTGGTAGGTTTGTTGGCCGGTTGCATACCTGGGCAATGAATTTTGGTTCTGAAGGTACCGAGCTCCCTTTTGTTGAGGTTGGTTGGTTGATTGGCTAGTTGGTTGGTTGGTTGGTTGATTCGCTGGTTGGTTGGTTGAGCGGTTGGCTATTTGGTTGGTTGGTTGTTTGTTTGACCAATCGGTTACTTGTTTGGTTGGGTAGGTGGTTGTGTTGTTGTTTTGTTGACTAGTTGGCTGGCTAGTTGGCTGGTTAGTTGCTTGGTTGGTTGGCTAGTTGGTTGGTTGAGCAGTTGGCTAGTTTGCTGGTTGGTTGACCGCTTAGTTGAATGGTTGGTTGGCTACTTGGTTGGTTGAAAGGCTGGTAAGTTGGTTGTCTGGTTGGTTGTTTGTTTGGTCAGTGGGTTAGTTGTTTGGTTGGGTAGGTGGTTGGTTTGTTGTTTGGTCGGCTAGTTGGCCGGTTAGTTAGTTGGTTGGTTGGCTAGTTGGTTGGTTGTTTGGCCGGTTGGTTGGTTGTTTGGCTGGCTAGTTGGCTGGTTGGTTGGCCAGTTAGTTGGTTGGTGGTTGGTTGGCTCGTTGGTTAGTTGTATCACTTTCTCACTTTTTTATTTCTGGGTCAAAGAATTCTACACCCCCAATCAAAAACTGTTTTTTTCTGGCGCCACCCAGCTGGGGTTCTGAAGGTACTGAAGTGCCTTCTGGCGCCACCCGGTGGCGCCGGTGGCATGGCATTGCCCACCTGTGGCCGGTTGGTTGTTTAGCTGGCTAGTTGGTTAGTTGAATGGCCTGTTGGTTAGTTGAATGGCCTGTTGGTTTGTTGTTAGGTTGGCCATTTAATTAGCTGGCTGATTGTTTAGCTAATTGGTTTGTTAGCTGGTTACGCACTTAATTAGTTGGTTGGTTGGTCAGTTAGTTGATTTTTGGTTGTTTAGTTGGCTGACTGGTTGGTTGAAATTTTCACTTGTAGGTTGGCTAGTTGGTTGGTCTGTTGGCCAGTCAATTGGCCAGATAGTTGTTTTGTTGGTTGTTTGGTTGGTTGGTCAGTTGGTTGGTTGGTTAGTAGGTCGGTTGATTGACCGGTTGGTTGGCCTCTTAATTTGTCAGTCGGTTGGCTGGTTGATTAATTGGCTAGTGGTTGGCCGGTTAGTCGGTTGGTTGGTCAGTTAGTTGATTGGTTAGTCCATTGTTTGACTGGCTGCTTGATTGGCTAGTTGCTTAGCCGCTTGGTTGGTTGGTTGGTTGACCACTTAGTTGGCTGGCTGGTTGGTTGATTAGCTGATTGTTTGGTTAGCTAGTTCGTTGGTTGGTTGGCCACTTATTTAGTTGGTTGATTGGTTGGTTGGCTAGTTGACTAGTCGATTGGTTGGTTGGTTGGTCAGTTTGTTGGTTGGATAGTTGATTAATTGATTGGGTGACTAATTGGTTGGTTGGTTAATTGGTTGGTTGGTTGATTGTTTATTTGTTTGGTTGGTTGGTTGGTTGGTAAGTTGGTTAATCGGTTGGTTAGTTGGTGAGTTAGTTAGTTAGTTAGTTATAGTTAGTTGGTTGGTTGGATGGTGTTGGCTGACTGGTTGGTTGCTTGGTTGTTTAGTAGGACTACTGATTGGGCTATATGTCTAAATGATCTATTTACATGCTTTAGTATTTCTACATGGGTTTTCCAGCTGTATCTTTGTTTTTCACAAAAAAATCAGGTGACACCCATCATTTTCCCAGGTGATACCGAGTGGCCGTCAGGTGATACCGGGTTGAACCGAGTTGAACCCATTGTCCAGGTGTGTAGACGGATGAATATTTTTTTCCGCGCTTTCTTTCAATGTGTTCTAAGTACTGAGCGAAAAAATCCGCTCTTCTAAAGCTTATTTCATAGTATCCTGAAAGTACCATATTCTTAACTTACTCCGAAATCTTTAACTGAAAAAACTTTGTGCAAAACACTACAAAAAAATTTTCTTTAATCTTGCTATACGCAGCAGTATAACTTAATTTTTTGTAATCTGCGACTGTTAAAATGGCAGAAAAATATGTTTTTAGCAAAAATTGGAAACTTCTGAAAAACTGCAAAAATTCCTTAAAGTGGCTCAAAATGGTAAATGTCCAAGGATGGTATTTGAAGTACCGTAACTGTGAATTTTGTATGGATTTGGTTCATTTCTTTTTCCGCGTCTTTCAGTGACATAAAGTATCGTTTTTGCGCAATTGTATGGCAGTTCTAATGAAATGGCACAAAATCGGTTCACACCATATTCTTCAAAAACTCCAAAAATTTCGCGCTCTACTAGAAATATCACAATCAATATACGTTATTTCTCTTTAAATTTGAATTTCCTTCCTTCAGTAAAGCATTTTAGTCAATTCTGAAGTCGCTTTTGACATTAAAAACTATAATCTATCAAATGGCGCAAAGCGCCAGAAAATTCTGAAATTTTAGCTCTCTAAAACGCATTTTTGCATTACAAAATTTATCCAAATCCGTACAGAAGATAAGGATTTTCAATCGTAGCGTAGTTCTAGACCAGATTGTCGATAAAAATGCTGCAATTGGCGCGCGCGGTGCAGCTTAAAGCTTAATAACAAGTAAGATTTAAATCAATTCGGCGCAAAGCGCCAATTTTTCTTCAACTTTTACCTCTCTAAGACGCATTTCTGCATTTTGAGACCGGACAAAAGCGGACCAACGGCTTAAAAAAACCGGACATCGAAAACCGACACGACTGACGTTGGCAACCAGTGTTGCCAACTCTGAAAAGACCAACCGGACATACCAACATATAAAACCGGACAAAACCGGACATGAGTGCAGTAAAATTCCGGCCAAAACCGGACAAACAATGTATACACTTGATAAATAACAAGGTGGCTAAAATTTATTCAAATTAACTATTGCACTTAATTATCTATCACATTAAACGCATTTTGCACATTAAGCTTGGCCGTTTTAACATGGTCAAGAAGAGCATTGCGTTTTGGGCGTAGATTAGCAGAACATAATTTACAGTGAGCAGAACAGGGTTGGAAAAAACCAAAGTTTAAAAATTTCCGATATTTTGGTTTTTTGGTTTTTTATGGTTTTTTAATGGTTTTTTAATGGTTTTTTATGGTTTTTTAATGATTAAATTTTGGTTTTCATATCTTAGTCGTGAGTATAACTGTTTAAATGCTTGATTATGATTAAAAACCACTAAATTAAAGAACAGGCATGAGTTGCCTAACCAATTATTCAGGAAAAATAACAAAAGTGAACAATTTCAAATTTATTCAGTAGAATAAACGGCAACTTTAAGAATCATTTTCTTCTTGTTCATTTTCATCGCTAGAAATATCTAGGGTCGTTCCTTCGAGTTGGTTGATATTGCTTTTCACAAATACCAGCTTTTTGACAGTTTCGGGTGCCAGCTGATTACGCAGCTTTGGTAACAAAGAAAAACTGGAAAAATTTCAATTTTTTAATGCTATTTTTGGCCGTTTTTGGCCTTTTTGGCATTAGCCCCCCAAAATAAGTTGGTCCCCCAAAAATTGGAGGGTCAGCTGCGTGCCTGGATCATCATTAGATTATACGATTATAAGTACGTCTCTCTTACGAAAAAAGTTCAACCAAGATGAAAATAAACTATTTCATGCCGTTTATTCCCTAAATAATTAGTCTACTCTATGATAGAGTAAAGAGTACTATTTGCACATGTTTACAAATGATGAAATATGAATCTTGCGATATTTTTTAACATCGACTTAAAAAAACCAAAAAAACCAAAAACCAGGCCGAATTTCAAACCATAAAAAACCATAAAAAACCAAAAAACCATGCCCGGCCAACCCTGGAGCAGAACCGTCTTAGCTTTCTACTAGCCACAATTTGAAATCTGGTTCCCGAAGCCAAGACTTGACAAATGCATGAGTTCCGGACTTGCGTTTCTTTTTAACCGGTGATGGCATAGTTGACTAGAATTATGCCCTGAAAAGCAGCGATCAGTTTACATAGGTAAAAAACCAATAGCGAGTGACAAACAAAGTACAGAATTACATAAAGTACAAAGACACAACATGAGGCGAGTACTGACTGAATAGCAAGTGATTTGACGACTTAATGTGTAAGTAGGAAAGTTAGAGGTGAACAAGGTCCAGCGATATTGAGAAGGTATGCGGAGCGGATGATTAGCCACTTGGTGTGTATGGTTACTTCCTACAGTAAGCAAATGTAAAACAAGAACATGCAGCATGGCAATAACCTGATTCAGACAAAATTTTAAAACCGGCCAAAAGCGGACCAACTGCTTAAAAAACCGGACATCGAAAACCGGTCATGACCGTTGACCGGCCAAAACCGGACATCAAGCCTGTTCCGGCCATGTTGGCAACAGGGCTGGCAAGAGTGGGTTTTTGGGGTTTTGGGGTTTTTGGGTTTTTGGTGGGTTTTTGGGGTTCTAAAAAATCTTGGGTTTTTGGGTTTTTGGGGTTTTTGATATTCTGAGACGCAGGTACTTATGTAAGGCTCTAAATCATGTTTTAGTAGTTATTGTAAATGACTGAAGGTTGTTTTTTGGCTTCTGGCGCCGTAGGCAGACAGCGGACAGCACACAATTATACAGCATTAGCACTCAGCTCTCAGCAGCAAGCATCTGTGATGCCGACTATACCCCTGCCCTGGGCTGGGCGTCGGGGTTTATGCATCCTCAGAAGGCAAAATACCCAACAAGAAATGGCAAATACCCAACAAACAATACCCTTGAAATTTCATTTTTTAAATTTTTTCGTTTTTCTTGGTTTTTTATGCCAATCATTAGAGCTCAACGAGAAAAATTCAAAAATGGTCTTTTTTGCCATAACACCATTTTTGTGGTCAATATTTGATTTTTGAAAGAATTTTGCACTGCACCCCCAGACCTTTGCAGCCGCCCATCTAAGATGCTGACTGCATCATCCTAATGAGTTTGCTGAAAGGGCAATACAATACCCCATTTCTGCCCATTCACAGGATTGTATAGCCAAAAGTTGGACAGGAGGAGAAGGGACTGTTTTTGTTGGATGGGGATCTTTTTTAAAAAAATCAAGGCATTTTTGTAAAATCATTACAACGAGTTTTTGAGCTAGATTACTATGTTTTTGACAATACAAGTTTTGGACCTCTTAACCACCGTCAAGTGTCAAGCTTTTTATTGAACAAGTAATTTTTAAGGCAGGGTACGGTAACTTTTTTAAATTGAAATGTTGATAATGATGTGCGGCCTGGCCTGGCAGTTTAGCTTTAATGAGTCATTGGCCGAATTCTGAGTTTTTGCCAGGTTGGCTAATTTGATGCTGGCCTGGCTGGAATTTGCAGGTAATCAGCCTGTGGCTGGCAACAGTAATGCAATGTCATTCCAATAAGACTGAGTCAAATGTAGGTAGAAATTGTGATGAAAATGATCTGAGGTCGGGTGATGATAAATGTGATAATAGACTAATTTGATTCAAGATTGTTGAAGTGAGAGGTTGATCATGTGCATACTGCATAGCGCATACATTACCTGGCTAAACGAATTTAGCATGCATTGTGATATGATTTGAGTGAGAGGGATCGACACCATGGTATATCAACTGCTGAGAAAGCTTTGCATACTATATATCTGAATAAATTAAACAATTAAAGTACATACCGAATAATTGCATTAAAAAACTTTACTTCAAATGCTAATTCTATATCCTGAAAAGAGGTATGTAGTTAAATTGCACCTTTTTATTAACAATTTATACCTTTTGTACATGAACAAAATAACTAGGCACACATCTATTATTGTAAGCTTCATGCATAGTGTAACTTTCCATAGTTTGCTGTCTGACTTTTATACTTATTACATAGGTATTTACGTTGGCGGTTTCAACGGCTTCATCGGAACGAAATTTTTCTACCTTTGGTTTCGTCCATTCAAAATTGAGAAACTCATTGAGCACTGAAACAGTCCGAAAGCTAGTGTTTATCAAAACCAACGCCAATCAGCTTTGTGATTCAACCGTGATAGATGATGATGATTGTGATGACAGGGATATGTAATTTAATTACCTACTGGTCAGCGCAGCGACATTCGAATAAAGCTTTGTTTTAAACGTGTCCTATTTTTTATGTTGGGTCCTTTATGTGACACAAAGTCAGCCGAATTAATGTTTACAGGTGTATGAAGTCAACTCTGGTGTGTATCAGGAAAAACCCACCAAAAGCCCACCAAAACCCCAAAAACCACGCGCATAAACACAGTGCTCTAGTATAAAATAAACGGCTTAATCCGACTTCGACTAATCAAAATACGTCAGCTACAAACATGCGTTTCAATGGTGAATCACTGCGGCTGACTCGGAAAAAAGAAAACATTGGGATAACGATCCCAATTGCCATCATGGGGCTGCGAATAGGGAAAAACAGCATCCTCCACTTGATCTTTTTGACTATCGTTCTGACCTAATTGTGAATTTAAATGAGAATAAATTTTAGAAAAATGAAAATAAAACTCACTCAAAAGATCAGCACTGGCGGCGGTTATATTCCCTCGCCTAAACTAAAGAGTATGCTCATAAATTACGCAACCTAGAAGGGTATTGTTGAAAATAATTTACACTTATATGTGGTTTAATGGTTTACTTTGCGTTTTCTCATTGGGAACGGATGTAACAGCGCTCGTTTTTGCCACCACTGGGTCGCCTAAATATTAATAACAATTCAAATTGAAAAGCACACACTTAAATTTAAGCATTCACTTTGAGTATCTTCATCATCGTCAAGTTTTATAAATTTTAGCGGTTTTGAGGAATCGCCTGAAAGACAAACGCGAGCTACTAAGACTATTAAAAATCAAAAAGGTTATTACGTGCTTTTGACATTGGTACTTTCACGGCCTCTAAGATTCCTAAAATTAGGCGCTACATAAAAATAACAAGTAAGAAAATATGCAAATTACACTAGTACCTGCTATACCGAGGACAGCTTTAGCAATATCGTCCTTCTGCCTGTGCCACGCCTGACACTGTATGGGTGTCAGCTCAATTTTTTGTTTCTTAGTATCGTTTTTCAATACAATGAGTTTGTTTTCCTTGTCAATCGAAACATAGGTTTCATAACCCAAATCTACCGCCTCCATTGGAACGTTAAACATCAGGGCATTAAAACAACTATCCGACAAATTAACTAGCTTATCATACTGAAAGCGCATCAAGTTAATGCCATGAGTCATAGGGTAAAGGGGTAATTTTCCAAAATTTTGACACACACGAAATCCAATGCTAGTAACACCTTTCCACTTGGAAACTATGCAATACATGTTGTTTCCGAGGCTAAACTCAACTCTGTTTGACATTCTAGAGAAAGACATAGCTGAAGCGTACTGAATGGTAAGGGGTTGGAATGAACAATGAGCTAAATGAGCTTGAAAATTGCATATACTGCTTAATGACGTCAAGTGCTGCAAAACCCCTCCCACCACAGTACCGCCTAACGATGTCACTGCTACCTAATGGTAAATGTGAAAAACAATGTATCTGAGCAATTTTATTTAAAAAACGTACACACACTAAACAGAATAGTCAAAAAATACTTGACGAGTATGATCAATCATAAGCAAGGATTCAAATTCACCGTAAATTATACACTCTACGCCGTAATGGGTAGGGCTTTTCCAAACTGCATTTCCAAGCTCATTGTTCCTTCTCGCATCAATTCCCACGTATTGGTGTCAGTATCATCGGCACTGAGCTCAAAGACAAAAAAGGTGCTTCCATTTTTGAATCTTCCCACGTTGATGGTGTTTCCTTTGTCATCCTGTGCAATTCCCAAGCCTTCAAACAGCTGAACATAGGCTTGAAGAAATTGATTATCATCGAAATTCAGTCTGTAAAGAGTCGAAGGTACACTCGCCGCGCCACTGATAATTTTGATTTCGGAAATTCCAAAATCTCGAAATTCAAAGGGTGATAGCGCGTAAGACCCTCTTGCTGCTTCCACATTGACCATGCCAACAACTAAATGTCTCGGTAATGAGCCACTGAACAACGAGTTTAAGGGCATTGATCGTCGGTTTTCCGTAACGTGTAGCGTTGTGATTTGTGTGCACCTGATTGGGTACTTTAAAGTGGTGTGTTGTAGCATTGATTCAACGGCGAGTGAGATTCCTTTGGCGACTTCAACTTTTTTAACGTAGAAACACATTTGTCGGACTTCAATTTTGTAGTTTATGGAGGGGTTTTTGGTGTTGTCTATCTGGCAAAACTTGTCAGCATTTCTGTACAACTTGAGGCGTAATTCACACTGATTAATCAAAAATCTCTCTTGAAACATTAAATCCGCATGTATGGGGGCCATCACCTCAATCCACGCAGCTATCTTTGAAAATGTCCATTCTTTTGAAATAACCATGTTTTTGACCCATTTGCTCGTCATCGTAGTTGGTGTAGTACATGGCAGCTTGTAATTGACTTTTCTTTGCGTCTCTACCAAAATTTAGCTCAGTTTCCAAAAACAATCGATAGGCGTATTTGTCACCACTGTCGGAAATTAGTTTTCCATTGAGAAACATTTTTATTTGTTTGAAAAACGTCTTTCCAATCAGGTTTATAGGCAAAACAACATCGCCACCTAATGCCCCTTGCGTCTTGGTCAATTTGCACAATGTTCCATCGGGTTTTGTTATACGAATCACAAAATAAACATAATTTTTAGACAAGTCTATCATATACATATTGGGAGGCATTTGAAACTCGTATGGCCCATCATTGGTACACGGATTTTGCAACTGAACTTTGGCCCAAAACGACCTTTGTATAGCCACTTGCGTTGTAGGTACGGTAAAAAAGTCTAATTCGCTCTTACTACTGGGAATAGAGCTTTCGTCCAACAGTTTACTCATGGTTAATCGCCAAAAACGTCCAAACCGACTGATTTAGGAAGCTTGGTTCTTTTCAATGGTGTTTTTCTGCTGTGAGATCTCTTTTTAAGCATTCTGACTTTGGATTCTTTTTTACGAACGCCGATACCTTTCCCCGACTGATGAATGCGATCGGCAGTATCCCTTAGCGCCTGCGCTGCACCAGATTTTCCATGCTCAATAGTGCTCTCTTTGAGCTTGCGACCCGTGGCTACATCGGCGGCAATTTTTGACCCACTTATTAGCACGTGCTTCCCAACTGTTTTAAGGAATGGTAAGGCCAGTCTATACAGGCTTTTGAAAAAGCTGCCCAGTCCCTCTCCCCTGTGAAAGGGCGCGTAGCACACCTGGGCATGAGGGGTTTGGGGGGTATGCACCCCCAGAAACCAAAATACCCCCAGAAATCAAAATACCCCCCCCAGAATTCAATTTTTGAAATTTTTTTTGGTTTTTTTCGCAATTTTTTGATGCCAATGGATAGTGCTTGATGAGAAACGTCGAAAAACGGTGTTTTTATCGCCATACCACCATTTTAGGGCCATTTTTCGACCTTCAAAAAAATCTTGCACCCCCCCCAGAATTTTCTTGCTGCCCACGTATGGCGCGTAGGCTTTAAAACCTTTGATGGCACCGCCCAACTGGTACTGCGGGTTTTCGGACAATGTGCTTTTGTAATAGTCTAACCAGTCGTTGGCGCTGCTTGGCACATAAACTACATGCATTGTTTTTTATTGAAAATAAAGATAGCGTTTACAAAAATGAAGCTTGACCATGCATTTTCCCATCTCAAATGACACAAATTCGTCCAAATTGGTCTTTATATTGATTTCAATCCATGCAATATCTTTCAACAAAAGCGGCAAGTAATGGGGATTATCAAAAACTTTGTTTATTATACTCCCAAACTTGCCCTGAACCTCAACAATGCGCAATAACGGGGCCATTGTGTTTCCAACAATTTGATTTTCTATGATATTGCTATAGACGTACAGAGTATCAAAATTATGCTTATTGATGTCCGGCGCGCTTGTGCTGAATACCCTAATAGGCTCGCTGTCGGCTGTAAATCTATAAATTGTTTGATCAAAACCCAAAATTTGAGACAATCGCTTATTAGCGTACATGCCTTTAATCGTTTTGGGGTCTAGGAAAAAAATCATTTGGTTTGTTGGAGCATTATACTCTATTTTTAAAAAATTAGTTTTATTTTGAACGGCCGTGTTTATAGCATAAACAAGATTCTCGACAATTTTGTAATTTCCAGCTGGAAAAAGAATTTTTTCAAATTTTGCTTCAATTTGTAGCATGACATAGTTTTCACCCTCGTTAATCGTGTATCACGAATAGGGGTAAATAAGTTCTACTAGCCCAACTTACCAATCACCATCTAGTCTGAGTCTATGTGGTATAGAGCTGCACGCGGGTACCCGAACGGGTACCCAGGTATACCCGGGTAGAAAATAGTTTTACTACCCAGGTACCCGACGGGTACCCGGGTATACCCGGGTACCCGAATCCCCTAACATAGAATGGAAAATTAGCACTGCAGTTATGCAATAATGTGCTAAGAATCGAATTAGAAACCTAGAAACGTATTGCTTCTAGTGTGATTGAATCACAATGTAAATGTGATATGATATAATCAACCGTATATTGTTAAATAAGCGAGTCTGTTAATATTTCCTATTGTCACAGTATATCGCACATACGGTTTAGGCAAATTCCATCATTCAGGTCTTTAGTTAAATTATTTTATTTGTGCCGAATTCTTCTTATTCTCTATTGTTAACAAATTTAAACAAGAATTTATCTGCTAACGACGCTTTTTTCTAATGCATTTACTTCTGTGACCATTATATAAATTTAGACTGCAACTTTTATTCACATCGTGCGCGCAACTGTTTTAGTTAGACCTGATTCAAAGCCTATCGATGTTCCAAATGCAGTCAGCCATAGGCCTAGCCCCCAAAATTTTCAAGAAATATTGTTGATTTTTTTGTTGGACTAATGTGTGTCCAGAAAATTGAGTTCAAAAAGACAAAAACGTCAAAATTTTCAGGCGCTTCGCGCCAAGTCATTATTATTTATTGCTATATAGATCCAATGAATTTAAAAGCTTGAATCAGCTAAAATAATCCAAATTTTCGCATCACTTTAGTTATTTAATGCACTATTAGTTCATTGAATGAAACTGCACATGCTTGTTGAACATAATAGTAAAAGTGCGAAAATGTTTGCGTTCCATCTCTGCTTTGTTTATCTTTGTTTACAAGGACGCATAATTCTATTTTAAATGAAAGGAAAGGCCAAATTTTCTTGTGTTTTTGCGCATTTTCTGTTTTCTGAACTATTTAATAAGAAGGCGACAAATGGGCCTGAAAACGGTAAGAACAAAATTCTCATTGATACATCTTTTAATGACTTATTGGTTGCGACCCGTTGCTGCTCTCACTTAGCAAAGGTCGAAAAACGCAATTTTAAGTTTTTTTGGGCTTAATCCAGAACCGAGATTTTGCCGATTTACGAAAATTTTAACGTTACTAATAAATTATAGTGCTTTTTTACAAAATTTTCCAGGGTTCTGCCCCGGACCCGTTGGGGGCGCTTGAGCGCGCCACCCCAGACCCCCAGCTGTACTATCTCGTTTTACGCGTGCAAAGAGATATTTAGGAGGACCATAGCTTCCCAAGGTCGAAAGTTTAGAGGGGGTAAAATCCCAAAATTTGAGACCACTAAATTTAGATTTCTAGCCTTTTTTGCAGGTCAAATATGCAAAACGCATAAAACATCTTATATAGCATGTTTTAATGTGAAAAACTGCATTTTTAACTACTTTTTGTCCCATTTTGACTACTTTCGTCACTCTTGTAAGTAAAAAATATAAGAATTTATTGAAAATTTCGACTTTTCAGATTATTTTAACTTCATTCTAGGTATTTTATGGGTAAATAAAAAAGTAACGTATATACTAGTCGGCACGAAGCGCCGAAAAATTTTTGGCATTTGCGCTGCTTTTGTACCCAAAAATCATTGCAGAAAACGTTTGATAGCTCAAAATCGTCTGACAGTGATTCAAGTATCGGACCCTGAGGTGGGGGTAATGCCCCCTCACCCCCCCCTATGGGAATGTGTGAGGAGGACAGAAAAGGTAAAAGGATTTGGAATTTTTAAAAATTTCTGGCGCTTCGCGCCACAATTAGTTTATCTTTTCTGTATGATTAAAGCGGAATAAATTGAGTTGAAAGAGTAAAAACGTCAAAATTTTCCTGCGCATAGCACCGCCAATGATTGTCTTTCTTTTTGTAAAGCTCCAGCATTGCGTTTAAAAGCCTGGATCAGTCAAAATATCTTCATACTAAGTAAATAATTCGTAGTTTTCCTGTTCTGCTCTGTCAGACTATTAGTATTCAGTATTCATATATCTATACAACATGTTAAGGGCGGTAAAAAATGACTGAATTTCTTGGTGCTTTGCGCCACTTATGATTTACAAACTGTTTGTCAATAAAAAGGCCGTAAATTCTACATGAAAATAGTAAAAATTTCGAAAATTTTTGGCGCTTCGCGCGTTGGTTCCTCACAATCAGTGCGCCATAGAATACCGTTAAGAAAAAACTGTGGAAGAATGCGAAAAAGCGAGAGCGATTAGTGATTAAAATTGAAAGTAATGCTAAATTGCTAAAACCATGTTTGAACTTGCCGGAATGAAAATAAAATCTTGAACTTAACCAGCTTTATTAGTATTCTCTATAAGCAAGTGAAGTATCGTTTTTATCCTTTTTAAATTGGTATGTAATCATGCAATGTTAATTGTTAATCTTTGACCCTAACCCCGACCCCGACCGGGGGTGAAGATCTGACCCTGTACGATCACTGCTGTCAACAAAAATAAGCAATGTTCACCGCATTCTCTTTTATCTAACGTCCTACCCGGGTACCGAATTACCGAATGCCGGAGTAATGAAATAGCCAGGTACCGGTGTCGGCTGCAAAGTGTGCAGCTCTAATGTGGTAACTTCACTCTGAAATTAGAAGCAGTGCTGTGCTTTTTGGTATTGCTAGGCAATGTGACATAAGAGTAGTTAGAATCCTGCATGCTTGTAAATGAGCGTTTTACTAAATGATTTAAATTTTCGCCCTAAGCTTTATATAATATTCATCTTCCAGTAGATGCGGCAAGTTTGCGAATTGGAGGCGTACTTTGACAAATGCTAAAAGGTATTGCGCATAAACTGGCACACAATACTATCATTATGTAGGAAATTTATCCCAAAAAATTTTATATTTTCAAGTTTCTGCAACGATGAAACAAGAAAAATATGCAGTACAGCCTGCAAGAGGCGCTAAATGAATGATGGCGGGTTTTTTATTTAAATTTTGCACTTTGCTGTTTTGGTTCATAAATAAAATAAACAAAGCAACAAAGGGTGCAAGACCAAATGAATCAAAATAATCAACATTGCCCCTCGAATCAAAATAAAATGCGACCCAATGCTGTCCTGAACGATCTTGAGGGTCTGTATTGGCAATGGCGCTGCTGGTCGAAAGCAGGACTTGTGTAGGTAATTGATTGCTGGCAAAAACGCCAAGAAAAATACGTTTTAATACAGAATCTTTTCTGACGATACTCCTACCGATCCATTCATTTCCAAATCAGTTTCCAAAACCCACTCGTTCGCTTTTCAGGATAACCAAACCATTTCACAAGCAGCTGAATACGGCCGTTTTCAGGCGACATTTTTTTAAAACTTTTTCAATTTTGTAGGCACGATTTTCATTTGTATTGATTTTCAAGAGCTCGCGCTCATAAAATGTTCCAACAATGTCCTCACCGCTCCAAATCAACGAGTTTATAGGGAATGTTGGGTGAGTGTAACTTTAGAAATTTTGAAAATTTCTTCGGTGAATTGGGGCACTGTTAAAATCGATATAATGCAGTCAAAATTGACTAAAAATGCGTTAAAAATGCGATATTACCATGAAAGAATGTTTTATAGGCTACTTTGACCATTTTGGCCGTTCAAACAGCAAAAATCGTGAGTGTTAAATTTACTGTTTTTGGATTTCAGGAATTTCACCCCCCGTCGATCCTAACCAAGCATCTAAGCTCCCCACCCATCCCCCCCGAGCGAGAAAATTTAAGACCCCAGTTTTTTTTGGAAAAAAAAATAAAGTTTTTGGCCATTTTTAGGTGATTAACTCCCATTTGAAATGGCCGGGGATCCGCCGCCGCAAATTTCGAGTCGTTACAAGCATACGGGCAAGAAAATTCTGGGAAAAAGATTTTTCAAAGGTCAAAAAATGGCCTTAAAAAATGGTGGTATGGCGTAAAAAACACCTATTTTCGACGTTTCTTACCTAAGCACTATCCATTGGCATCAAAACATTGCGAAAAAAACGAAAAAAATTTTCAAAAATTGAATTTTGGGGAGTATTTTGATTTCTGGGGGGGGTATTTTGGTTTCTCGGGGATGCATACCCCCCACGCCCAAATGTGGTTACAAGTACGGAGTGCAATACATCAGTTAAATTCTAAATGCATGGTCTTATAGTCTATTTCACGAAACTTTTGTGTATGATTATCAATTATCAGTGATCTAGCTAGTTGTTTTTAGGCAGCTTACCGTAACACATTTTTGCATAGTAAAACTTCGTATGCTAGTTCATTGCTATGCGCAGTATCGTAATTGCTGCTTCAGTTTAAAGCTCTTTTGATATTAATTTATAACATTGACTCAAGAATTGTGATGGCATCGACAAAATTTTGAAGGTGTGATTTCGGGCCAAATTTCAAAATAACACCAAAAAATAAATTCTGAAGTCTATGAGTCCATACCCTCACGCCTATGTGTGATATTCACTAGCCCGCAAGCGTTATAATTTTCAATTTATAGTGCCTGCCCCCGCCCGCCTCGCTAAATGCACGCATGGAGGCATATATATCAATACTGCTAAACTCTTATTAGTGGTCACCATACATGGGTGTGGGGAGCTCGGGGTATACACTCCCCATGTTGAAAATCCCCCCCCCCGCAGATTACTGCACACTCTCCAGAATTTATTTTTAGTAACATTTTTAAAAATTTCATCCCCACTCTCCAGAAGTTTCTTGCTGCCCATGTATGGTGGTCACTCACTCGCCAATGCAATCTTTTAGTGATTTTTCTGAACCTTTCTATTGTTTCAAAAGTTCAGAAGTCGAAAAATTGCGTTGCACCAACGCACACTTCTGGACCTCTATTAGTTCAGAAGTTCAGAAGTGAAGATCTACTGATTCTCTCTAGAGAAGTCATTTTTCAACCCATAGAAAATTCCGTTGCATCAAAAATCTAGAAGTTCACAGGTTCAGAAGTCCCTTAGTGAACAAGTTCCTATGAGTCGACAACGACCCACAGGTAGCAGTTTCCTTCACCGATCCCAGTATTTTTGAGTAAATTCATTTTGATTTCTAGCAAAGGTGATGAGGGAGATGGTTTAATAAAGCAAAGTAAATAATACATTTTTGAGGCTTATTCAAAACAGTCACGGATGCTTAGCAAAAAAAGTTGCTAAAATGATTAAGTTTTCTGTTAAATAGCTAGAAAATATTTCCCATCAAAGTGCTGGCGGTCAAATATTAGTGAAGTGAGGCGAAACTATGAATCAGGAAGATATCGGTGACAGTGATTCAGAAAGTAATGCATGACGACTGCTATATTAGTAAACAATGTGTTTCCGTTATGCACAGAAAGATTATTGATTTGCTTAACAACACTAAAATATTGCTACGCCAATGAACATTTGGACTTCTAGGAGCGACTTCTGAACTTTTGAACTTGAAACGACTATACGAGCCACTAGAAAGGACTTCGAACAGATTTTTCTAGAAGTCGTTGGTGTAATTGAACACTTCTAAACTTCTGGATCACTTCGAACTATTGAACGTATGAACTTCTAGATTTGGTGCAACCGAAAGACTGTAGACTTCTGAACCACTGAACTTCTAGATTGGCGCAACCGGCCCCAGGTCATTTAATAAGCATGTACATTTTATAGCATGATCTCG
Organism: Mermis nigrescens; assembly: GCA_036768485.1. Lineage (NCBI taxonomy): Eukaryota > Metazoa > Nematoda > Enoplea > Mermithida > Mermithidae > Mermis > Mermis nigrescens. The sequence goes on from JAVLUZ010000548.1 coordinate 199,523, forward strand.
ATTGGCTGCAAAATTAGGGACCTCACTATTTCGGCCGTTGTGAAAAAATGATACGTGGGCAGCAAGAAAATCTAGGAGGGGGCGTCGGGATCAGTTTTTTTGTACAAGGCCCGTTTGTACATGTGCAAAGATGGCCCCTAAGTCTTTGTACACATAAATTTTTGGGTTCAATAAAATATAGTATAGTAGCGATTTTAGTGTGGTAAAAACAGAGCTGTTCGACCTTTGGTAGTGTATTTTAACTACTTTCTGGGTTTCTGAGGGCAACAATCATTTCGCTTATATGTCAGGGTAAATTGAATACAGCAATGATAAAGTGCCTCTCAGGGGCTACATATCGCAGCAAAACCGCATTTGATAAAACGCAATATTGAGTTATTTATAGATGCAAAGTTCGAAATCTGACCTTAAAAATGGCAAAAACACGTTTTTCCTCCAATTTTGATTGGAAAATCATATCAAACAATTTCGCAACAAAATTTTTTGCACATAGAAACGTACTACGGCTTGAAAGCTACAAACTGTACCAAACCGAATTTCTTTACACTCAATGTGGGAATACGCACGGATTTTTCAAGTTTACAATATTCTGAATGATGAAAAATATGTCTTTTGTTTGGAATTTGTTCGCCACTTTCCTTTCAGGAGTCAGAATAGGTCCAATAGAATAAAAATAAAGTGCCTTATATGGGGTGTATGTCATAGCAAATTGTGCATGTCTAAATATATATAAAGCGAATGTAAAGTCAAAAGAATAAGTGCTTTAAACAGGTTTCTGTCTTGTTTGTAGTCACTTGAAACTTTCAGAAACCTTGCAAATAACAGCACTTTTTTCGCCAACTGTCCACAGAAAATTTATGCCCTCAGATGATAATGCCAGTATACCCTAAAGTGCTGTTTTGTTAGAAGGATGCTCGAAGAACTCGGAAAAGTTGTTCTTATTGTTTTTTCTTTCTCGAGGTTGATGAGAAAAGAAGCAAATTCTTGACGAACCGTTTGCAAAAAAATGGCGTTTATTTCAGAGCGGTACCGTACATACAAATACAGTAAATTGAGCTTCTAAAAGTCTTGTCAGTCGAGATTTGGCATAGCTAAAGTCATAGAAATTTATTGATTTTTCCACACAAAATTGTTGAAAATTCAAATTTTTTTTGTGAAAATATTCCATCAAAAGTGATTCTATAGTCCGCTTCATGAAACCTTGTGCATGGATTGCAATTCTTCAGTTGATATAAATTGCTTACAAAGCTTTTCAAATAGTTGCAGCGGTCATGATAATTGCATAGCATTGGATAAACAAATTGAGTTTTACTGTAAAAAATTTCATTACAGTAAGACAATTACAAACCACTTTTGTATGTAGCTACCCAAAAGGTCAAAGAAAATTGATTCTCATGCACAAGGTTACGTGAAATAGAATATGTATAGATAAGAGTATAGACCACACAAAAAGTGTAAAACGCGTTTTTGTGCAAAGAGCAAAATTTTTGACATGTTTTTAATGGTTTTTGTAAAGGTTAGGGTGAAATCCTAGATTCAGTACCCTCCTTGTCTTACTCACTATGTTAAATGCTTACTAACATTATTCATACATGCAATGTGTGATAAATATCATTTTAAAATTTACTGAGACAAGCACGCAATAACATGCAAAAAATTTTCCACATATGTATATGTATTTAGCTATCTTTCAATCATAGCAATTGGGCAAAAATCATCGTGCTCTATTTGCTACGCAATCTACCCAACCGTGAAGAAATGTCCACTTGACTAAATAAGTGTCAGCAAGAAGTAAAATGACAAACGTGAGATTATTTGCTGAAGCTGCATCACAGTCAAAGTAAGCAATGATCAGAAGCGGAGTAAGTGAATTCCAGCTTAAGCACAAAAATAATGCTGTTTTTGAACTTCAGCTAAAAAATATTGCAAATGCGCGGAGTCGGAATATAATCATACACAATGCAAGTATAAATTGCTAAGATGGAAGCAGTACCTAATAACATTTGCTACAACACTGACAAAGATAGGAATAAGTACTGTTTTTGCTAACAAAAAGTTGGGTATTAGCAAGAAAAAATGCTCCAATGGAAGAAAAAAAGGTAGAATATACTTGGACAGCAGAATTATCAAGGACATAAAAGGAGAGGACTAGAAAAAGCTCCTATCTACAAATGTCACAAAATTTTCTAAAACTCAGAAATATCCTAAACAAAGAAAGAATGAAAGTAAGTAAATCAAAGAAAAAAAAGCTACCTGTGCCTAAAACCAAAGATCTGCTAAAAATCAGACTTTTTCTAAGCAACGCAAAAATCGAAGTTTATTCTGCAGCCTCTGAAAAATAGGTGAACCTTCTCATATTGTCCACCATACAGTGGGCTATTCCAAAAATTTGAGGGGGGTTTTCAAATTGGAATATTGGCCCTTAAAAATAGTGCTTTGGCAAAGAAAACACCATTTTTGAAGTGTTTCTTGTTGAGCTCTATCTATTGGTACCCAACAAAAACCCAAAAAGAGCAGAAAGATTTAAAAAATTGAATTCTGGAGGAATTGGGTATTTGTGTTTTCTATTGGGTATTTTGCCTTGGGGTGCACACTCCACAAAACTCCCTACGTCTAGGTATGGTGTCCAATGCTTAATATGAAGCATATTAAATAAATCTCTAACCTGTGTTTTTTTAATCACTTGCAACTTAATTTTTTCGATATTGTGGCTAGATAAATATTACAAAAATTATATCCTATGATTATTTGTGATACCGCAACGAAAGACTGTGATTTCTATATAACGAATGTGTCCATTCAGTACTCTTCTGGCGTTTAATTTCACCAGACTACCCGATTTCATTCCTGCCCATGTAAACTGATAAATCCATTAGGCATGGGAGGTTAGGGGACACCAGTGTTCAATCAGAAACATTGAAATTGCCATTTTTTCAACATACCATAATTACTATTTTTTGACCCAGAAAAATATTGCAACATGGAGCTGCTCTGGCTACGGCAATATCTGCTTTTGCAGAGTGAGTGGTTCAGTTATCTAGCCCAATGTTTTATCTTTGTTCGACAGGATGCTGCTTTCTTCTGCAGGCCGCAGAATATACTTCGATTTTTGCATTGCTTAGAAAAAGTCTGATTTTTAGCAGATCTTGCAGTTTTAGGCACAGGTAGGTTTTTTCTTTGAAAGTGCTTATTGCGCCTTCAACTAAACTCCCTAATTGCTATTTGCCATCTACCAGGTTTTTTTCTATTCCTAGGCTAGCATGTTGTATGTGCTTTGAACACATACTTATACTAGCGTGTCACATTCAGAGAGTGCTTGAGATGGGGCTGCTCCAATTCTCCTTGAATGTTCTTATACAAATTAACATATTTTGATAAAACAATAATTTTAATTATCATAAAAGGAATAAAATGTATATAACACAGCACACATCGGAAACCAATGACTAGGTTTGATGGAAAAAGAGAACATCACACATCACAACTATGTATTAAGTGCCGAGTTGCTCTAAACTAACTAAAACTTAACTCATCACACAAGTTTTGGTGAGAGTATTCGTCGAAGGTTTTTTAGAATAATTTATTTGAATTTGGAACATTATGGGCAAGGGCGGATTACAAGTGCATATTTGAAATGAGTTTTGTTTATTTCATAAGATATATTCACCTTGATGCATTGAAGGAATTTCTCCTCAGATTAGGTTCAATAAATTAATGACTGTCTGATTTGTGGGGTTTGAATAGTTCTCTCTGGATAGATTTCAGCATCTGTTGGTTCTTGGCCAAAAGTAATTACATAACAAAAGATTTGGATTATTTCTGGGGGCAAATCTATGATTTCAACAGAAGATATGTGTATTTGATGCCGTTATTCTGTTGTAGCATTTGTGGCTGTTTTCTATAAAGCTAATATGATAATTGTTTGGTTGTATCCCATACATAAGAATAATAATAAGCACAAAGTTATTTTAGGTGGTGTGAGTTGAAGAATCTCAACCACATCTGGGCGTGGGGGTTTAAAAGTAACCCCAGAAACCAAAATACCTACCCAGAATTCAATTTTTGAGAATTTTTTTTGTTTTTTTTCGCATTTTTTGATGCCAATGCATAGTGCTTGATGAGAAACGTCAAAAAATGGTGTTTTTATTGCCATACCACCATTTTTAAGACCATTTTTGACCTTTAAAAAATCTTGCACCTCCTAGAATTTTCTTGCTGCCCACGTATGATCTCAACTGTTTCTTGTTTGGGTTAATCATTTATGCTTTCATTGGTTTGGCCTTTAGTAACAAAATTAAGGGAAAGTTTCAAGTTTTGCTAATAGGGATTTTTGGGAGTTGGTCTATAGGAAATAATATTCTAAGGACAATAAATATGTATGTAAAATGCATGTGGAAATATTATACATATGTAGCTGAAAGTAGAACAAAAGAATAATACCCATTGTAGCATTTACATTATATTTAATTTTCTAATTGAATATAAGAAATTCTGTAAAAATCAGCCTTTACATGCCCTGAGTTCAAACGTCCTCATTTAACAATGCACTTTTTCATTAAAACTTCAGCAGATAGTATATTGAAGTTTTCTTCATTTTTCCCATCACATATAGTTGATCTGAGTCAAGTTATGCTGTTCATTGCTAATATCAACAGCACGCTATTGTCAATCAAAATTTCGCCAATACAATGTTTATTGCTTTCATTAATTCAATTTCAGATGTCGTTTAAGATTTTTGCTTTTCCTTTAAATTAATAGGTATTTTTAACAAGTAAAATAGTGAATTACTCTAGGATTTAAACATATTTCAATATTTTTCTTTATCTCTTATTTATGAGTTTTTATTTTGAATGTGGTACAGTAGATATTCTTCATTCACGTTTTATTTAGCATATTTAAGGTATATAAACGACTCAGTGTTCTAGCAAAAACGCCAGTAGCTATGGTCTTTGTAGGATATTTAATACCTAAATAAATTTTCATGTTCTATGCTTTCATTAAGATCAATGTTCTGCAAATGTTGACCTTGCTGTCTTTAATTTAACTTTGATTCAGAATAGCTTCTGTGTAAATTATTCTAAGTGTAGACAAATAGTTTTTTCAAAAGTGATATTAGTAGCTTTGTCCAGTACAATTATCATAATTAATTATACTATTTGTTGTGGGTGGTATATTTTCAAAATTTTGCCTTGGTATTTATACTAGCATAAATAATTTAATTATTCCAAATTAATTTTATGACAAATATATTTAAGGTTTTTATTATTATTATCATTTCAATACTCAATGAAGGTATTTTTTACAGCAGTCTTTTCTTTTTTCAGAATGCATTTCTGTGAAGGATGTTATATAAATATTAGGGTAAGATGATTTAGTTTTGCTTTCTGTAAGCATGAGCTGACATTTTTTTCTATTAAGAAATTTAATATTAGGAAATAAAGATTTAAAAATACAATAAGAACCGGATAGCTTTGAAATTTCTCAAGGTTGATCCTGAGCTATTTATTTCGGTTCATAATACCCTTCAGCATAGGATACTATTTGTTCTTATATTTTATTTATAAGCAAACTTTAACTAGATTGAGCTGCTAATTTGCACAACAAGAAAAACGATATATAATGTTTCGTTGGACTAAGAGATTATTCATAAGTCGTATCTACTTCTAAGAAAATAACACTGGCTAAATTATGATTAATAGAGGAATTTTATTTTTATTTGCAAGCTAATCTATGGGAGTAAAATTAAACAATTTCGAATTGAGAATTAGAATAGAGCTAAGGGAGTATTTCAGGTCTTGATTTAACATCATTCTTCTTCAAGGCAATTTATAAATCATCAGAGTGAGAAGAGATTAAGTTAGTTATATTCCAATCATCAGCCATTTACTTAGGTAATATTCTATTGTCCTGGTTGGAATTATCTAAGGCCAAAATGTACAATTAATGATATGTAGCTCGCTAAAATTAAAGATACTTTATGTAATGTATAAATTTAAGGGTTCATTCAATCTTTATTACAATTGTTGGAATAGGGTGCAAAGTTTTGGGAGTTATGCCAATGTCAATTTGACTTGACGGGTTGTTTAATAATACTTTTGTTTATACTGGATGAAGCCGAGAAGCAATATTGGTTTCTAGTGGCGGAATAATTGCATTTCCCTGATTTAAATTATCACTCGTACTTTCACAATCCAAATCATTTATTTCTAGTTGATTTTCACTTGTATATAACTGCATTTTACGCCAATGCTTTCCTTCAGCATCTTGAAAATCATGCATAGTTGGAAGGAGTATCAGCATGATTTCCATTGCCGGATTCGACTTAAAATATTCAATATTCCATGACCTGCTCCTCTAATTATGGAATGGTAATCATTAGTAAATGCATGATTTTGACGGTAGCAGCACTCCATAGAATTATGATTCTGTTGGCCACAAAAGCCCAAGATCTAGCCATTTTGAAATATAGACCTCGTAATTTCCTGATTAACGTTCTAAATAATAATTTTTTTAAATCTAATGGGCATGTATGTTGATATATATTTTTTGTTTTTATGGTAGTTCAAAGTTAGTAGTAAAATGGAAATCAACATACCAAGGTTAATTAGTAATTTGATCTTTTTTAAATGAGGTTCTGGTTTCCGTTGATTGAAATTTTGAAATTACCATACTATAATTCCACTTTATACCAAGGATTGTTATGCTCCCTTGCAACATTCTTCAATTTTTTTCTCATTCATCTCTACCTCTTAAATTATCACAATTTCTTCTTTTTTACTACCATCTATGTAAAATATCAATGAAATGTTGCGCACCGCTCATGACAATAGACGTGGGATCCCAAAAAACAAGGAATAAAATTACTAAAACTTCCTTACAGGTTAGAGTTACTCACGTCTTATCTGGTATTTTTACAGCTCAGACCTGGGTGCACAAAAACCCACATTGCTTAGCCTTCATATATCAAACTGCAAGGCAATACAAGTGAAGATAAAATACAGAAAAATTCAGAAGGGAACAACTCATGTCATTGTATTTTTTTAAATGAAATTACCATGGTGATTTCTGTTTGAAGTCCCTTCATAAATATTCTGATAGAAAATTTTACACCTTTTGATTGTCAAAAATGGTCTTTGAGAAACATAAGGACATATATACTATCTGAGGATAAATCTCTGAACTTTTCTATGTCAGAAAACATGGAAAAATAAGGAAAATACTATCTAACATGGAATCTCACACCTTTTAAATATCAGATACATAGATTGCAAAATGGACTATAAATTATGGTAAAATTCATTATTCAATATTTTATCATATTTATCATTTATATCAGGTTAATCAGCAAATCTTTCTAATCTCCTTTCATATAAAGATAATATTTACAATGTGGGAAAGATAAATAATAATTGTAGATAATCTTTATTTTAAAGAATGAATAAAGAAACAATGATAAGTTATTTTGTGGGTCTGATGTTAAGAATCAAGCAGACGAGTGAATTATTGATGTGAATAAGAAAGTATGATGAACACAAATCTATTGTGTCTAATCATGGAGCGTCCATCACACTCTTTTCACATTTGCATTGTGGACAAGCAAAAGCCTTTCCCATTCGAAGCCAGGGAGCACCAGCAGCATCACCATCCGCACCACCGGCAGCTGATTACTGATGGATAAGTATATTTTCTTTTGAGCTTATTTTCTTTTGGTCTGTATAGTTTCATTGAGGGCAAAGGCATGTAATAGAAAACACATTATGTTATGCATATCTTAACACATGTTTTCTATTTTGTAAGTAGCTAACAAATGTGAGAGCTCAAAACAAGCGATTCAATACTCTTGCAAAATCTCCTACTTTTTATTAGCATTACATCACATGTTTCTAGTGGAGCGAAAAAATTCAAATAGCGCTGCTATACACTTTTAAAATGTCCTCAATTACTTTTATCAGCATTACAGCACATAGAGCGACAAAATCCAAATAGAGAGGCTACCATTAACCAAAGGCGCGCTAGCTAATAAATGTAAGCTCGAAACGAGCAGAGCAATACTCTGCAAAAATATCCTCAGTTGCTTTTTTATTAGCATTACGTCACAAGGGAGCAAAAAAGCCAAATGCGCGCTAGCTAATGAATGTAAGCTCAAAATGAGCGATGCAATACTCTTTTAAACTTGCATCAATTACTTTTATTAGCATTAAGTCACATGTTTCTAAGGGAGCGAAAAAGCCAAAGGCGCGCTAGCTAATGAATGTAAGCTCGAAACGAGCGATGCAATACTCTTTTAAACTTGCATCAATTACTTTTATTAGCATTAAGTCACATGTTTCTAAGGAGCGAAAAAGCCAAAGGCGCGCTAGCTAATGAATGTAAGCTCGAAACGAGCGATGCAATACTTTTTTAAAATTTCCTCAATTACTTTTTATTAGCATTACGTCACATGCTTCTAATGGAATCACCCGCACCGCATTTCCATACCCTTAATTACGTTTTTCTGAATACTGTAGGTAGTCCATTAGCTTTAGATAGCAGCTGATACTCGTTTAATTATTTCTTCTAAATTACGTAGGGGTTTAACGAGACCTAGAGAATATTTTCATTACATTAGCTTCATTACTTAGCTTCATTTCGTAAAGTTCGGTCGTGCTTATAGAAAACTACGTTTTTTATTTAGCTGCTTAAATGAGCGATAAGCCTCAAACTAAACGCCATGATTTCAATCTCGGCGAAAATTTATCCTGTTTAGTTTCAACGTGGAATAATTATATAAATATTGGCTTTCGAGTTTGCAAGACCTACGGCCCTTATGGCGGGCCATATCCAACGCGCCAAGGGATCAACTTAATGGGGCGACAATACGACCTGTTGCTAGAAACAGCACCCAACATCTCTACCTCCCTGCTTTTTGATGATGTAGATTTCGATTCTGTAGATTTAACCTACGGCTTAAGAGTTTCGGTCGTAACGGGGCTACTTGGAGAAAAATTTATGTATTTGCAAAATGCCGAGAGAGAGCAAGAAATTGCATTGACGGCAAAGCAGTTCACATCGTGGCAGGATCAGAGAGCCGCGATTGCTGTGGCCATCGAAAAAACTGAAGGTGAAAATTGCTCTAAAATTAAATTTTACTTTATGTATCTATAGTGCGACTGCTTTTGTTGCTGTGTTTAATTGACGAACGTTGAAATTTAAAAATTTTTCAAGGAGTGGTCGCCCCAACGCCCGACAAAAGAGAGCTACTTAATCTTCATAAGGAGTCAAAGAAAATGCAAATGACTGCTCCCGAACCGCCGGCCGCAAAAAATAAAGGTGAATATTTCCTTTATTTAGAGAAAATGTTTTTATTTTAAGACTTAAATTTAAGCTCAATAAATAGCCGTTAAAACTAACGTTTGTGAAAAACGCTCTGCTTTTTTCAAAACTCATAAAACTGTAATTTCAGTCGAGCCATCTGCTGACAAAACGCAAGATTCCGTCGAAAAAAAGGATTCCTGCGACTTTGCCTCCAAATTACTTTGGGAAATTGTCAACTCCTGCAGTGTGTTCAAGCCGGATACTGCTAGCACTTCCGATAAATGATAATTTTTCGTAGCTTAGTTAGTTTCATAGATGCATTCTTATTTTAGTGGGACGAATCGTTAGTTTTAGTAGTATGTTTTCATTCTTGACAATAGCCGAGTTTGTATGCTAAAATCGATACCGCGCTTTGTTATTATTATTTCAGGCGCAATACTTCGCAATTGGCATTAAAATTTGATAGTAGTAGTTCGGCTTTTTACTAAATTAGCTTTAAAATGATTAATCGTTTTTCTAAATTACGCTATTGCAACTTTGTTCGGAGCAACGCTTTCCAAGTATGGCGCAGCCTGCACTTTATAAATTAACTTTTTCACCTAAGGGGTTCAATCTTTTTTCTACTGAAACGTTTCCAAACTACAGTGTAGCCTGCACTTTCTAAATTAACTTTTTCACCTGGGAGGGTTCAATCTTTTTCCTACTGAAACGTTTTCCAACTCGGCGCTATTTAGAAAACTTTTTCATGTCAGGAATTCAACCATTTCTATACGCTAAAACATTTTTCGAATCAGCATAGACTGCGTTAGTCAAATTAACTTTTTACCTAAGGGATTCAATTTTTCTCTAAATTACGCCTGGCGTTCTCCAACTAAAATAATAATTTTTTCGGTAAGCACATTATTCCTTTTATTGCGGTAGGCAGCTTTTATCTTCGTTTGAAAAAATATTCAGTGGAACGATATTAAATTACTACCCCGAGTATCAACGATAGGAGATTCGGGCTTTTTTTAACGAAGGTTGTTAAGTCAGGTTCCACCAACAAAATGTCGACCTGCGACTTTGAACTATTCTTCAAGACCTTACGACGATTATGTGAAAGTAAGTTTTCAACTGGTTTGTTTAAAAGCTTATGATCGCTTTTTCTCTGTCGGCTCATGCGTATGATAAATATTTAAAAACAATCTTTCTTAATTGCTCGTGCATCAGCTTAATATTTTTTAAAATTGTGAGTTTATATTTTACTTTTAATCGGCACTATCATAAATACATTTTACTAGGTGTTTTTTAACTATGTATTTGATCCGTTAAAGCAACATTAATTTAATGCAATATCCTTTATCAAAATATTAATTGCTTCACAATTTAGATGTTGACATAAATAATAAAAATAAAGTAATCATCGCCGACATATTTTGGCAACACGTCAAAGAAGACGTCAAGACCGAGTATAAGGAGAAGGCCAAAGCGCAAAACTCTATGGAAGAGCGCCACGGCAAGCACAAACTAAGCGGCTTCTGGCTGTTCGCAACCGAATTACAAGCAGAATTAAAAACCCCGCAAATTTCACACCTGTACATTCACACTTTGTTCAGTCTTTTAAAGATACCGTCCTTTCAAAACACAGTTTCGGAAGTTTTTATCAAAAATTATTGCACTTTTTTACTTTAAATGCTTGTAATTCGGTTGCGTACCGTTTAGTACCATGTAGTACCTATTTATTAGCTATAGACGTATAATATAAGTTCTTGCTTATATCGTGATTAGTCGTTCGTAGTGTAGGTATTTACCTTTTTTAATAAATACCTATTAGCGCTTATGTACCTTCACAGTACGATGTAACTCTTCAAAACAGTAGGTACCATCTTACGGCCTAATTTTAAAAGGCGTAGGTTGCTAGTGCACTCAATGCAATTACGTACCTTAAAACAGGCTTACCAACAAACGCGAATCGAATTCTATGTTGGGTGCTCGAAGGGGGTAACGTCACTTGAATGATAATACACCCCCTCGGCGCTAGAGCTACATACAGCTTTAGCCACTTGCTTAATACACCCCCCTGGCCTTGGCTTGACGCGCAGCTAAAACGCCCTGCTTAATACACCCCCCCTTGGTGCTGGTCTGAATCGCAGCTAAAGCGTCCTGCTTACAAAGCGGGTGCTTAAAGTGCAGGTGCACTATAACGTGTAGCGGTCCAGGGTGCGGTCCAGAGGGTCGGGCGTTACTACTTAGATCACTGAATAAATGAAATGCCAAATTTATTAATCAACAAAAAAAACTAAAATAACATTGGCCTGCTTACGAGCAAAACAAAAACGCATGACCTAATGTCAGCAACAAAATAAAACACAATGCCATGCTCCAATGTCAAAACTCCACCACTGCTCAATCCTCCTCTCATGATTGATTATAGTATATAACAATCAATCAAACAATGTTAAGTACAGATGAAATAAGTTTTAGACAAAGTCATAAGACCTAAACTTTACATCGGTAATTCAAATATCTATATAAATGATCTTAATGCATACATGATCCCTTTTACTGGACAAGTACCTTATAGGATTTTGAGGTGAAATAGATGGGATTAAATTGGGAACTGTAGGCATAATCCAAGCCAACTCATTGTATAGATGGATGCTCAATTGGTTAAGGGATTCCATGGCGATGCTAAGCTGTAATCAATTTGCTTCGGGTGTGTAAGTGTTAAAAACGTTTGAAATAAAGTTTGTACAGTGTAACCATACTTGGGCAGCAAGAAAATTCTGGGAGTGTGCAAGATTTTTGAAGGTCAAAAAATGGCCCTAAAATTGGTTGTATGGCAATAAAAACACTATTTTGACGTTTCTCATCAAGCACTATTTATTGGCATCAGAATATTGGAGAAAAACAAAAAAATTACAAAAATTGAATTCTGGGGGAGTATTTTGATCTCTGGGGAGGTGGTATTTTGGTTTCTGGGGGTGCATACCACATATAGGCGTGAGGGGGGTCTGGACCCCCCAGAAATCAAAATACCCCCCCCAGAAATCAAAATACCCCTCTCCCCTTCCAGGAATCAAAATACCTCCCCCAGAATTCAATTTATGAAAATTTTTTTCGTTTTTCTTGCAATTTTTTGATGCCAATGGATAGTGCTTGATGCGAAACGTCGAAAAATTGTGTTTTTATCGCCATACCACCATTTTTTAAGGCCATTTTTTTGACCTTCAAAAAATCTTGCTACCCCCAGAATTTTCTTGCTGCCCACGTATGGTGCATACCCCCAAACCCCCACGCCCAGGTGTGAGTGTAAGTACTGCCGTTACATTAGTTAGATCATGCTTACTTAAACAACCAGCTTTGAAAACATGTTGAATTACTGAATTTTGGTAGCTTAACTATGTTAATTAGCAAATTTTCAATGTTAATATAGATATGATTATTATAAGGATAGCTAATGCAGTGAAATAATGAAATTTCTGTCCTTTGTGTTATCTTTTCATGTGGTTCAAAAATCCTCTAGCTTGGCTTAAATTGGCAAAATAGGAAACATTTTCCTATGTTTTGATTTTCAAAATCCGTTGATTTAACTTGTAAAAGACATAATTTTCTTGCTGCTCTAGGCTTACTGAGTGCCTTGCTTAAGCTATTTATGGGTTGCTTCATATCATCTACACATAGGTGAGCATCAAAATTAGATTTACATGCATGATCTGTAATTTGCTTAATCGATTCAAAAGTGCTGACAAATGCAATGGTTTGCCCAGCGAGTAATAAGCTTGATTCATTTACATTAAGAGTTATGTTATGCATTAGCTTAAGCGCATCACACCCATGAATGCAATCAAAAATGCTCTGCTGCAGTTAATAAAACACAAAAATTAATGTTTATTTTATGTGCACCTTTAATTCAATCTCGTGTGCTACTGCTAATTTGTGCCCTGATCTTGACATTATCTTAAGCTTAGAAATAGCTGGTGAAAGCTTATTACATGAATGCTCTATGATGCGCTCAAACAATTGTTTACTTATCAGAGAATGTGTGGATCTGCTATGGATAAACATAATAACGTCAGTCTTTTTCTGATTTTTCCTTTAATCACTGGTAGGCTAGTTAATCTTAGGTCATCATTTAGGGTTTCATGATTTTGCTGTGCGTAAAACCCAACAATATTTTTTATAACTTTTGGATATTTAAATCTGTGTGACTCAGCTTGATTTATCCCATCATTTGATTCTTGTGCTTGCTCTGTGGTCTCTTCTTAATGCCTATTGTTCAATGCATCTAGTTCAACCTCATTAATAGCTATCCTTATGATATACCGTGATTGCCTGCTTTGTCAATAAGCTTTCAATTTATAAAAAGACACATAAAATTCTAAGGAGAATTGTGATTAAAAGAATGAAATCAAATAGATTAACTAACACTTGATTACTTCCTTTAAGTAAGCTGTTGATGACTCCAGTTGCCCCAACTGATGTTTTACCAAATAAATAGTCAAATATTTGCTCATTACAATCTAACACAGTACTTATTGCACTTCCTGCACCCAACAATATTTGATATACAGTATCTGGGCTTTCTGAGAGCTGCACAGTATAAGCCATTACTTGTTCTAGCTTAGCTGTGAGATCATGCAGATGCTTTTCTTGGCTTGAAGGTGTGCTAGTCTTATCATGGAGCAGAATAGGTGAGTCAAGTATGAATGTGCTCCAGATTCCGTTCCAAATTAGCTGCAATGATGGCTTGATTACCTGTATTGGGCCTTGACTTGTATGAAAACCAAATTCCTTTTTGAAAATGCCAATAATTGCATGTGTGCAAGCTATTTTTCTTGAAAACTTTACAAGATCAGAACTTCTCGGAGAAACAAAGTATATTTCACTTCCCAAAAAGACAATGAATCTTTATAGCATGTATTATCAATTTTATAGTTCCAAAAAATTTTAGAGCTTTTGACTTTTTGACATTGCGAGATCATCAAAACTTCCCCTGCAATTGTTGCTGGAATATTGTAATGTTGGAGTAATATGTGGGCTCTTGCCAATTCTCATAAGTTGCTTAGTCATGTTCAATTGCCTCTGAGATGACCTACACAACTCAATCCAAACATATTAAGAACTTTCTTGTTTCATTTGTAGAATTTTTGCTTCTAAATATTGCAATTTTGCGTTTTATGGATTGGGAAAATTAAGTGTGCTATCTAAACTACTGTTTGATATTTTTACATGCTGCTTATTAGAAAGTTTGTATAATAAATGACTGTCTTTACTCATAACTGCTTTTATTATAAGACCTTAAGCTGTATTACCTGCACTGATAAGGTTACACTCAAATGCTCTATTTTGTATTGTGAGTCCACTTTGCAATTCTTTTATGATTAAGGAAAATTCATGTTGGCATTATATGTGCCTGATTTAATGTGTCTGCATTTGGTTGTCAATGTAAAGGGTTCCCAAAATATTATGCCATCATCAACTGAACATTTTAAGGATGGAGGTGACGCCCTCCTACATCATCTATGTTGGAACTAAGTGTGTTGCCATCTGTGGTTGCTGCAGTTCCTTCTTCCATTAAAAAGTTTATTACACTTTTACAATGATCCCCACAGCACTATGAAAACTTGATGCTAAGATTATTCTTACTAGACCAAAATCCATGCTGTGATGATGTTAGTGCGACCTGATTCCACGTTTTTGTCTCTTTAGCTTTTTGTTAAGTGGAACACAAACAGCTGTTGTGATTAGCTCATATTTGACTATTCCTTTGCTATTCAAAAATCTGTATGTGTACATACTGTGTGATTGTAAATGTATATCTTGTAGTGCGCAAACATCTAACCTTATTTTATACCCAGTTTGACTTAGAAATGGTGGTATGCATTCTAAGCTATCTGGAATTGATAAAGCGAAATCACTATGTGATTTGTCACATAAATTAAAAGTTCGACCATTGACTTCAATAGTTTTTGAGCATGCTCCAGAAATCATATAATATGTTATCAAGCTTATCCAAAAGAGTTTGCTAGCATTTGAAATCATTGAGGTGAGTTGCTTTTCACCTCCCTCTATATTATGAGTGTGTGGTGCTCTATGGACACATGTTTTAGACATGTTTGTCTCCAAAAATTTTAGCATGTCTGCCTTGAAAGATGGGTCCTTAAGCCCAGTGCTTATTGGTGACCTAGGCGCGTTTACAGTCAAGTCTTGCTTGAATCACCCTGAGCACATGTCATTTTCACACAATTTGAGAATTTTAGTACATTTAAGTGTATAATTTTTGATCAGCTGGTATTTGTTTATAAAATAAATACAATAAATGATCACAATTCATTCAGCTTGCTCAAAAAATAGTCCATTTTCTATGCTATAACATGAATACAGTGTCACAGTTGGTCAAAGCTGATGAACCTGCTCACCATTGAATAACTCATTTCAGTGAAGTGAGTTTTTTTGAGATGAACTCAAGAAAGGCTGAACAAATTTTTATGAAATAAAGTGTATTAGATGGACAATTTTGGAATGAAACTATTTTGCCAAAGAAGTATAGCTAGCTTATAGCTACAGTATGCCAGGCTCGGAAAAGTGCTTAGACTTTGCTTAGTCCCTACAGTATACAGTTTAACCCTCGCGTTCCCGTGAACAAGGACAGTGTCTTAGCCGATCATTCTTTTTTCAATATATTTCATTGTATGTTTTGTATGATTACAAAACTTTGTCTAGATTCATTTTAGACCTAGTTACATCACGTGAAATATTCAATTCGAACTAGGAATTTAGGACACTGACTCCACATTTTTCTCCCATCCTTTCAATAGCACAACATTTATATTTCCGGATTTACTACATGCTACATCCTCTTGCTCATACATGTAGCTGTTACTACTGCTGTTACTACCCATAGTATTACTAGGTTTAATACCAGTATACTGTGATAAGTCTGGATGGATGACAGAGTCTGGACCCATCCAAATGAGTAAACTACCTTTAGGCTCAATGTGGAAAGATAATCATCTGTTTTTGATTCTGATATACCTGCTGTTTTTCATGATACACTAGCTCAAATTCCTGTGAACCTTTTGTATTTAAAACAGTACATATTCAAAAATCTCAAACTTGAAGGAGAATTAAACAGTATCTACTATATATTTGTGAAAGTTTGTTTGTTTGTTTGGGGTTGGCTCTGGCTTCATAATAGTTGGTGGGCTGACGTTTTGGCCCAAGGTCATCCTAGAGGGGTAAGGATCCGTAGCGACATTAAAATTTGATCAACCCCGCCCAGTCACCCTTTACAGGGGTGAAGCGGGTTGCAGCCCTATGCCTGAGCATAGCATTTTTTGGCACATTGCCAATTTTTTGCAAAATTTTAAAAATGGAAGAAAACTCAGTTTACACTCTTTTTTGGTTAAGGTACTTTGGCCGCTGCATATGTTATAACATTGGATCAGAAGCAATATAACCTACGCAGTGCTACAAGATGGGCAATGCTATAAGCAGGCACATAGGTGACCCTCCTATTTCGGGGGGTCCAACACCAATTTTGAGTGGTCTAAGCCGAAAATAGCACAAAATAATGTGTAAAAGTCCTATCTTTCCAGTTTTTTTTCTGAATTTGGGGCGGGTTTTGACCATACATGCACAGCATGGGAATTTAGGGGGTGAAAACCTAAAGTGCCTTTTTTGGGCCCAAAAATGGCCAGTACGCGTACAAAAACATTGTTTTTTTGGCGGTACTGATGATACTCTATCCTTCTAGAGCATAAAATCATAAAAAAAAATTTCGAAAAAAAGTCGAATAAATTGACCAATATATTGCTTAAAACATGAATATGTGGCGCAAAGCGCCACAAATTTGGCGATTTTGAGCAAATAGATAGCCAAAAACCCTTAAAAGACAGTTTTTCTACCAATTTTCAGGTAAGTTTAGGAAACTTTTGAAAAATCGCAAATTCTGGGTGGGGAGTGAAAAATATATTTGCGTGGGGGGGCTGAAAAATGATTCTGCGGGGGTGAAAACCCTTCCCCCAAACCCCCCAAGATCATGTAGGGTCCAGACTCCCCCTCCTCCAGTCCCCACAGCTATGTGCCTGACTATAAGATAGGACATGAAATAAGATACCTTGTGCTACAAGATAGGCAATGCTATAAGATAGGATGGGATATAAGATACCCTGTGCTACAAGATAGGCAATGCTATAAGATAGGTATAATACAAGATAACCTCTGCTACAAGATAGGCAATGCTATAAGATAGGACGTAGTATAAGATACCCTGTGTTATAAGATAGGCAAAGCTATAAGATAGGATATGATATAAGATACCATGTGCTACAAAATAGGCAATGCTATAAGATAGGATGTGATATAAGATACCCTGTGCTACAGGATAAGCAATACTATAAGATAGGATGTGATTTTGCTTCAACAAACAAAAAAATTTTAAAACATCAAAAATATGGTTTGACCAAAAACATTGTGAGAACATCCCAGGGGTGGGTTTCTCATAAGACGTCTAAGCTTAGACGCGTCTAAATTTATAGATTTAGAGGCGTCAATTCTTAACTGTGTTTCTCATAAGATGTCTAAGTTGGACGCGTCAAAATTTTGTCGAAGTTAGACGGGTCGATTCTTAACTGTGTTTCTCAAAAGACGTCTAAGTTAGACGCATCAAAATTTTGTCAAAGTTAGACGTGATTTAGACAAATCACTAGACGAGGCAGTGGGCTGGGTTAACTTTTGATTAAAAGCTTATTCTTTGCATCAACATGCACATATGAAAGTTGTTTTTGTAAAAATATGGCACTTTTGATGGTTTTAACTCGTTTTCAATCAAAACGACATTCATTTAAGTCTTGTAATTTTTATAACCTTCGGGATAAAGATTTTCACTTTCATTTTGGATTTACGAAAAATTGTTTTAAAAGAATTCATGCTTATTTGCCGGTGAAAGTACCTGCAAAGGGAAATCCAAGTTGTTCAACGGAATTAAAATTGGCAATAACCTTGCATTTCTACTGAACTGGAAGCCCTTATTTTGCTGTGGCGAAACTGTTTGATTTGCATTCGAAATCAACTGTTTCAAGAATTGTTACTGAAACCACGGATCAATTATTTGAGCATATGCTGAACAAAGCTATATTTTTTATGGGGAGTATTGAAGATTTAAATGCGATCAAGCAAAAATTTTATAGGAAATGCAAAATACAGAATGTCGTAGGATGCATTGATTGTACCCATGTATTGGTTTTAGCGCCCAGTGATGACAAAATTTATTATGTAAATTATAAACGACAACATTCTATAAATTGCCAAGCAGTATGCGATGTGGAGGGTAAATTTTTGATAGTTTACACAGATTGGCCAGGATCAGCTCACGACAGTAGAATTTTATCTGCTAGCAACTTATCATTACAGTTAGAAAATGGCACCCTACCCGGTATTTTACTTGACGATTCTGGGTATCCATGTGAAAAATGGCTTCTTATGCCTTATTTGAGACCAATTACTGATGCCGTAAATCAGTTCAATGATTATCACAGAAAAAAAGGCATGTATATATATGTACATGGCAGCATAGGTAGGAATATTTCAGGTTCATGACTGTGTCAGACATGTAACTTTTGAAAAAATTTTCACGTAGCAAAGAATCAATTTAAGATTCTTTATATTTTGTAAGTGCCTGGTAGACCATGTAGAAATAAAATAAAACTTGATCATTTCTTTGCAGCGAAAACTTTGGGAAATTAAGTTAGTAAGTAAGTAAGTAAGTAAAAACATGTGCCTGCATAAGTAAGTTTACGTGATTTCAGGTTTCAAGTTTGAAACAGAAAGAATACCAAGCCTAAGTTGAGCAATCACGTACCAACATGTCTTCAGCATACATTCGAGGTGTTCACCATACATGTACTTGGGGGTCGGCAGGTTTGGGAGCAGAGGCCGCCCCCATTGGCCCAAAATAATGCCCAAAATTAAGCATTTTTGATCGATTTTTAGCGATTTTCGGGTTGAAACGGCTAATTTTTCCGCCCAAGTCAGGGTTCCGCCCCCCCATAGGGGTACTGCCCCCCTTAGGAAAATCCTAGATCCGCCACTGTTTGGGAGGGTGTGCTAACCATACATGGACAGCAAGAAAATTCTGAAGAAGGGGGGTGCAAGACTTTTTCAAGGTCAAAAAATGGCCCTAAAAATAGTGGTATGGCGAAAAAACACCATTTTTCGACGTTTCTCATCAAGCAATATCCATTGGCATCAAAAAATTGCAAAAAAATGGAAAAAAATTCAAAAATTGAATTCTGGGGGTATTTTGATTTCTGGCGGTGGATATTTTGGTTTCTTGGGGGTGCATACCACACCTGGGCGTGGGGGTTTGGGGGGTATGCACCCCCCAGAAACCAACATACCCCCCTAGAAATCAAAATACCCCCAGAATTCAATTTTTGAAAATTTTTTTCGTTTTTTTTCGCAATTTTTTGATGCCAATGGATAGTGCTTGATGAGAAACGTCGAAAAATGGTGTTTTTATCGCCATACCACCATTTTTAAGGCCATTTTCTGACCTTCAAAAATATCTTACACACCCCCCCAGAATTTTCTTGCTGCCCACGTATGGTGCATACCCCCCAAACCCCCATGCCCAGGTGTGGTGCTGACCCTCCCTCCAAAAAGTTACTGACCCCAGCAGATTCTTGATGACCCCAGCAGAAAGGCTAAAAAAATTTGTTGAAAAGTTTTCATCATTTTTCAGATCGAATAATATAGAAAATGCTCAGAAACGTCTTTAACGCTAAGCTTAAATTTTTCTCAATTTTTAGACGATTTCCGAGAAAAAATTCTTTTGGTTGACCCTCAGAATTTTTATACTGTGCATGTATGATGTTCGCCAATTCTGCTTCCGCAACAGCTAAAAAATCTTGAAAACGAAAGACAAAAATTAACGTCTTTTGATCAATCGACCTTTTTCGGCTGGCTATCGCATTATATTCATTCAATAAACTTTGCCAGGCTTCGTTTTTTTATCGGCCGTACATGTAGCCGAAAAGGGGGCATACAAAAGTTTTTGATGCTTTTTGTATTCTTGAACAAAAATTGCAGTGTCCGCAGCAGAAAAATTCGGACATCGCGGGCGTTTAGCTGATTATTGGATTATTATTATTGGTTTTGGATGTTTTTGATTCAGAATCTGATTCGAACCGTGGTGACTCCATTGAAAATTTTTTCAGCATTCAATAATACAAACACACACTTGAAAAATATTTGCAATTACTGACAATTTGACGCCACTGCAGTGTTCTTCTACGAATTTGCAATTTGAATCAAAGAAACATACTTACACTAATATTTGTTTGTATTGAGCAAGTTACACCTAACTTACAACTTAGACGTAATTTAGACGTCCTATGAGAAACACGGTTAAGACTTTTAGACACACGCGTCTAACTTCCGTCTAACTTCGACGCGTCTAAACTTCGTCGAAATGGCGTCTAAGTTAGACGCGTCTAACTTCGATGCGTCTAACTTAGACGTTCTAATGAGAAACCCACCCCAGAACATCAAAAATATGATTTTGGCTAAAGAATTTTCAAAACCATTCTGTTACGTCAAAAACATGGACTTGATCAAAAAATGGACGACAAAAGACATTTAAAAAAAAATCTAAAAATTTAAATATGGTTTTTACCAACAATTTTTTTTAGAAAATCCTAAAAACATCAAAAATCTCAAAAAATAAAAAAATACAAGATACATATCAATCCCATATAGCTATCAGGCCTAAGTTCAGCCTGGGCAATGCCGGGCAGCTCAGCTAGTTGTTAAATAAACATCTGATCTATCATTAGACCCTAGTTTAGTACACGATGCTCTCTCAAAAGCTAGTAGTTATGTAAAGAACGCAGTTTCAGGAGTCTATAATCCCTCAGAACATTTTGTTGATCAGAGTCAGAAAACTTTAATTCTGGCCAGAATTCCTTACTCAGCAAACCAGTCCAACTAATTAATAATGCACTCCTCTTGATACTTGTTATAGCTGGGCTAGGCTATATTGCTTATTTATGCTCAATATTTTGCATTCATCACAGACAAAAATCAAATCTTATCATATCTGGCACTAATACTTCTACAAATATTAGCGCAGCACTACTTGCACTATTAAAATTAAATAAGAAAAACACGTTTCTGGGTTCCAAGGCACCGAACGTGTAATATAAACACACATGGGCATGGGGGGTATGCACCACCCCAGAAGTTGAAATAACCCCCCCATCAAAATACCCCCCCAGAATTCAAATTTTGAAATTTTTTTGCTTTTTAGCAATTTTTGATGCCATTGGATAGTGCTCAATGAGAAACGTCAAAAAAGGGTATTTTTCTGGCCATACAACCACTTTTAAGACCATTTTTTGACCTTTGAAACCCCCCAGAATTTGGTGCTGCCCACCTATGCTTATAAAGCCTTAGACAATCACATAACGCTTCATGACACTTTAGTTGCAAGCATAGAGTCAGCATCATGCAGTATTGCTAAGAATATGATCTTTAACAATTTAGATGATCATGTATATACCGACAGTGACTTTACAGTTCGTGATCTGACAGGTTTCTCATTTGACAAGCTCCCCTAACCGGTTTTGTCCCAGGTAGTTTTGGAAAGTTCAGCTCAGACTGACCAAGAAATTGAACTGTCTTTGGAACACTAAAACCAAACTACTACATTCAATGCATTCTATATAGATTACTAAATCTTTTACTGTTATTTTTACTTATAATTTCATGTGTTGTATATGCTCAAATATGTCACACAGTTTCTACACTTTTTGACTTGACACAACTCATTTTGTTTAAGGATGGCCAAAGTAAAGAAGGGGATGTAACATAGAAAATCAATATGAATATTCAAAAATGCACACAAAGTAGCCTATGTGACTTCAACCCTCAATTTTTAACTCAAGAATCAAGAAACTTGGAGTCCATGTGCAAATTGACTAAATCTCATCTATATTTCCTTTTGGTTAATGATAAGTACTTTTTTTGCATTAATCACTCTTCCCAATTTAGCTTACTTGGTTGTTAGAAGCCCCACACAAGTGTTAGTTTGCCTATGTTTAGATGATCCCTTTCCTATTTTTGTAATACTTATTCACATATGTTTTGTATTGATGTAATTTATTGCTCTAAGTTTTTCTAACTTATTTTTAAAATACTATTTACATAAGTCGTGTATTTTTAGGCAATAAGGCATTGTATAAATATTGAATGCCTTTATGTTATGGGTTCAGTTTTTGGGTTCTTGTGTACTCAAGTGTAATTTGTGTTCGAGCTTTATCATATTCGATTATTATTCCTTCAATAAATGTATATTGAAGTATGTTTAAGAGGACATCACGTAAGTAGTAGATACACTTTTAAACTAGCACTATCCTTGCCTTACACTTGTACAACCTGCAATTGAGCTATTTGAGCCAAAAATAGTTAAAATCAGTTAGAATACTAGATTTTCTTGACCATGACCCATATTGACAAATGTTCAGCTAAATTACTTCACAAACTTACAGTTATATAGGTGCAACTTTTACAGTTATGCTTGATTCAATCTAAATCCAAGATTTTAGCTTATTTGGTCCATTATTTGCAATGGCAGGGGGAGCAATAGTGGACCCCCACCTCAGTTATTTTACTTATCAGAAATGCATAGTGTGTGCAGTAGATACATGCAACATGTGTAGGTGGATTGATGTGTTGCAAGAGTAGACCACTGCTTAACACATTTGAGCAAGGGCCAAGAAGTCAAAAGGACCAGGAAGTGACAAATGGCAAGGAAGTCATTCAACTCACCACTCAATGCAGCAAAGGGAAGGACCAGGGAGTGATGAAGTACCAGGAAATAACAAAAGACCGGGGAGTGACAAAGGACAGAAAGTCATTCAACACACCACTGAATGCAGCATGAGGAAGGACCAGGAAATGACAAAGGACTAGGATGTCATAACAGCTCATTACTCCTTAGGCCCTATTTACTCCCTAGGTTAGCTAGGCTTTGCTTTACAACATTGACTTATTCTACACTTAAGACTTAGTTGCATAATTGGCTAAGTGAGCATAAAGGGCATGAAGTCAT
Source organism: Mermis nigrescens (assembly GCA_036768485.1). Classification (NCBI taxonomy): domain Eukaryota; kingdom Metazoa; phylum Nematoda; class Enoplea; order Mermithida; family Mermithidae; genus Mermis; species Mermis nigrescens. The sequence goes on from JAVLUZ010000548.1 coordinate 222,912, forward strand.
ACACTGCTTGATAAATTTCTATAATGCTGAGACTCAGTTTACACTCATACTGAGTTGTTGGGCTTAATTTAGTCTCACTTTGGCACATTCATGGCATATTTAAGACTGAGTGGCTGTGGTAGCAAGAGCGGACCACTGCTACATTTTAGCGGGATACATGCTTGACATGTTGGGGACTTCCCCTCCCTCCTCATAGGGCACAGGCACATTACTATGGGCATGTCTATGCTAGAAAAAGGATGTCAGGGTTATTCTACACTTAGTTCAGATTTAGTCTAAATTTAATCTCAAGCCTAAGCTGTCACTGTGCCAACTTTTGACCCTTCCACTCCTCAACTATATCCTATCTTTAATCATTGTATATGTTATAGTGTTGCCTATCCTTAACTATTGCCTATCCTTGAGCATTGTATATGTTATAAAACTGCCTATCCTTAAGCATTGTCTATCTTTAATTATTGCGCCATGACCCACACCTCAGGGTGTAGCTCCACCCCCTCACATATGCTTAACCACTGTATTTGTTATAACAGCCTATGCTTAATCGTTGCCTATCCTTAAGAATTGCCTATCCCTGACCATTGCCTTTCATATAGCATTACACCCAAGGGCACCATGTATAATTACTTACATACATTAACCACCCAATATTCTTGTACAAATATTTTTTGGGGTAGGGGTTTTGCACTAGCCTCAACATCATACCGCGAATATTGTTGAATTAAGTTCTAAAGAATGAATTTGCTTAGGTTTTTACAGAATCACTTGATCTTTTATTCTACCACCAAGACTAAAATATATAATTGAAAAACAAAACATGCCAACAAATTTTGTTTCATTACCTAAAATTGCTTCTGAACGCACTAAATATATCAAATAAAAAAACCACTTCTTTGCACTTGAGAAGTGTATATAGAAACAAGGTTCAACTCACAAACACATAATGACTATGGAGATTTGAATTCCAGAGTAGTATGTTGTACCAATATATGTGAAAGAAACATCTGAATTAACTTTTGAAAAACATGTTGTAATTTTTTTCAGTGTTACATGTTCCTGTTGACCTGACTTGAAACAAAAAATAAAAACAACAGTTGATTTAAGCATCAAAGAAGCAAAAAAGTATCCTGATTAGTGCTGAAAGTGTGGGACAATGTTTGATGTTTCAGTTGCTGAGAGGAGGCATGCATTTTGATTTTCAGTCATGTTGTGGCTCATCATTGACCACAGATCAGCCCAGCTCTCCAGATGACAACCAAAAATTGGCCAGAGGCTAGAGAATTTTCTTCATTTTTTGCATAGTGACTGAACATGCTAATTGCTGACATTATGCTTATTAAAGTTAGTCAGGGCAAAATACAATAGCAGAAAAGGAAATAGCACCAAATAAAGTGTCTATCACCACCACAATTGTATAATCTACATCTTTAGGAGGAAAGAAAATACCCTATTGATTGATACATGTGTAATAAAAACTAATCTCTCATAATACACTGAATAACACATATCTTATAAATAATATCACACAATGATAGATTATTATAACAACACAGAGCTGGCTTATCACTTAGTAACACTAGCACACACTATAGGGCAGTTTTGTTATTCATGCATTTAGCAATAAAACAATTTGCTCTTTAAAACTAGAAAAGCTATTTTGAGCGGCATGTGCAGATCAGAAACTGGTGCCAGGTTAGCATCCCTTTATTTCAAAATAAGACTCACTCACACTCATTCGCCCTGATCCCTGAAAAATGTACCATTTATGTGAGAAATGACCATTGATTAAAAAATAGATAGCACTCATTTTATGCTGTCTTAAACTCCAGCAAACTGCAGTCCACATGAACACGTGAACACCCAATGCTTTAGCTTACTAATTAAATGAATAACACAAGATAAAAAGTTAGCTTATAACACTAAATGACCATAGAAATCTAGAGCCGGCGCCAACTAGCTCCCCCAGGAATGATCATTGCCCCATGCATTAAAAAAGTAAAAAGCTCCTGTTTTGTCCCTCAACTTGCATTCCATCCTATCACCAAGAAACTGATTTATTTTCCATCCATTGCATCTTTGATTTAATTGAATTCATCATAATGCCGTTTTAATATAACCCTACTGTAGTCACTGAGTAATATGTAGCATCCTCCGTTCACAACAGTCGACAGACTAATTAAGCCAGCCACCCCAATCAACTACACCACCCCAAATGACTACATTTGGAGCTCCTACATGGAGATTTTATTCAAACATCTGTCACTCCCTACACAAAATTGGAATCACCAAAAGTATGCTAATTGCTCAACGTTCTGCTTTGTGTACCATAACTTATACAAAACTGAACTCTAAATGCTTGTCTCAGGCTCCCACCACATCATACAAGACTAGGTCTCTAAGTAAAAAGACAATAAATAAGATGGGTACTATTGATCTCCAAGAATTACAAACACTTTTTACTAACATTGCTGAGCACACCTGGGCATTGGAGGGGGTATGCACCCCCAGAAACCAAAATACCCCCCCTCAGAAATCAAAATCCCCCAGAATTCAATTTTTGAGAATTTTTTTGTTTTTTTTTGCAATTTTTTGATGCCAATGGATAGTGCTTGATGAGAAACGTCAAAAAATGGTGTTTTTATCGCCATACCACCATTTTAAGGCCATTTTTCGACCTTCAAAAAAATCTTGCACCCCCCAGAATTTTCTTGCTGCCCACGTATGGTGCTGAGGACATTACTAGGCGAACATTAGATAATTTTTTAACCACTGTCCAGGACCCATTACCCCTGCTACTCACTCAGACCCAACTGCCGCTTTTTTATGGTAATTCTAATGAAAATATTTCCAATTGGCTCTTACTGTTTAACTGCTTCACTACCGTCCACAATTCAAATGAACAATGGAAAATATCACTTTTGCCTACCTTTTTACTTGGACTTGCCCCTACTTTTTCCAATCAAAAAGAACAAGATACACTAAATAAACCATTAAATTATCAGCAATGGATAAATGAATTAAAAACCAAATTCCCTGTTGCTAGAGACTGTTCTCCGGGAAATGCAATTAGTACATAGAACTTAAAATCCTAATGAAACTGTTTCTGAATTTTCTGTCAATATTAGAAGTTTAGTCTAAGCAGCATACCCTACTCTTAACACTGAACAGCGTGAAACAGTAGCTTAAGGTGCTTTCTTGCGAGGCATAAAACCTGAGATTTAGCGTTACACAATTCTTGGCACTGAACCCAAAAATCTGGAAGAGGCAATTAGGAGAGCAACACAATAGGAGATTCAGGAGCAGGCATATAGCACCTCCACCCTTATTTAAAATCACACGTTACGCAAGCTCCCAAATTTTCTGTCTTAAATGCTAGCATGAACAACTTATCCCACCAAATAGCTAACCTTAATGTGCAATCACAACGTGCTAAGTGGCAGTCTAAGGGACCTAAGGACCGCAACCAAGGCGCCTGAAAGCGGGATGAGAGCTCTTGGACCAGCCAGGGTAAAAATTGCTGTTGGAAATGCGGGAGGTTAGGTCACCATGCAGTTAGGTGCAACCAAAACTCACATTCTTCTCACCATAAGTCGCATGCTTATAGAGCAAATCAATAGTTTTTGACCAAGTTTACGTATGGGAATGGGAGTAAATCACCCAAGGCACCAAGTTAGGTTTAACACCCCAACTTTTGGTAGCTCAAGGCATAATGTAGTTGCAATGTGCAGAACTGCCAATCCTTGAGGAAATGAAAATGGATTCAAAAATAGGAATATAAATAGTGGTCAAAGCTCAAATGATTTTACTATTTTATAAAATAATTTTTGTTTGGCTGAGTTGTATCCAGAAGGCACTGATTTTATTTATTTTGACTTGAAAGGCCATGAATTTGATTCTGTCAATTATTTGGTCTTGGAAGGGTTGGGGAAAAGTGAAGTTTTAGAGCAAAAGTCCTAAGCGAAGAAAATATGGCTCTAAACTCCTTTCCCATGGCACAGAATGTGGAAAATTGCCCATTGACCTAGCAAAGTTAGGTGGTGGTAGCATTTTAGTCACAAATGAAAATTATTCTTAGAACTGCAAGAAGGGAATGTTTGAGCACCTTCTGGTCATGAATGCGCTTAGGTCACAAAAACTTGATGCTGCAGCTCAAAATGTCATTAAAAATAAAAGTTTTTGCATTCATGATAAATCCCTAAAAGATCGAACACCTTGTTGTAGTACACTAACAATACTTTGTTTCCTGACACTTTCCATGCCATTAAGACTATGTCACACTGCTCCTAATGTATGTATGTATAATGTTTGTGGAAAACTACAGGGCGGATATACCTTAGCTGTCCCTAAAACAGTAGAATGTGTACCCCCACTCCTTAGCTCCGCTCCTTATAAAATGAAGGTCGATATTTGGGTACCTATAGACATACCCTACACAATTGAGGCTATATAATGTTATATACATAATTGAACTATATGCACTAACACTGGTTTTCTTGAAAGCAAGGGGATAATTTATGACAGAACCTCCACAAAAGCTGTTAGGGCCACTATTTGTTTTGTAGCTTGAAAAACAAAAAGGTGGCAAGATGATACTCTTTATAATGATGTATATATATATATATATATATATATATATATATATATATATATATATATATATATATATATATATATATATATATATATATATATATATATATATATATATATATATATATATATATATATATATATATATATATATATATATATATATATATATATATATATATATATATATATATATATATATATATATATATATATATATATATATATATATATATATATATATATATATATATATATATATATATATATATATATATATATATATATATATATATATATATATATATATATATATATCTTTATTTAATTTAATTTGCAAGATGATACTCTTTATTATACTAAAAATGATACTCTTTATACTCTCATGGATTTTGAGCAACAAAAAATGATAACTGTAGAATTTTCGTGGAGTTGTCATGATTTTTGCAAGACTACGATAAATTTTTTCATTAAACTTGGTCATGTTTGAACTACAGACAGGACCACACATGGGTGTGGGGGGTATGCACCCACAGAAGTTGAAATATCCCCCAGTATTCAAATTTTAAAAATTTTTTCGCTTTTTTAGCAATTTTTTGACGCCATGGGATAGTGTTTGATGAGAAACATCAAAAAATGGTGGTTTTTTTGCCATACGACCACTTTTAAGACCATTCTTTGACATTTGAAAATTTTTTCACCCCCTTACCCCAAATTTTGCTGCTGCCCACCTATGGACGGGACTACGCTTAGCTCTAATTTATGTGATCTTGAAGGGTGCCATGCTCAGCGCAGAAAATGCATAACTGTTGATGACACAGTGATCTGGGATCCATATCCACTAAAATCTTTTGTAAGTACCATAAGCTAGGAACATTCATGGTATATGTAAATTTTTCCTTTTTAATAGTTAAAGAATTGCAAAGTGGATTTACACTGACCAACCCAATAACTGGCTGTGGGCTAATCAGCACTTATGACACATTGCAAGGCAGTTCAATAAAAATTATTATGGGAAGGGATAGTTTCTTTTGCAGAAACAGTATGAAAACTCTACTCAAAAACCCAAAATACTACTATTTTGCCCAGAAAGGGTATAACTGATCCGGAAAATGCTTAATTACAGTACCTAGAACAGAGTATTCTGCAAATCGAACATGAGGGATTTAAAAATGTCTGGTTAGAACTATGCAGGTCTGCACAGCATCACTTAGACACTATAATGCAAATTCTACACATTGACAGGACCGCAGGAGCCAGGATCTTACTTGAGCGCCCTGATATTCATGCTGTTTTTGCTGGGGATGTTTTTATGGTATAGCAATGTCATTAAGTTAACACTACTAAAATTTATATGGACTATAAAGTACAAGAAAATGTTATTTAAACTTGCCCATTGAGATTGGCGCTCAGCAATTTTTCATTTAAGCTAGGGGCACTGATTTAACTATGTTTTCACATAAAACTCTATGTGATAAGAGAATAGCGAGTATTTACCAAGAAGATAGCAACTATTTCTCTTCTCAAAGGGCTACACACGCTGCCTAAACCCCAATCCAACTTATCTGGAGTGAAAACTGGACCTCTTTCACTTTTTCTTCCCGACTTCATTTCATGACTTTAAGAGCACTTTTTATGATATCTGGAGCTCCTACGAATTAGAACAGAAAGTAGATCATCTTATGGAGTACACCTCCCAACTATCCAAAAATCCTCAATTAATTTATCAAATTCTTGCAGGGACAGGGACCACAATTAACAGTGTCCTTGACCATAGTCAACAAAAATTCTGGACACCTTATTGCTCAGCCTGCTTTAGGCGCTTTGAGCACTTTTAGTCATTTACTCAGTGGTATATACCAGGCACTAATAAATCCTTTTGTAACTCTTATTGTCGTACTTATAGTCATAGCTATTATGTACATAGGATACTTAAGACTTAGAAATCACTTGTGAAATAGGTCTCAGCGTATGAATTTCCAGCTCATGGTAAATGAAGCTGAGGTGGAACTTTCAAGCCTTAGCATAAGTAGACCAACTGGGGTGCCAAGGAAGGGATTTTGTCAAAAAAGATTGAGAAAAAACAGAAACACAAATCAGTCACTTTTGGGCTCCTTATGCGTAAACAATTCAGTAAGTGTCAAAACACTGAGTCAATCTCTGACATTATAAAAGTACTCATTAAATTTCCAGTGATAAAAATTGCTTTACTCAAGTATGACTCTGAGGCATCCCTTATAAGTAGACGTTTAGTTGAATATCTTTCTGGGACTGCTTCTGAACTTAATCACATCCTTGAAGACACACAAACTCATCACTTCATCCGGGCATGAGATAGAGGCTACTAATTACACTAAATTAATGGTCACCATAGCTGCACAGTGTGTAATTGAGAAGCCTAAAAACTGGGCAGATCCAAAGATCCGCCACTGTGCAGTGTTTGGTTGCTTTTGTGAGCCGAACCAGTGCTCAATTACCTAAAATTTGCACAATTCAATCCAGAGATTAAATGTCATCTCGATGGGTTAAAGCACAAAAGAATGCGCAAAAGCTATAAATGGCACGTCTGAGCAGCAAAATGAGCTGACAGGAAAGCACATCCATAACAGGAAAACAAGCTGCTGGGAAAGCACATCTGAACAGCAAAACGAGCTGACAGGAAAGCACATTTATAACAATGAAACAAGCTGCTGGCCAAGCACATCCGGACAGCAAAATGAGCTGTCGGGAAATAGCGCATGAGTTTGATGAGTGTGTATGTGCACTGCACTTACAAGTGCATAACAGTCAATTTTATAATTTGCAATTCATCTACTATGACTGAAATTAATGTAGACTGTATCTTAGGTTGTGATGAACTACATTTACTTAATGATGTGATTCTGCATTTAAACAATCACACTGTGACAATAAATAGGCACAATATTCCTTTTCTAAGAAATCACAAAACATTTCCATGGCATAATGGCATATTCAGCACTGATCTTGCTTCTCTTGAGCCCATCAAACCATCTAAACTTCTGACAATTCAGTGAAATTTGACACAAAAAAGTTGTTTTAATGACCCAATCAAATGATTCACATTTTTGCTGCCCTTCTATAATTGTATACATAAATGAGTACCCTCTGAAAACAATTGTAGACACCAGAGCTAGCATTTCAGTAATTTTGATTGCAACTTTATCTCATTTAAGAATTTTGCTCACTGATATATATCCTGTGAACAACATCATTAGGGAATTGGTAGGCATGACATACCTGTCCTAAGCACAATTCACTTTCCCTTACAATAAATGGAAGATACAAAAATATTACTCTTTAAATTCTGCAAAATAGCTCATTTGACCTAATTTTAAAAGTGGATATCGTAGCAATATACCAGACCGTGCTTTTTAACTTTACCTCCAAAACTATAGCCCTTGGACGAGAAATTATTAAGTTTGTGTGTAGCGAGGATGATGAAATTCCAGAGAAAATAACTGTTATAATGTGTAAAATAATCACTGTGCCCGCCATATGTGGGCAGCAAGAAAATTCTGGAGGGGGGGTGCAAAATTTTTTTGAAGGTAAAAAAATGGCCTTAAAAATAGTGGTATGGCGATAAAAACACCATTTTTTGACGTTTCTCATCAAGCACTATCCATTGGCATCAAAAAATTGCGAAAAAAAACGAAAAAAAATTCAAAAAATTGAATTATGGGGGGGGGTATTTTGATTTCTGGGGAGGGTATTTTGGTTTCTGGGGGATGCATAACCCCCAAACCCCCCACGCCCAGGTGTGGTGCCCGTCCGTTCAGTTATGGACATTCTTGGTCACTTTTGCAGATGGAGCTCAAATTATAAGACATGTGAATCAGATGTAAGAAACAAGAGTCATTAGTCCGTCCACCAGTCCCTGGGCAATCCCCATTGTGTTGGTCGAGAAAAAAGATGGTTCTGATCATTTTGTGTTGACTATAGAAAACTAAATGCTCTTACAAAAAAGGACACATACCCATTGCCACGTATTGATGACATACTTGACACTATAGGTAAAGCTAAGTGCTTTCCTACCCTAGACCAAGCTTGCGGGTATTGGCAAATTCCTGCCCACCTGTCAGATGAAGGAAAGACTGCTTTTATAACTTTTAATGGACTTTACAAATTCAATCTTTTACCTTTTAGACTCTGTAATGCACCAAGTACATATCAGCAACTTATGGACACCCTACCCCAAGGACTGCAATGGAAAATTTGCTTGGTTTACTTAGATGTCATTCTTATTTAATCTAAATCTTTTGATGATCATATGCAAAACTTAAAATTAGTTTCTGACCAGCTAAAACATGCAGGACTCAAACTGAGACTCAAAAAAAATGTGGTTTTTGCTAGGGAGGAGTTTAACTTCTTGGGGCATGAACTCACAGCCAATGGACTAGCACCTGATAGAATCAAAGTACACACAGTTCAACAAGCCAAACAGTCACAGAATGTAGATCAACTTAGGTCATTCCTCGGTTTAATCTCTTATTATTGCCGTTTCATTAAAGATTTTAGCAAAATTGCTGCACCACTAAATAGCCCTCTGCAGAAGAATAAAACTTACTTATGGACTGATGAGTGCCAAAAATCATTTGAAAAAATAAAAATTGCACTATCAACCACCCTACTCCTGAAATTACCAGATTTTACACAAGACATCTGGAAATGGAATTGGCGCTGTACTCAGTCAAGTTTTTGACAGTAGAGAACTCCCAATTGCTTACATTAGTGGATCTCTCCACAAAACCAGAGAGAAATTAGTCAACAATGGAGCATGAAGCGCTTGCTGTGTTTTGGCCTGTCAAAACTTACCACCCCTACATTGTTGGACACCAAGTGCACATTCAGACTGATCATGCCCCACTTCACAGACTTCTTAAGAAAGAAAATAACCTAACTGGGAGATTAGCTTGGTGACATGTCACAATGCAACAGTTTAGTTACACTCTTACTCACAAATTGCAAGAAAAGCACAAAAATGCAGATGCTGTTCCTCATCTTATTGTAGCTAGTATTACGAGGAAAATATACGCATAATAGATGAGCAACATAAGGATAATGATCTTATGGCCATTATTAGCTACTTAGAAACTGGTACACATCCCCAATGTAATATTTTATCTAAACCTAAATCATACACTATGATAGATAAATGCCTGTATAGACAGGTAGATAAAAGTAGGGGATACCATACACTGGTCATTCAACATTCCCCATGCCAATAAATACTAGAATCCTATCATTATGATATTTTGTCTGGACATTTTGGATTTGAAAAGACTTATCAGCGAATAAGGCAAAAAATATTCTTGGGAAGGGATGATAAATGATATCAAAAAGCACTGCACTAAATGTCTAGGATGTGCGACTCATAAATCCCCCACACACAAAACACGGGCAGCTCTGTGTCCCTTGCCAGTGAAGGTCCATTTGATCATTTTGCAACTGATATTTTGGGACTGTTACCCATGACCACACCTGGGCGTGGGGGTTTGGGGGTATACACCCCCAGAAACCAAAATACCCCCCAGAAATCAAAATACCCTCCCCCCCAGAATTCAATTTTTTGAAAATTTTTTTCGTTTTTTTGCAATTTTTTGATGCCAATGGATAGTGCTCGATGAGAAACGTCGAAAAATGGTGTTTTTATCGCCGTACCACCATTTTTAAGGCCATTTTTTGACCTTCAAAAAAATCTTGCACCCCCCCACCCAGAATTTTCTTGCTGCCCACGTATATGCCCATGACTCATTATGGAAATAAATATATAATTATTTTTATGGACTACACGTCATTTTCACTATACAATGAAAAATTTTGAGGGTTTTTGAACTTCCCTGAAAGAACAAGAAAGATTCAGAGCATGAGACATAGCTCATTAGAAAGTCTAGCTATTTACCAAAAAAATTTTGAAATATATCAGAAACTCACCAGGTAATAGGGGAAAACACCAAATGCTACAGTACAACAGCCTTCCTGGCAGCCATATTCAAAAACTGGAATTATTTAGTAAATAAGACAAATAAGATATCATTTGAACGAGGTTTTTTTGGGCTTTCTGAAATGTGCTTAAACATCAAGAAATATAAAAAATAGTGCAAGTAAAATGCATACCTTATATGGGCAACTATATTGGAAAAAACTGAATTGAAATTGCAGGACAAACTATTCAAAAACACGAAAAACAAAAAGGGGTGAAATGTAGAGCACAAAAATATCTATTTTGCTATTTTCCAAAATATAAATTTAATCTGTATACTGTAGTGATCAAGCAAAATTTGAGCACTTTTTTGAGCTTAGCATACTATAAACATAAGCTAGCTATACGTTTTTCTGGCAAAATAATTTTATTCTAAAATTGTCTACCTAAAACACTTTATTTCATGAAAATCCATTCAGTGGTTCTTGAGTTTATCTCAAAAACCTCACTTCACTGAAATGAATTATTCAATAGTGAGCAGGTTCATTAGCTTTGACTGACTATCAAATTGTAGGCATGTTATAACATAAAACATAAATTAATTTTTGAGCAAGCTGAATGAATTGTGATTATTTATTGTATTTATTCTTATAACAAATACCAGCGGATCAAAAGTTGTACTCATAAATGTACTCAAATTCTCAAATTGAGTGAAAACGAGCTGACTATTTAAATAAGTGGGTTGAATGCTTTGCTATTTCTGATTGCACAGCTAGCACAACTGCTTTAATGTTCATTGAAGGAATTTTATGCTGTCATTCGGCACCAAAATAATTACTATCTGATCACAGAACAAATCATATGTCTAAACTTATTTCCGAAGTCTGTGCTCTTTGTGACACAAAAAAACTTGACACTAAACCCTACCACCCCAAACTGATGGGCTAGTAGAAAAGTTTAATCATACACTATCAAACATGCTTTCTATGTATGTGAGTCAGAATCAGCGAGATTGGTATGTCCTTCCATATGTTACTTTTGCCTATAATCCAACACATAAGACAAGCACTAAATTTTCTCCATTAAAATTGCTTTTTGGTCGGACTCCAAGATTACCTATTGACACTGCTCTAAACTTTAAGGCTCCTTGATACACTATTGATTTAGATGATTATTTAATTGATTTAATGCAATACTTAAATAAAGCTTGAACTTTAGCTAGAGAAAATATTTGTCTAGCTCAAGAAACTATAAAAATACTATGATAAGAAAGCGTAGCTTGTTAATTACAAAATTGGTGATCCTATCGTGGTCTTTAACCCTAACACACTAAAAGGTAAAACTCACAATCTAATGTACCAGTGGAATGGGCCCTATAGAATTGAATCAATTAAAACACCCACTCTCATCTTTGAATCACTTAATGAGAAGAATAAACTCGGATCAGAACCATACACTTTAATCAAACAAAACTCTATAAAGCTAATATCAATGGTAATGATGACATAGATGTACAAGAGAACCCGACTAGCCCTGAGGCTAGATTTTGGCAGGGGGAAGGAATAAAACACCAGAAGCTAGCAATCCCCTCTCTACTCTTATAATCTTCATAGAAGTTAGAAATGAAATTTTATCAGCAAAAAAAGCTAGTTTTAGTATACATAAATGTTTAATCAGCTTGAATTTCTCTTTTGATTGTTTCAAATCAGGTAGACACTCTTATCACAGCACACATCTCTCAGTTAAATGATGAACAACACTAAAGCTGATAACCAACTCAAAAATCAACACCAAAAGCAACCCACTCCAAAACCAGCCCCAAAATCCTCTCAGCATCCCAAAATCCTTGACCAGAGTTGCCAACTGAAATTCAATATATGGTTCCACAACATCGATTTAAAAAGCTATGAAATGAGCTTGATTATCTCTACTTTTGATCTCTATGACTGAAGGATGAAGTTAAACATATTAAAACTGAACCAACAAAGACATCCAACAATGCTTTGCAGTCTAGCTTTTCAAAAATTCACTAAATCTTGGACTATTTAATTAATACTTCACACTAATCTCTAGACCCTGGCTTTTGAACACATATTACTTGTGTAAACATACTTATTTCCGTTTATTTCATTTGAATATGGATCGGAATTTACTGGCTATTACTTTGTAGATGTCTGCCAGCTGCCAAAAATTGCTTACTAGTTCCGTTTCATCATCAGCAGATTCGATGGTGAGTGCATCTGACAACAGCTGACATAACTGGAAGAGGTAAGCATAGCACACATACGTGGGCAGCAAGAAATTTCTGGGGGGGGTGCAAGATTTTTTGAAGGTCAAAAAATGGCCCTAAAAACGATGGTATGGTGATAAAAACACCATTTTTCGACGTTTCTCATCAAGCACTATCCATTGGCATCAAAAAATTGCAAAAAAAGCGAAAAAAATTTTCAAAAATTGAATTCTGGGGGGGGGGTATTTTGGTTTCTGGGGGGGTGCATACCCCCACCCAAACCCCCCACGCCCAGGTGTGATAGCACAGCCTGAACCTGAACAGGTCCAGCCCAAACAACCCAAGCATTCAGATCAGTACACACAGTCCGAAGAACCTATCCCATCAACAGAGCTGAATGACCCCAAACAAATCCCACCAAAAACACCTCTTGCACAGCTTACACAACAACCTCAGGCAAGGATTCCAATATTGCTGGCCAACAATTGGCTGAGGGTCATGCACCAACGCCCAACTGACCACCATTGCATGTATGTACCACATGATTGCTCAACTGAGCAGGCTGTGCACCTTCTAAGATTGGATCCGCACATTCACAATACACTGGCTTATCAGAACTGAGAAGTCCTGAGGTTATGACTGGCGAGCCTGGTCACACTCAACTTTTTGCTCTGGCCTGCCTGGACGGCCAGGTGCTCCTCTTTGATGTCAAGGAGCTTGGAGGAGATTCCAACAACATACAAGCACTACTAAAGGACCCCTAATTTCCTTATTATCTCTTATGGACCAAGTACCTTAGACACTACTGACTTGTTACTTCAGGGATAGCCCACTGTACTGGATCTGCAAGGGGTTGTGAATAAACTGAACTGATCCAAATCTATTCCCTAGAACAGCAGACAAACCAACACTGCTCACACACATTAGGTCAATCTTCCGTTAGGATGTACCACGTGATGAACCTGCCCGTTGTGCATTTGAGGCAATTGCAACCATTGATTTGTTCGCATTCATTGACCAAAACTACAACAGCATTGTGCATGCCAGTATTGTTTGGCCAGATTATGGAGTCTGGCCATGCCCAACAAACACTTCCAGCCAGCAGCAGCCACAACAACTACCACAAGCAACTGATCAACACACAAGGACCATTGATAGTACATTCACATTGGCCACTAATGGCTGGCAATACAAACTGAAGACAAATTTGCCAGATTGATTGAAAGAACACTTGATGACTTCTACAAGCATTTTTGCCATTGTATGGATTACTAATGGACCAGCAAATATTACCGCTTTAACAAACACTGGGTCGAGGTACTCCATAGCAATTTCCAGGACTGTCTGAACCTGAGCTACACCACAAGGAACAATGAATCAGAAAAGCGATTGATTACGGAATGCAGAACAAACACATGCGTTAACATAAGTGATTACGGTGATAAAATTTACTATCAATTTATTTTGTGTATAGCTTTTCCCTTCTCATAGTAGGGGCACTGTTTAAAATAGGGAGGAAGAATGTAATGGAAACTAATCTATCATAACACACTGAATAACACATATCTTATGAATAATATCACACAATGATAGAATATTGTAACAACACAGAGCTGGCTTATCACTTAGTAACACTTGCACACACTATAGCACACCTTTGTTATTCAAGCATTTAGCAATAAAAACCATTTGCTCTTGAAAACTAGAAAAGCCATTTTGAGCGGCAGCTGCAGATCAAAAACTGGCGCCAAGTTAGCATCCCTATATTTTAAAATAAAGCTCACTCACACTCATCCACTTTGATTCCTGGAAAATGTACCATTAACATGAGAAATGACTATGGTTCAAAAATAGATAGCACTCATTTTATGCTGTTGTTCACTTCAGCAAACTGCGAGTCCAAGTGAACACCCCGTGTTTCAGCTTAGTCACTAAATTAATAACACAAGATAAAATGGTAGCTTATAATACTAAATGACCATAGAAATCTACAGCCGGCACCGAATAGCTCCCCCAGAAATGAACATAGCCCCATGCATTAAAAAAAGTACAAAAGCCCCTGCACACTCCCACAATTTGCAGTCTGTCCTATTGCCAATAAACTGATTTATCTTCCATCCAGTTGCATCTTTGTTTTAATTGAATTCATCATGATGCCATTTCAATATAACCCTACTGTGGTCACTGAGGAATATGTAGCATCCTCCATTCATGACAGTCTACAGACTAATTCAGCCAGCCACCCCGATTGACTATGCCACCCCAACCAATTACACATGCGATTGCTGTCAAAATAATTGCAGGTAATTCCTCTTAATACTGGAAAACATAGAGTAGCATCAGACACAGTCTGACCTGCACTGCTCATGCTATACTGATTTTTCAGATAATGTTGCTGCCTATTCTGTGGGTCATATTTGCGGTTCACTGAACACAGTAGAGTATGTAATGCAGTCACACACACACATGGGCGTGGGGGGGTTTGGGGGAGGGTATGCACCCCCAGAAGTTGAAATACCCCTCCAGAAATGTTTTTTGCTTTTTTAGCAATTTTTGATGCCATTGAATATTGCTCAATAAGAAACGTCAAAAAAATGGTGTTTTTTGCCATACAACCACTTTTAAGACCATTTTTTGACATTTGAAAATTTTTTCACCCCTTCCAGAAATTTTTGTCACCTCCCCTGAATTTTGGTGCTGCCCACCTATGGTCACACACAATCATGCTTTAGCATTAAATATTGCCTATTAATGATTTATTTAGGGCAGGCTATATAGACAACAGAATCTCAAATTGCTGCATAAATTATCTGTAAATAGATCGGTAACATCAATGAAAATCTCAAATTGCTGCATTAATTATCTATAAATAGATGGGTACCATCAATGAATGTTTTTCACATTTTATTCCTCAAACACGCTCATGTAATTGTGCCATTTTTGATGTTTTGCTCGTGCTTCTTTTTGTGATCCTACTATTCCTCATACAAGCTCATATAATTGTGCCATTTTTGGTGTTGTGTCCGCACTTCTTTTTGATATCCTACCCAACTAGAATTTTTGCAACTAATTTGTTTTTATTTCAGGCAAATTAGTATAGTTTTAATTGATTTTATTATGGCATCCTCAAATCAAGATAGTTTAGTTTGTAATTTTTTTGCTGTCCAAAGTAATCCATCACTTGACAAATGCAAATGTGGAGTTGTGAATAATTGTTGGAAAAAACAGAAATCGTATTCTACTAGTACCATGGGCAATAACATACAAAGCCAAGCAGCACACTGATATGGAAAGCTGCTAGAAGAAAATAATCTAAAGTCAAAGATAATTTGAGCAATATACACAGTATTGGAAGCAGTTGCAAGCAGCCATAATCTCAGAGAAGCCAAATCTAACACCTTTTCCACTAACAAAGCAATATGCAAATTCCACTCCACCAAGCAAAGCAATTGAGAGAACATTTGAAAGGAAATAAAAATTTCATGCAAATCGTTTGATGCAGTCAAGATTGAAACACCAGTTGTGCAAGTGGCTGGCTGATGCTGGATTGCCATAAGCTGTTCGTTTAACCAGGGTCATTCAAGACCATGATGAATAGCACCTTCCCACGTTTCAAGGTGCCTAGTTGAAAAGACCATAGGAACTGCTTTTTTCCAGAAATATTTGAATGAGTAAAAAGCGAGATCAAAAGCCTAATATGCAAAAAAATGGAGTTTTGTCTAATTATGACAGATATGTGGAGCTCCCAATCCATTGATGCATACATGGCAGTCACTCACGACTTCATTGAAAGTGCTATGTGGAATCAAAAAGTTGCGATGTTAGAATGCTGTCCCTCCTTCGAAAAGCACACTGGGAAAAATATAGTTGACACACTGCAAAAGGTTATGGCAGATTTTGACCTCTTTTCTTAAATTGCACTTTATAGTATGTGACAATGGTGCAAATATTATGAAAGCCATCAAAGCAGGCCAGTGGAACATGTAGGATGCATCTTACACATGTTGCATCTTGTGATTATCAAGAGCTCAAAGTGCCAATACATTACTAATGACATATTAGCAAAAGTGAGATAATTTTAATTTATCTATTAAATTGTAACTTTCCATCAAAATTTACCCTCTGAAAACGTCATCTCAAAACACCTTATATACTCAATTAGAGGCAACTATAAAAAAATTGCAAAAATAATTACATGTTATACACTTTCTAGTCATTTAATTGCAACACCCTTAATAAATTGAGAAAAGTATTATACATATAATTCTCCTCAGAAATCAATGAGCAATTTTTCAAACTAGAGCTTAAATAATCATTGAAATTCATAAAAAATATTGTAGGCGGTGTAAAAAACAGTATATAGGTATTCAGGTTGTAAGCAAAACTATGGTTATTACCTTTATTTAAGATACATGTGATTCTTTGCATGCTTAACTGTGGGCCAAGTTCAAAAGAAATGCTCAGAAAAGTTCAAGTTAAGGCTGGTTTGTCAGGTATATATATATATATATATATATATATATATATATATATATGAATAAATAAATATATATATATATATATATATATATATATATATATATATATATATATATATATATATATATATATATATATATATATATATATATATATATATATATATATATATATATATATATATATATATATATATATATATATATTTACACAACAAATTTATTAGTAATCAATAAACTAAATCATTTGTAAAAATTTTTATCTTTAGAGATCATGGGTTTTCCTATCATATGCTATAAATGTGGAAAACTGGGTCATAAAGCAAATGTATGCCAATCTACAAACAATTTGAGGTTTAAGATATATCATTGTAGAATCTGCAATCAGACGAATCATACTACAGAAAAATGTTGGCATTGGTTTCAAAATAACAACTTTCAACATCAAGTTTTCATTCCAGTCATTAAGAATCAAAGAATCTTATTTAAAGCTCCATGGGGCAAGTCCTACATTCCATATGATGAGAGGAAATATTGTCCTCCTATTTATGCGAATAAAGGGAATGCTAGTTCTTCATCCAAGGTTCAGAACCATTGCAAAAGGTGCAAAAAATTGAATGAGGATAAGAAAATTTCTCAGGAGATAAAAGACAAGATCAAAAAAGTACGACAAAAATTTTATAACGAACGGAATTTTTACTAAATTTCTCTTTTGGGAGTGTTACGGACTTTGCAAATAAAATATACATAGAGTAATCTTCCTATAACTTTACATAGTTTGCAAAGTCTGATCTGCTGCAAATTTTAATCATCATCTTTGATTTCTGCAAACGGATCTGCAAGAAAACAGTCCAGTTAGATTATCATAACTGGTCTGACTTGAACACATTAGCTTTATGATCCTTTTTCTTCTGTAATTTCTACAAAAAAGCAGTTTGCCACAAAAATTATCATTAATACGGACTAAAATGAATAGGAAAGTCTATCTAATTGCTCTCTTTTCTTCTATATTTCAATCAACTTGTACCTGACATCGAAAGCAAAGTTGCGGCCCAATTCCCATGAAAGGCCCATCATCCCATCACGGCTGATAGCAACTTTTGCTCAAGGACAAAGACTTTGGCTTTGGATTTGATTTTTCTGAATATTTACCGTGTGATATTAAATATTTCGAGAAAATATTTCGTGAATTAGAAATTAGTGTACATTTGCATCTTTTCCGAATAGTTAATCGTCTTCTGTGTTCTCTAAACTATATATGTTCATGTTTCTCACTGAGAAACGTCATTCACCGCATTATTAGTTGGAATTAAATTTTGAATATTCCAAAGACACCCGTAGGAACCAAACACAGCCAACTTGGGGACGCTCGCAGAAACCAGCCGACTTGGGAACTAAGAGATTGTGTAGTGAGTTGACCACAGTAGGACTTAGTAAAGCTAAGTTGAGATCTAGGATAATAGAGTTTATCCTAAAATAATTATTTTTGTCGTGAACAGTGGATTAGAACCCACATTGGTAAAGATTGTAGTCATAAATAGAATAAAAAATAAACGTTTGCGACAAAAATGGCACCCTTGGCAGGGACTCGAAAATTATTGAATTTTATTGCTTCAGAATAAGTAGAAAATTAAAACTGAAGCATTTATCAATGAGTATAGTGATTATAGTTCTTAAAGCTGCCATAATAAGTTGAATGTTTGCTTGCATATTCTGTTTATTTTTGTGATATTAATATTGAATTATTGTGTGAGTATCTAGTATAGAGTCTAGAGATCATCCAAAGGAAAAGGTTGGACACACAATAAATAAACAGACAAGCAAAATAATTAACTATAGTTCTTAAATAAAGATTTAAGAACAGCCGATCATTGTTCTTAGAGTGAACACTGATAAAAAATTTAATATTATTGTCTGAATGAGCGATATTCAGCATAGTCATAGAAGCAATAGGTATTGTAGAAGTTCTGCATAAGTGTTCTATATTCTTCCGTTACATAGATTTCGAAATAGCAGATGAGTGTCTAGCAATCGCAAATAATATCTTAAAAGTTCTGAAAGATATTCTAGAATTTTTAGATTCAGATTAAAGCAAATATAAATTAATTAATATGAATAGTGATTCGAGTTATAAATTTGTCTCAAAGTCATGTCTGATTCGTCAGATGATTGAGTCAGCTCAAAAGAAAATAATACAATATCTTCAAAAATTTTGCAAATAAATTTGACGTTTTCCATTCAGCCTGCATTGTCAATCAAACAAAATATTGAAAATTTAGAAAACAGTGCATATATGTTTAAAAATATGTTCAAAGAAAATTTCGAGTTCAGTGGAAACTTTGGAGACCCAGAATACCCACTGGGATGCCCTCCAACAGTCTCTTAATAATATCGACTTAGAATCAGAGTTAAACATATACAAGGAATTTTGTTCGAAAGAAAATAATTTTGTGGAACTTATTTTTGAAGGAAAAGAAGCTTGCCAAGCACTTGATTGTTATCTATCTGAAATTAAGGACACTATTTCAAAATTACAATTAACAAATCGAGGTCAAGCTCCTTTTATTGCTCCTAGTTTATCAACTTATAGTTCAGAGCCAATAGCAATGCGTATACAATTGCCTAAACTTGAATTGCCCACTTATGCGGGCAATCACACTTAAAGTGGATCGAAATTTTGGGACTCTTTTGAAGCCGCAGTAAATAAACAAGACATCCTGTTCCAGAAATTTGATTATTTACTGAGTGCGTCAAAAGGAGCTGCAAAAAGTCAGTTGAAGGAATGGCAGTCACTAATAATATGTATAAGGACAGCTATAGAAATTTTAAAACAAAGATTTGGTGATAATAATGTAATTAAGCGAGCATTGCATATGGAACTTTGTTCTATGCCGAAATCTACTCGTAAGACTTTTGATTTACGTTGTGCTCTCACATCGTTTTCACTATACAATGAATAATTCCAAGGTTTTTGAACTTCCCTGAATGAACTAGAAAGATTAAGAACATGAGACATAGCTCGTTAGAAAGAACATTAAATTTTTCAGCTATTTACTGAAAAAAATTTAGAAATAAGTCAGAAACTCACAGAATAATAGCTGAAAACATTAAAAGCTACAGTATGACAGCCTTTCTAGCGGCCATATTGAAAAACTGGAATTCTTTAGTAAATCAGACAAATAGGATATCATTCGAACGAGCTTTCTTTGGGTATTCTAAAATGTGCTTAAACGTTTAAAAACATGAAAAATAGCGCAAGTAAAATGCATACCTTATGGGGGCAGCCATATTGGAAAAAAATTGAATTGAAATCACTGGACGAACTATTCAGAAACACGAAAAACAAAAAGGGGTGAAATTTAGAGCACAAAAATATCTAACTATTTTGCTATTTTCCAAAATATGAAACTTAACCTGAATACTGTAGTGACCAAGCAAAGTTTGAGCACTTTTTAGGGCCTAGCATACTGTAGACATAAGCTAGCTACACTTTTTTCAGCAAAATAGTTTTATTTTAAAATTGTCTATCTAAAACACTTTATTTCGTGAAAATCCGTTCAGTGGTTCTTGAGTTCATCTCAAAAAACCTCACTTCACTGAAATGAGTTATTCAATTGTGAGCAGGTTCATCAGCATTGACCGACTGTCAAACTGTAGGCATGTTATAACATGAAACACGGACTAATTTTTGAGCAAGCTGAATGAATTGTGATCATTTGTTGTATTTATTTTTATAACAAATTCCAGCGGATCAAAAGTTATACTTATAAATGTACTCAAATTCTCAAATTGTGTGAAAACAATGTGATTGTATAACATGACAATTAAAATCATTACATTAAGATTTAACACAACCTAGCAATGGC
>JAVLUZ010000548.1:244116-380072 GCA_036768485.1 Mermis nigrescens
CCATGATTAGACACAATAGATTTGTGTTCATCATACTTTCTTATTCACATCAATAATTCATCGTCTGCTTGATTCTTAACATCAGACCCACAAAATAACTTATCATTGTTTCTTTATTCATTCTTCAAAATAAAGATTATCTACAATTATTATTTATCTTTCCCACATTGTAAATATTATCTTTATGAAAGGAGATTAGAAAGATTTGCTGATTAACCTGATATAAATGATAAATATGATAAAATATTGAATAATGAATTTACCATAATTTATAGTCCATTTGCAATCTATGTATCTGATATTTAAAAGGTGTGAGATTCCATGTTAGATAGTATTTTCCTTATTTTCCATGTTTTCTGACATAGAAAAGTTCAGAGATTTATCCTCAGATAGTATATATGTCCTTATGTTTCTCAAAGACCATTTTTGACAATCAAAAGGTGTAAAATTTTCTATCAGAATATTTATGAAGGGACTTCAAACAGAAATCACCATGGTAATTTCATTTAAAAAAATACAATGACATGAGTTGTTCCCTTCTGAATTTTTCTGTATTTTATCTTCACTTGTATTGCCTTGCAGTTTGATATATGAAGGCTAAGCAATGTGGGTTTTTGTGCACCCGGGTCTAGGCTGTAAAAAATACAGATAAGACGTGAGTAGCCTCTAACCTGTAAGGAAGTTTTAGTAATTTTATTCCTTGTTTTTGGGATCCCACGTCTATTGTCATGAAGCGGTGCGCAACATTTCATTGATATTTTACATAGATGGTAGTAAAAAAAGAAAGAAATTGTGATAATTTAAGTGAGATGAATGAGAAAAAAATTGAAGAATGTTGCAAGGGCATAACAATCCTTGGTATAAAGTGGAATTATAGTATGGTAATTTCAAAATTTCAATCAACGGAAGCCAGAACCTCATTTAAAAAAGATCAAATTACTAATTAACCTTGGTATGTTGATTTCCATTTACTACCAACTTGAACTACCATAAAACAAAAAATATATATCAACATACATGCCCATTAGATTTAAAAAAATTATTATTTAGAACGTTAATCAGGAAATTACGAGGTCTATATTTCAAAATGGCTAGATGCGGCTTTTGTGGCCAACAGAATCATAATTCTATGGAGTGCTGCTACCATCAAAATCATGCATTTACTAATGATTACCATTCCATAATTAGAGGAGCAGGTCATGGAATATTGAATATTTTAAGTCCAGATCCCGGCAATGGAAATCATACTGATACTCCCCTTCCAACTATGCATGATTTTCAAGATGCTGAAGGAAAGCATTGGCGTAAAATGCAGTTCATATACAAGTGAAAATCAACTAGAAATAAATGATTTGGATTGTGAAAGTACGAGTGATAATTTAAATCAGGGAAATGCAATTATTCCGCCACTAGAAACCAATATTATTTCTCCGGCTTCATCCAGTATAAACATAAAAGTATTATTAAACAACCCGTCAAGTCAAATTGACATTGGCATAACTCCCAAAACTTTGCACCCTATTCCAACAATTGTAATAAAGATTGAATGAACCACATAAATTTATACATTACATCAAAGTATCTTTGTTTTGTGAGCTACATATCATTAATTGTACATTTTGGCCTTAAGATAATTCCAACCAGGACAATAGAATATTACCTAAATATCAAATATTGATGATTGGAATATAACTAACTTAATCTCTTCTCACTCTGATGATTTATAAATTGCCTTGAAGAATGATGTTAAATCAAGACCTGAAATGCTCCCTTAATCTCTTCTAATTCTCAATTCGAAAATTGTTTAATTTTACTCCCATAGATTAGCTTGCAAATAAAAATAAACTTTCCTCTATTAATCATAATTTAGCCAGTGTTATTTTTTCTTAGAAGTAGATACGACTTATGAATAATCTCTTAGTCCAACAAAACATTATATATCCGTTTTTCTTGTTGTGCAAATTAGCAGCTCAATCTAGTTAAAGTTTGATTATAAATAAAATATAAGAACAAATAGTATCCTATGCTGAAGGGTATTATGAACCGAAATAAATAGCTCAGGATCAACCTTGAGGAATTTCAAACTATCCGGTTCTTATTGTATTTTTTAAATCTTTATTTCCTAATATTAAATTTCTTAATAGAAAAAAATGTCAGCTCATGCTTACAGAAAGCAAAACCTAATCATCTTACCCTATTATTTATATAACATCCTTCACAGAAATGCATTCTGAAAAAAAGAAAAGACTGCTGTAAAAAATACCTTCATTGAGTATTGAAATGATAATAATAATAAAAACCTTAAATATCTTTTGTAGTCATAAAATTAATTTGGAATAATTAAATTATTTATGCTAGTATAAATACCAAGGCAAAATTTTGAAAATATACCACTCACAACAAATAGTATAATTAATTATGATAATTGTACTGGACAAAAGCTACTAATATCACTTTTTGAAAAAACTATTTGTCTACATAGAATAATTTACACAGAAGCTATTTTGAATCAAAGCTTAAATTAAAGACAGCAAAGGTCAACATTTGCAGAACAGTGATCTTAATGAAAGCATAGAACATGAAACATTCATTTTAGGTATTAAATATCCTAAAAGACCATAGCTACTGGCGTTTTTGCTAAGACATTAGTCCGTTTATATACCTTAAATATGCTAAATAAAACGTGAATGAAGAATATCTACTGTATCACATTCAAAATAAAAACTCATAAAATAAGAGATAAAGAGAAAATATTGAAATATGTTTAAATCCTATAACTGAATTGCTATTTTACTTGTTAAAAATACCTATTGAAAGACTGAGAAAAGCAAAAATCTTAAACGACATCTGGAAATTGAATTAATGAAAGCAATGACATTGTATTGGCGAAATTTTGATTGACAATAGCGTGCTGTTGATAGCAATGAACAGCAACTTGACTCAGATCAACTATATGTGATGGGAAAAATGAAGAAAACTCCAATATACTATCTGCTGAAGTTTTAATGAAAAGATTGCATTCAAATGAGGACGTTTGAACTCAAGAAGGGCGTGTCACCAAAGGCTGATTTTTACAGAATTTCTTATATTTAATTAGAAAATTAAATATAATGTAAATGCTACAATGAGTATTATTCTTTTTGTTCTACTTTAAGCTACATATGTATAATATTTCCACATGCATTTTACATTTTACATATTTATTGTCCTTAGAATATTATTTCCTATAGAACAACTCCCAGAAAATCCCTATTAACCAAAAGCTTGAAACTTTCCCTTAATTTTGTTATAAGGCCAAACCAATGACGCAAATGATTAACCCAAACAAGAAACAGTTGAGATCATACGTGGGCAGCAAGAAAATTCTAGGAGGTGCAAGATTTTTTAAAGGTCAAAAAAATGGTCTTAAAAATGGTGTTATGGCAATAAAAACACCATTTTTTGACGTTTCTCATCAAGCACTATCCATTGGCATCAAAAAATGCGAAAAAAAACGAAAAAAAATTCTCAAAAATTGAATTCTGGGTAGGTATTTTGGTTTCTGGGGTTGGTTCCCCCAAACCCCACGCCCAGATGTGGTTGAGATTCTTCAACTCACACCACCTAAAATAACTTTGTGCTTATTATTATTCTTATGTATGGGATACAACCAAACAATTATCATATTAGCTTTATAGAAACAGCCACAAATGCTACAACAGAATAAAGGCATCAAATACACATATCTTCTGTTGAAATCATATGGAATTAGCCCCAGAAATAATCCAAATCTTTTGTTATGTAATTACTTTTGGCCAAGAACCAACAGATGCTGAAATCTATCCAGAAGAACTATTCAAACCCCACAAATCAGACAGTCATTAATTTATTGAACCTAATCTGAGAGAAATTCCTTCAATGCATCAAGGTGAATATATCTTATGAAATAAACAAAACTCATTTCAAATATGCACTTATAATCAACCCCTATACCCATAATGTTCCAAATTCAAATAAATTATTCTAAAAAGCCTTTGACGGAATACTCTCACCAAAACTTGTGGCAATGAGTTAAGTTTTAGTTAGTTTAGAGCAACTTGGCACTGTACATAGTTGTGATGTGTGATGTTCTCTTTTTCCAGCAAACTTAGTCATTGGTTTCCAATGTGTGCTGTGTTATATACATTTATTCCTTTTATGATAATTAAAATTATTGTTTTATCAAATATGTTAATTTGTATAAGAACATTCAAGGAGAATTGGAGCAGCCCCATCTCAAGCACTCTCTGAATGTGACACACTAGTATAAGTATGTGTTCAAAGCACATACAACATGCAGCCTAAGGGCCGAAAAAAACCTGGTAGATGGCAAATAGCAATTAGGGAGTTGGTTAGGTGCAATAAGCACTTTCAAAGAAAAAACTACCTGTGCCTAAAACTGCAAGATCTGCTAAAAATCAGACTTTTTCTAAGCAATGCAAAAATCGAAGTATATTCTGCGGCCTGCAGAAGAAAGCAGCATCCTGTCGAACAAAGATAAAACATTGGGCTAGATAACTGAACCACTCACTCTGCAAAAGCAGATATTGCCGTAGCTGAGCAGCTCCATGTTGCAATATTTTTCTGGGTCGAAAAATAGTAATTATGGTATGTTGGAAAAATGACAATTTTCAATGTTTCTGATTGAACACTGGTGCATACCCCTAACCTCCCATGCCTAATGGTTATCAGTTTACATGGGCAGGAATGAAATCCAGTTGGTCTGGTGAAATTAAACGCCAGAAGAGTACTGAATGGACACATTCGTTATATAGAAATCACAGTCTTTCGTTGCGGTATCACAAATAATCATAGGATATAATTTTTGTAATATTTATCTAGCCACAATATCGAATAAATTAAGTTGCAAGTGATTAGCAAAAAACACAGGTTAGAGATTTATTTAATATGCTTCATATTAAGCATTGGACACCATACCTAGACGTAGGGGGTTTGTGGAGTATGCACCCCAAGGCAAAATACCCAATAAGAAAACTCAAATACCCAACAATTCCTCCAGAATTCAATTTTTTAAATCTTTCTGCTCTTTTTGGGTTTTTTTGTTAGGTACCAATAGATAGAGCTCAACAAGAAACCTTCAAAAATGGTGTTTTCTTTGCCAAAGCACTATTTTTGAGGCCAATATTCCAATTTGAAAACCCCCTCAGAATTTTGGAATAGCCCACTGTATGGTGGACAATATGAGAAGGTTCACCTATTTTTTCAGAGGCTGCAGAATAAACTTCGATTTTTGCGTTGCTTAGAAAAAGTCTGATTTTTAGCAGATCTTGCAGTTTTAGGCACAGGTAGCTTTTTTCTTTGATTTACTTACTTTCATTCTTTCTTTGTTTAGGATATTTCTGAGTTTTAGAAAATTTTGTGACATTTGTAGATAGGAGCTTTTTCTAGTCCTCTCCTTTTATGTCCTTGATAATTCTGTTGTCCCAAGTATATTCTACCTTTTTTTCTTCCATTGGAGCATATTTTCTTGCTAATACCCAACTTTTTGTTAGCAAAAACAGTACTTATTCTATCTTTGTCAGTGTTGTAGCAAATGTTATTAGGTACTGCTTCCATCTTAGCAATTTATACTTGCATTGTGTATGAATTATATTCCGACTCCACGCATTTGCAATATTTTTTAGCTGAAGTTCAAAGCAGCATTATTTTCTGTGCTTAAGCTGGAATTCACTTATCAGCTTCTGATCATTGCTTACTTTGACCATGATGCAACTTCAACAAATAATCTCACGTTTTGTCATTTTACTTCTTGCTGACGCTTATTTAGTCAAGTGGACAGTTTCTTTACGGTTGGGTAGATTGCGTAGCAAATGAGGCACATAGATTTTTGCCCAATTGCTATGATTGAAGATAGCTAAATACATATACATATGTGGAAAATTTTTTGCATGTTATTGCGTGCTTGTCTCAGTAAATTTTAAAATGATATTTATCACATTGCATGTATGAATAATGTTAGTAAGCACTAACATAGTAGGTAAGACAAGGAGGGTACTGAATCTGGATTTTCACCCTAACCTTCACAAAAACCATTAAAAACATGTCAAAAATTTGCTCTTTGCACAAAAACGCGTTTTTACGCTTTTTGTGTGGTCTATACTCTTATCTATACATATTCTATTTCACGTAACCTTGTGCATGAAAATCAATTTTCTTTGACCTTTTGGGTAGCTACATACAAAAGTGGTTTGTAATTGTCTTACTGTAATGAAATTTTGCACAGTAAAACTCAATTTGTTTATCCAATGCTATGCCAATTATCATGACCGCTGCTTCTATTTGAAAAGCTTTTGTAAAAAATTTATATCAACTGAAGAATTGCAATCCATGCACAAGGTTTCATGAAGCGGACTATAGAATCACTTTTGATGGAATATTTTCACAAAAAATTTAGAAATTTTCAACAATTTTGTGCGGAAAAATCAATAAATTTCTATGACTTTAGCTATGCAAAATCTCGACTGACAAGACTTTTAGAAGCTCAATTTACTGTATTTGTATGTACAGTACTGCTCACAAATAAACGCCATTTTTTTGCAAACGGTTCGTCAAGAATTTGCTTCTTTTCTCATCAACCTCGAAACAAAAAACAATAAGAACAACTTTTCCGAGTTCTTTGAGCATCCTTCTAACAAAACAGCACTTTAGAGATTATGCACTGGCATTATCATCTGAGGGCATAAATTTTCTGTGGACAGTTGGCGAAAAAAGTGCTGTTATTTGCAAGGTTTCTGAAAGTTTCAAGTGACTACATACAATATAGTGTTTTTAAAGAAACAAGACAGAAACCTGTTTAAAGCGCCCCATTCTTGACTTTACACTCGCTTTATATATATATATTTAGACATGCGCAATTTGCTATGACATACACCCCATATAAGGCACTTTATTTTTATTCTATTGGACCTATTCTGACTCCTGAAAGGAGAAAGTGGCGAACAAATTCCAAACAAAGACATATTTTCCATCATTCAGAACATTGTAAGCTTTAAAAATCCGTGCCGTATTCCCCATTGAGTGTAAAGAAATTTGGTTTGGTACAGTTTGTAGCTTTCAAGCCGTAGTACGTTTCTATGTGCAAAAATTTTGTTGCAAAAATTATTTGATATGATTTACCAATCAAAATTGGGGAAAAAATGTATTTTTTTGCCCATTTTTGGGTCAGATTTCGAACTTTACATCCCCATAAATAACTCAATATTGCGTTTTATCGAATGCAGTTTGCTGCGATATGTAGCCCCTGAGAGGCACTTTATCATTGCTGTATTCAATTTACCCTGACTTATAAGCGAAAAAATTTGGCAGAGAAATCTTAGTTAAAATCCGTTTTTTACAACATCCACTAGAGTGTAAACTTTAAACCAAGGATCTAACTCACCATAGAGCATAGAAGACTTTGCTTATATGCAGAATGTAGCACTTGATCCGCTCTACATTTCTGTCAGAAAACATGTTATAAAACTTATAACCGGAGTTAGTGTCAGACATAAGCAGGTTGAAAACTCGACCAAAAATTGCTTTTTCACCCCCAGATTTTCGCACTCTTTGCACTGCCATTCGAGAACTAATGTGAATTTCAAAAAGTAAAAAAAGGTGATCTGTAGAATTCATCCCTCTATAATCCTATGCTGTTTAATTGTTTGAATCATCAATACTCAGTTGTCCACATGCCTATGATATATATATATATATATATATATATATATATATATATATATATATATATATATATATATATACAATAAACAAAAAATGGTGATCTGTAGAATTCATCGCTCTATAATCCTATGCTGTTTAATTGTTTGAGTCATCAATACTCAGTTGTCCACATGCCGCAGTAAAAAGGTCCTAAAATTTGTCCTATGTTATAATGTTACACAAAAACTTTACACCTTCTTTACACAGTCAGTTTTGAGTTTCAAGAAAAACAAAAAAACAGGCAGCAAATTTTTTATTATCTTTCTTTTAAAAAACTGTACCTTCCAGAAGTGTCCCGTTATAGCTGTAGGGGGGTGCACAGGTGTTAGGGGTAACTAAGTATATTATAGGTACGCGCTAACGCACTGTGACATTGTCGACACTTTTCCCAGTTCAGAAGTGCCCAGATTTTCCCAATTTTTGTCGCGATATTGCCGATTCCTTTGACTATCAATTTTTTGTTGGCGATATTGTCAATTCTTACAACTTTTCCAATTTTTGTCAGTGATATTGCCGATTCTTACAATTTTCCCAATTTTTAGTCGGCAATATTGCCGACTTTCCCAATTTTTGTCAGCAATATTGCCAACTTCTATGATTTTTGTCAGCAATGTCACCAACTAAAATTGTAAGAATAGGAACCCATTCAATTTTTCTACAATATCGCCAATTTTTGGTGCATTGAAGTATGCACTTGGTATGCAGTTGTCTACTTCAGCACATATATATAGCTGTTCATGAAGATCATCGTAAAGTTATACAGGTGTACCACCAATCTAAGTGCCTGATTACTTGACAAATCCGATTGAGTAACACATATTTTGTATTTTTAGCTGCAAGTATGGAAAAACTGTACTGCTCATTATCTTACGTCATGAATTTTAATTAGCTGATATTCAACTGACTTTTCCTGCACGTATCTTGATACTTTGTGCTATTGCATATTTGTACAACGTACGTACCTACAAGTCAATTTACTCCTGGTAGATCCGTATGCTGATTGACTCAATGTTGAGTTTTGATGAAAAATAATTGAGCTAGTTTGAGGATATCTACATTTGTGGAATGTTTGCCTATCTGAATTTGAGGATCTTCAGAAGAAGAAAAACTCTTGGATGGTATGATAACAAAAACTCAGATGGTATGGTAACAAATTTGACGATCGCTTACATACACCTATAATCTGTTCCATTTAACTTTGCACTTTTCTTTTAAATTTTCTCGCAAGAATCAGGCTGCAAAAGTGGTAGTAAATGTTGATGCAGTAATGTGGCTTTACAATGGCATACGTCTCCAACTCGTTATACTGTAGAATATCATATTTACTGCATTACGTTTGAACCACTTTTGTAATCACTTTAAATTTTCTCAAAAACCTCAAAGCTAAATGAAACAGACTATACTTTAGTGCCTAGGTACCTACTTCTGATGATCGTACATGAAGTCAGGACATCAAAAAAGAATGTTCAGCTATTTCAACAAAATGTCATTGTTGTCCAATTTCATTACAGCTTTTACTTTGTTTCAATGTTTAGATACCTCTTAAAAATCATTTAAAATAAAAGAACACTCTGTAAGTAAAAAAATGAAAATTAAATTAAATTAATAATTGATATGTTTTAAATAAAAAATCAGTAGTCTCATGATTAATTAATTTTATGCATAATTTGTATAATGTAATTTTTCTGTACATAATCCTAATTGACAAGAAAACTATATTTAAAAAAAATTTCTGACAAATTTGCAAAGATTGAAAAAAAAATTTATTAAATTTGCAAAGATGATGAAATTGTTGTGGCAGTATCAAAAATTGTCTTTATTTGTCAGAGGGCAACAAAAATTGAGTCAAATTGTGTCTGCAAGCTTAAAATGTTTTGGAATAATCCAATTAAATGCTATATAAATGCTATATATATATATATATATATATATATATATATATATATATATATATATATATATATATAATGTATATATATATATATATATATATATATATATATATATATATATATATATATATATATATATATATATATTCCAGCACAGTAGTTCAAAGTTCCAAGAGAAAAACACAAATTACTTTTGCTTCAATCTCTAGTGGAGAAAACTAATTCCTTCACACCAAAATTGCTGTCTGAAGAAGAATTGTTTGGCCAGAGTATTGGGGAAGCTCTGCAACGTTTACCGACAAGAATCCAAAGACGCTCTAAGATAAGGATTATGCAAGTGATCAAAAATGCTGAACAGGAAGGTGATTCTATGATACCACAAAGCAGCTCTTTGATAAGCCAGCCATCATTATCTGGACAAATGCAGAGATATAATTACACTGGAAATTGATTTCATTTGTTTTGTTAAATGTTTTCTGAATTCTAAAGTTTGAATTAGCAGAGGAATACGCTGAACTCAAGTTGATGACATCAAACTTTACTTGTAAAGGTGACTCATTAACAAGATTTATGTACATAATTCTTAACTATCCCAAATTTAGTATGTATTGTAAAAGCCGTCTTCAAAAGCAATTTTCCTCTCAAATTGAAATTGAAAAAATAATTATTTTCTTAGGTATAAATCACTAGGTCACTACTCAGCACATTAAAATTAAAATCAAGATGATTTATTAGACAAAATAAATATTAATTAGCAACTACTGACCGGAGTGAAGTGGACCAGAGGGTTCCCCATCAAGACACCGCTTGTCCTCTGACAATTAAATTTTTGGGTAATTAAAATTAATATTAGACTATAAATTACAATATTCCGACAGCTATTTCTTTATGTGCACATAGATTATTGCAACATTTATTTTGGAGCTGAAATATATCAAACGGCCATATAAGTGCCACAGAAAATGAAAAATGATTACTATGAATAATAACAAATTACTTCTTACACTGAAATTTTAAACCATGGCAAACGTAGGGCACTTGCCAAGGAACAGATCCCAACGCAGACGTAAGATATTGCTTAAAATCATCCCTGATCTCTTGAGCCTGCATCCCGGAATGATTACCACCCAGATTTTGTATTGAACAAAAAAGGAGTGTTGTCTTCAAGCTCTAGTCTCCACTCACCTTCAAACTGTCCATGAGCCATTTCTTAATTGACATAAGATTGATCGACATTAAAAAGTTGTGCAGGCACTCAACTGCTTTTACTATATAATCAATAGTGCTTCCTGATGCAATAATTGGCCAATGCTAAATCCTCCATCATGCTGCGAGTGTTCCAAAAGCATTCTCAACTACATGGTGGGCTCTGCTTAATCTATAAAAAAAGGAATTAGGACATATTAGTCATAAAGAAATGTTATAATTTATAAATTGAAAATAATTACAAGGGGTATGCGTTAAAACAGCTGTTTTTTATATGTTTCTAACAATGCTTTTCTTTCTAGACGATAAGAATTAAAAAATTTTCAAAAAATTGGACAAAAATGAAGAAAATATAGTTAAAAAAGGCCAATCCCGAAAAAATTGGCGATTTTGAGACTAAAGACTGCTTACAACACTCAAACGTAGACACTTTCAAAGTTTGTTGTGAAAAAGTGCCAATTTGGATGTAGGGTTAAGAATTTTTTGCAGGGGGGGCTTAAAATGTTTCTGCTGGGGTAGAAACCCCCTTCCCCAAACCTGCCAACTTCATGTATGCTTGGCCAGCCTGGGGGTCATGCACAACTCACAACAACCCCCAACCCCACACATGCATGTATG
This sequence comes from Mermis nigrescens, assembly GCA_036768485.1. Taxonomy (NCBI): domain Eukaryota; kingdom Metazoa; phylum Nematoda; class Enoplea; order Mermithida; family Mermithidae; genus Mermis; species Mermis nigrescens. Next base: position 255,570 of record JAVLUZ010000548.1, read on the forward strand.
CTCCAGACTCCTTTGCTTATGTATGCTGCTGATTCCTAAAAATTCTTGTAAAACTGAATTTATACCTATAATTGAAAATTTTCTTCTCTTCAGTCAAGTGATTCTCTGGGTAAGGTCGCATTAAATAGGGCTTCAACAGAACTCCTTGATCTCTGACCAATATGATGATTTGGGTATTTGCAGCAACCCATGTACTAATCGACATCCCGAAGCCGATGATGCAAACAATCCCTTATTGCTCATACGACCATCACCCCCGATGTCTATGACCACAAATTTATAATGGGCATCCACAACAGCCAGCAGCATTTTGCTAAATTGTTGCTTGTAATTAAAAAACTGAGATCCGCTTAACTTTGGCGCCTGAAATCTGAGCGCCTGCCTAATGCTTTCCATCCATTGCACCTATACAATGCGGAAATTGCCAAATATATTCAAAATCTACTGCGATCAATTTCCAAGTCTCCATGGTAGGTAGTGGTAGATAATAAGGCTGCAAAACACATCAAAGCGCTTCACAAGTTTTGCAAATATTTCCTGAAACTGTCAATACTCCAACTTGAAAGCTATATGAAATGCTTTGCATGTCTTCTCCACTTGCCAAGTAATGTAATGTAATGGCTAATCTTTCGCTAGGGGAAATGGGTTTTCTTCATTTAGAACTCGTTTGTACGAGAGGCCCAATTTTGTAAAATAATTCATCAAATTTCTTTGGTAACATTCGAAAAAATTTGAAACATTCTTGTTCGTCATTCAAATGCATTTGGGGAACTATTGTGTGGTAGTGCAGTGACCATATTTTTCCTTAATTTCGAAAATATAATGGGTTTGTTGTCTTGACTTACGAATTGATTTATAAACTTTAAATGCTAAGTAAACCTGCAATATCTCACACAACTGCATGCATTCCATCCTGAGATAACCAATCTGACTGGAATTTGTGTATGTACTGTTGTGCTGGTCATTATGTATGTACCTATTGCCAAATTTCCTGATTTTAGTTGGTTTGTGTTCTGTTGCTGTGCTGGTCATTTGTACCTAAGCAAAGAAAAATGCTACGATGGAACAAAAAAGATGAATATACTTGGAATTGTGGATTATTATGGATGTAAAAGTAGGGGACTAGGAAAAATCTACCTAAAGTCGGAAAATCTGCTAAAAATCACACTTTCTCTAAGCAACGCAAAAAATCGATGTATATTCTGCGGCCAACAGATTAAAATAAATATTCAACCATAACAATGATTGAAACAGCAGCACGTTAGCTATGCAGTAGCTATGGGGAATGATATTAAGTAAACTAACAGTCTTCCAAGCCAATTGAATGAAATAGCAAACATCAAAGACAATTGAAGACATGGTTGGTTTAGAACAGTAGGAAACGCGTAAGTTGACTTGAAACAGACTTAATGTAGATACACTAGCATGCCCGAAACGATTCTGTGCACTAATCAATCGGCTCCTGCTTTGCTTGCTATAATGCTCATAAAAATAAAACGACTTTAAATAAAAAACCTCTTAGTTTTCTATCAATCAGGTGCCAGCAATTTAAAAAAGTAACCTTGATAGATTTCGTTTATACACTCTTATCTGAAACTTCAAACATTATTTAAAAGACACTTTTTTAGAGGCCGCAGAATATACATCAATTTTTTGCGTTGCTTAGAGAAAGTGTGATTTTTAGCAGATTTTCCGACTTTAGGTAGATTTTTCCTAGTCCCCTCCTTTTACATCCATAATAATCCACAATTCCAAGTATATTCATCTTTTTTGTTCCATCGGAGCATTTTTCTTTGCTAGTACACTACTTTTAATTAGTGTGATTTCAGTATCATCAGTCAGTAAACACAATCAGTAATATGCCACAATAATGACAGCAGTCCAAATTTTCAAATTGAAAATTGGGTCAATTTTCAAATTGAAAATTGGGTGTTTGAATTTGCGATAAAGAAAATAATCAAAAGATAGTCACTTGGTTTATTTAAGCCGAGTAATAAAATAACGACCGTCCACCAATTCCAAACTAAACGCGACTAATCTGATCACTATGAAAAAGTTTTGAAAAATGAGCTTGCTAAGCAAGAGTTGTAAATCAAGAGAAACTTAAAGTTAAAACCTACCATTAAATTATTAAGATAATTATAAAAGGTTTTAAACTTCAAGAAAATGGAGAAGGCAGGATGTTGGTAAATAAGAAGGCAAAGTTTTTCGGCAAAAATTCAAAAACTTCACGCAAATATCAAATGTAAGGAACACTAACGCTTTGATTTGGTAGTAAAATAAATTTGTAGTATAGACTACATATTAACAACAAATGAATAGTGCAAACTTTACACAACTACTAGGTGTAGAGAATACTAACAGTTTATGGCTTATTAATTTACATGATTACAATAAAGCTGCATATCTTTGTCGACTTCTGTGCACAGTAGTGTGATTGCTGGTTCATTTTAAACCACTTTTGCAGGCAATTTATATCAATTAAACAATAGCTCTCCATGTGCAAGATTTTGTGAAACATATTATAAACACGGCTAAGAAAGATTTAACTTTGATGCAACCCATTTAATACAAAATTACATCTCTTCAATGATCTAAGGACACTTGGACATAATTTTTAAATCACTTTAGATTACTTTTGAGGGTAAACAAACTCACTTAATTGATGTCTCACATATGAATCCTTGAAAATTTCTTGACTTCAGTTACAAAGTCTCTGCGAGTCTATCGAATTAAGGTTAACACATAACGTAAACTTTACACAAACACATAGCGTAAAGAATATTTTAGTCGGATTCGTATTTTGATATTGCTCTGATATTTCTTTCAACATTCATGGAAAAATGAGTCTCCATTATGTTTTAAAGACAATAAACATTAGGTTTAAACCACTTTGCAATACTGCTGAGTGTAAGCAAGGCGCCCAACTGATGTATATATTTCATTCCCTGTAAATTTTTATATCTCAGGAAAAAATTTCGGTTGTTGCAATGCTCTAGAACAAAGGCTAACATGCAGTGTAAAAAATTACTCGGATATTATGATCAACATTTATGAAAAAATTATGTCTCTACAATGGTCTGAGGACATATAAACAATGAGTGTAAACTACTTTACATCACTGTTGGATGTAAACAAACACGCCTACGTGATGTCTCACATTTGATCCTTTGAAAACTTCTAGACTCCAGGAAAAAATTAGGTTTCTGGAATGCTCAAAAACGAGGATAAATATATATGTAGTGTAAACTTCATGTAAACACCTAGTGTAAAGAAGATTTTAGTCAGATTCGTAACTTTGATATTGTTCCAATATTATGATTAATATTTTTGAAAAAATTAAGTCTACATAATGTTCTATGGGCAAACTAACAATTGGTGTAAACTACTTTACAACACCATATAGTGTAAACATATGCGCTAGACTGGTATATCTAATTTGGTTCCTGGTCCATTTCTAGACTTGATAAACGTGTCCCTGACTCGTAACTGGAGAAGCAGGCAGAAAAAACAAGACAGAAACGCATTTTAAACTCCAAATTTTTGACTTTACACTCGCTAAATATTAATGTATAGACAATTTGCTTCAACATGCACCCGATGTAAAGCACTTTATTTTTATTCTATTAGACTTATCCCGACTTCTGGACGGAGAAAGTGGCGAACAAAAAACGCAACAAAAACGTATTTTCCATCATTTAGAACACTGTAAACTTTAAAATTCCGTACCAAACTCCCCATTGAGTTTAAAGAAATTCGGTTTGGTGCAATTTGTAGCTTTTAAATCGTAGTACATTCCTGTGTGCCAAAATTCTGTTGCAAAAATTATTTGGTATGATTTGTCAATCAAACTTCGGAAAAAACGTGTTTTTTCGCCCATTTTTTACCTCTGATTTCGAACTTTACACCCCCATAAATAACTCAATATTGCATTTTTTTAAATGCGGTTTGCTGCGATGTTTAGCCCCTGTGAGGCACTTTATTAATGCTGTCTTCGATTTGCACTGACTCATAAGCGGAAAAATTTGGCAGAAAAATCTTAGTTAAAATCCGTTTTTTTACACCATCCACTAGAGTGAAAACTTTAAACCCCAGGATCTAACTCACCATAGAGCATAGAAGACTTTGCTTATATGCAGAATGTAGCCCTTGATCCGCTCTACATTTCTGTCAGAAAACATTTTAAAAACCTCATAACCGGAGTTAGTATCGGACAAAGGCAGGTTGAAAACTCGACCAAAAAGTGCTTTTTCACCCCCAGATTTTCGCACTCTTTACACTGCCGTTCGATAACTAATGCGAATTTCAGAAAACAAAAAAAGTACCATCTGTAAAATTCATCCCTCTATTATCTTATCCTGTTCAATCCTTTGAGTCATTAATACTCAGTTGTCCACATGCCGCAGTAAAAAGGTCCCAAAATTTGTCCTATGTTATAACGTTACACAAAAACTTTACACCTTCTTTACTCAGTCAATTTTGACTTTCAAGAAAAACAAAAAACACGGGCAGCGAATTTTTTTATTATAATTCTTTTAAAAAAAACCGCACCTTCCAGAAGTGTCCCGTTATAGCTGTAGGGGGGTGCACAGGTGTTGGGGGTACCCAAGTATATTATAGGTACGCGCTAGCAGCTACCTAAGATTGCCAACTTTCCCAATTTTAGTCAGCGATATCGCCAACTTTCTCAATTTTTGTTGGCAATATTGCCCATTCTTACGATTTTCCCAATTTTTAGTCAGCAATATTGCCGACTTTCCTGACTTTTGTCAGTGATATCACCAACTTTCCTGATTTTTGTTGGCAATATTGCTGACTTTCTCAATTTTTGTTGGCAATATTGGCAACTGTCCCAAATATTGCCAGCAAAAATTGGCTATATTGCCAACTTTTACTTCTGAACTGGGCTTTACACTCCTGTTGAGGGCTCAAAAGTCGAGACCATGCATGTCAATTAAGCACCCTACTGTTATCACAGCAGTTTTGGGCGCCTTGGCTAAGCAAACAGATCGCTTATTGCAAGGCATGAGGAGGCCCCCTGCAGCCAATCTGGCGCCTCATATATTGCTGTTGCTTAAAAATAAATTGCTCACTGTAACAGTACATACAACATGCATTTGGAAAGACTATTATTATTTCCAACTTATTATCAATACCTATTTGACAATAATATAATTTAACAAAAAATATCAAAATATGACTTTTTTATATCAAAAATTTATCGGCAAGCTTCTTCCATATTGTTACTGTAATTTTTTTGCATAATTAATAAAGATTGTTGTGGCAAAAGTGCGGAGCAATTGAGTTTAGCGCCATTGTTTTCTGATTGATCATTTCTTGTATCCATTGTGTTTTTGTCACCAATATAATCGAAAAATCCATTGGATTCTTACAAACCTTAAGTAAGTCAAAATTATTTTACAAGCAAATACTTAGAGTACTTTCTACGATGTAGCAAAAAGAAGTAAAACAGGAAAAATGAACAACTGACTGGTTGAACTCCTGTTGTTAGGATAGAAGTTTTTAGTGCTCCTGCACATACGATTTAATTAGAATTTAATTAAAATCATGCTTCTAGGTAGGTATGTACCTAGCAATCTTGCCTCTAAGTAAATTTATTGCTAAGTAGCTGAATTCAGCTATGTGGTTTACAGCTTACATTATTCTTTTCTGCAAAAAATTTGAATACTGTTCTAGCGAGATATCTAGGCGGCTGTGCTTTAAGGTTGGGCGCTTGACACAGATGTACTTAAGCTTTATTAGGAGAAGCTAGCAAAAATAGTATCTGTTAAGCAAGAGCGCTATAGTTTACACTTGTTCTTTATTTACTTTAGAAGCAACTAAGTGCTTAGAATTTTTAAATTTACAAATTATAACTAAAAGCGCAAGAGCTCCCATTTATCTACCAAGGGGGGGTTACCACCAAACCACAACAACAGCACTACTTTATATTAGAGCTACTTTATAATGAGGTCTCATCTTCACCATGTCAGTGTTCCAAAAATTCTAACAAATTTTATTTCCTAGAAAGTTGCATCTGCATGTCTTTTTGTTAAAGTGACTTTTAGACATCATGTTTTACATTTACGTGTTTTACATCTCATTCTCATGCACTCATTTTGCATGTCTAAGCTACGCATGCTGCTCAAAATTTCATTTTTGGCACAATAGTGCCAGCAGAAATTTTAATTAAACATGTGCATCTGAATTTGACTTTAATCTTACATTGAAAAGACAAAAAGTTACTAAGCAAAAAACTAATGCTTTTTCAGCTGATGAGCCTGCATTTATGGATAAACCACATCTAAGTAGAATGCCACAACAACCTGCAGTAGTTGGCCTGACCCAAACTGATCTCAGTTTAATTGATAATTTGAACAAAACTTTTGAGTCTACTATAGTTCGAATTAATCCGCAAATGGATCAGGCTGACAACAGTCTGCAGCAGGCTGCTGTGAAATCTCAAAAAACTGTTTCATTGTCATCATTAAAAACATCTGATGATTCAGACATTCCATTAAGTACAATATACAAGCATCATAAGGATAAAATTGCAGCATTGGAAAAAACCATGCTGAAACGTGAATCTAATGACCTAGAATATATGCATGCAGTTAAAAATGGTCAGATTTTAATTTTGCAGCAGTCAAAAACTGACAATTACTCATCAGATGTAAAGCACTTGCTAAGTACTGTTTGTAAAAAATCTACAGCAGGTACTGCTTTGCAAATTAACTTACCTTCAGTAATTCCGAAATCCAACGTGTTGTTTGCAGATCAGTCGAGCAAGAAGCAAATCAAAGCAAAAATAATGGAACTGCAGCTGCTCGTTGAATTGTTAATCAACAATCAGCAATTTGCAAACGTCCAATCTGCTGACTATCCAGTTGTGGGCTCTGAAAAACAAGATAGCAATAATATCACAGAAATAGCCAAACTAGAAGAGTCAGCAAACACAAATATAGCAAATTTAAAAGCAGAAGTTGAGAAAATACATAGTGCACAACTTGCAGAAGTAGAAGCGCATTTTGAGTCTTTGTAGATCAAAAAGCAGCGCAATTTCAATAAGCAAGTTGTAGAACATGCAGAGGCTAAAAAACAAGGTTATAATGCATTTGAGACAGCCATTCCTTAACCGCAGACCTTTACTAATTCGACATTTACGCCTTGCAGATGTCTTTTAGAAGTGCCACAATTACCTCCCAACCTAGGTAGCGTAAATTACCCCAGCTAGCCCAATCATTCTTGTTTTATCAATAATAATTATCGTAATTTGGCCACATTTGCTGATGATTTTGCAGTAGTTGCTAATTCACATTTAAATGTGCATGCAAAACCAATTTGTCCTCAACAAAGCAAAGCATCAGTTCTGCACCAAAATTTAAGTCACCTGATTCTGACTCGGACATAGCTAAAAGTAGCATGAGTGATTGTTTGCAATGCTCATTGCAAAAGAATCATTGTCATCACAGATCTAAATGTAAGAGCCAGCGAACACAAGATGCACATCATTCTGATCAGCGTGATCATCTTTCACATCATGAATCATGTCAATCATCTCAGAATGACCATGCAAGTGGCTCACAATTGCAACACCGTGAGGAAAATCACACAGATGAGCGCACCAATGCATTAACAATGCCTATATATGCGTTAGCTACAACTTTAAATTGTGCACTTATTTCACGCAGCTACAATTTGCATCAGGTAATAAAACATATTTTAATGGTGAAAAATCAGATCCACGCTCATTTTTTTGCAGAATTTGATAATATTTCAGCAATCTACAATATTTCACATCAAGCTCGTTTGGATGCACTACCATCATTTTTTGATACATACACTAAGCACCTAATAAAAACCTTTCTAGTTTATGTACGCACTGACTATAATTTGCTAAAAAAGCATCAGATAGAACATTACAGACCAGTCAATCTAGATCATCTGATGGATCAGTTCAATAGTCGCATTCAGTTACTGCATGAAGGCGTTCACTCATATTACTTAGAACTTCATGAATTGCTCACTTGTGCACAGCCTAACACACCACCAAATTCTCCTGCCTTTGATGATCTTATGAGATTCCAACTTTGCAAAGGTATGAATAAGGAGCTTGCACGCAAAGCATACAGGCGTGCACCAAATGCACAGTTGCAAGAATTCCTTCACAATGCACATGAGGTAGAATATATTTGGCAACAATATCCAGAATCATCACAATCACTTCCTGCATACGTAACGAGCAGATCAGCTAATTTTGCAAGAAACACTCGTGCAAACCATCAAAATTTGGGCTTTGTGTGAACCATAAATTTGTATGAATGTTTCTTTGACCACCGCGCTATTTCTCATTTGCGTCAGAATGATTGCACTCAGAACACACGCACTTTGTTCTGTGATTATTGTAAGATTCAAGGACACCCATATGCTGAGTGCCAAAATCAAAAAAATCACCAAGACAATAGAATTCATCATAACAGAAATCATATGATCTCAAAATCATGCAATTCTCCGCAAAATGAATCCTATCATTAAGATAATAGCAGATATAGTACATCTTGTCCATGCAATAACAGACATACGTACTTAATATCAAGCGAATTACGGATATCTTTTCAAAAATTAGCAACAAAATTGTGAGTACTCATGATCGAGATACCAACCACAGCAAAATCATAACGCATATTTTTCAGGCAATCATCAAAATGCATCCCATTCGGATTGAACATACCCAAGAATTCATGCAGCAACACAAATACAGACTAGTGACTCATTAGCACAACAGACAGATAGTCCAGCCGTTGATAATACAAATATTTCTAATCTATTAGCGGATAATTTGCCTGATGTTCACACATTATATGCTAGTGAAGAATTTTTGCGAGCTCATAAAAAAGTCTGTGCTGAAAGAGATGCGTATAAAGCATTATGTACCATACCTGAATCTGAGGATGAAACTAAGCCCCTTACTAAATGCGTTTTAAATTAATTTACTTACTATTCCAGTCAAGGTTAACGGCGTGCAATTACCTGCAATGGTAGATACTGGTTCACAACTTACTCTCATGTCTACATCAAGTTTTCAAAAGTTAGGTTTCTCTTTGCCTCCAAAACCCCTGCAAAGTAAAGCTTATGGCATTAATAAGTCAGTGTTTATCATGTGTACTTATTGTAAAATTGAGTATGAAGTAGCTGAGTCAACAATTTGCGCAAAGACTGCCATCACCAATTCACTTCTTGAATACATTCAGTTGGGTTTTGATTTTTGCATAAAAGCATGTTTAATGGTGAATCCGATCAAAAATGCAGTTTTTGCAAATGGTTTTAAGATTCCATTTTTGTCAGAAAATGAGAAATCTGCACTTTGTATCCAAAAAACATTACTAAATTGTTATCCTATTTGCGCGTACGTAACCGTCATAGAAAAAATAATTGTCTTACCGTGCCATGAAATAATTGCCCCTGCGTACATCTACGCGGGAAAGTTGAACAATGAAACTGTATTATTTGAGCCAAATCCGTCTTTTATGGATGATAAGTCAATTATTTTAGCGCTAGCCTTGGTTGATGCATCAAAACCAACAATACCACTGCGCATGTGTAATACATATTATGCGCCTGTTGTTATAAACACCAGCAAACATGTAGGTTGTTTGCATATCGACAATAATTTTTTCGCAAATCATTATTATAAACACCAAAATAAATGATGATCTTTCAGATTATATAGCTGACTATGACCAACAGCGAAGCATTTGTGAATTATGTCCACAGTATAATGATATACTTGCATTAAAAGGAGAGAAACTTGGACGCATGCACTTAATGAAACATCATATTGATACAGAAAATAACCCACCCATCATAGGTTACACTTATTACGAAGAATATCAGCTTAGGGACGAAATGCAGAAAATCATCAACAGAATGCTAGAGGACAAAATTATTAGACCTACAACAAGTCCTTGGGTGCGCTCACTTTTTCTTATAAGCAAGAAGGATGGTTGTTTATGGCCTGTAGTTGATTATAGAAAGCTAAACAGCATAACACACACAAGTGTACCCATTATCACAAATAGAGGACTACGAGGGATGTTCAAGTGGAGTATAGCTTTTTCCATCTGATGGTTATTTTTCATCAGCGTGTACTTGAACATGTTTCAGCAGCGCGGGCAAAATTTTAACTTCTTTGCTTTCATACTCAAGGAAATATTGCAATTCTAAAAATTGTTGCATTTAAATAATATAGTGTTATTTTGTTACAAGCCACCCTGTTGACATCAAATTGAAAATTAATTTTGCTGCCTTCTAATGATAGCAATAGGTTGGTACTTTACTGCCTGTTATGATTTCCTCACAATCTCTAAAGCATGAGCAGATTGTTTATCCACTTTCATCTGCAAAAATCCTGGCACCCTGCACACGAAGAACTATCTGGCATTTTCAGACAATTAGAGGCAGATCAGTTATATTTTTCTAATGACTGTACAGTGTTTTGGGTATTTATTGCATTTTATTACATTTATTAATCTTTCCTGTTAAGCCAGCAACCTCAATTTCTGTTTAAAAATTGATTTTGACAGGGTGTCTCAGTTTGAAAAACCCTGCATCAGAAGAAACTTGGAGAATTGAGTTCTAATTAGGTTTAAAAAATAAGCCAGTATCCCTATTACCTTCCTGCAAATTGAAATTCACACAGGTCGTTTTTTTTTGCAAGGTTGAGAAACAAATTATGAAACTTCATTTTTGTGCAAAAAATTTGCCATAAAAATCATATAGCAAGAAATGAGAAAAATTTTAATAACTCTTGAAATGTGAGAGAAACTGGTTTGAAACTTTGTGTAGTCTCCTGCCACATGCTACAATATATGCTGACAAAAATGGACTTCAACTGATCATTCCTCTCAAAAAAGCTATTGACTTATTGAAACCCCTCGTATGTTGATGCTCTAGGCAATGCACAATACTTTAGCACAGTAGATCTAAAGTCAGGCTATTGGCAAATTCCATTAGATGCTGAGTTGTGGGAAAAAACAGCTTTTATATGTCCTATCAGACATTATAAGTTTAAAGTTTTACCGTTCGGAATTAAGAACGCGCCAGAGACTTTCAGCAACTCATGGAATTGGTCCTAGCTGGTTTGAATTGGCAGCAATGTCTTGTTTACATTGACGCCATAATAATTTTTTCATCCACTTTCAAAAAAAACATCTAAAAGCATTGAAAACTGTCTTTGCAGCATTGCAAAAAGCACAATTAAAGATAAAACCAGATAAATGCCAATTTGCACAAAGAAAAGTTATGTTTTTAGGGCACTATATTTAAGCTGAAGGGATAGACCCTGATCCCAAAAAAGTTGAAGATGTTTTGCATTTTCCAGTGCCAAAAAATGTGAAAAATCTGCAAAAATTTCTGGTTTTAGTACATTGATTTGAAAAATTTATTTGAGATCTTGCCTAAATAGCTAAACCAATATTTTTGCTTTTACGCAAAGATGTCTCGTCCATATGGATTGCAGAACATCAGCTCATGTTTGAAATGTTAAAATCTGTGTTTACATCTCTGCCAATTTTACAATTGCCAAGTTTCCATACATGTCATCAATTTGTACTAACTACAGACACTAGCAATTATGTGTTAGGTGCAATTTTAAAGCAAATTTGACAATCAAACAAATGAACGTTTCAATTCAGGCTATGCAAGTTGCGCATTAAATCCAGCAAAATGGTAAGTCTACAACAAGTGAAAAAGAAGCATTGTCTCCTGTTTGGGCAACAAAGTTTTATAGGCATTATCTATATGGTGTAGCATTTATGATCAAAACAGACTATCAAGCATTAAAGTGGCTCGTAAATATAAAAGATCCTTCCAGCCGGCTACGCCGCTGGGGACTAAAGTTACGAGATTATAATTATGAAATTAAGTGGGTACCTGGCGCAAACAATCAAGCCACCAATTTACTTTCATGACACCCAAAATATGACGCACACAAAATTAAGTACAAAACTGATCATAGCGCTAAGGTTAATTTAGCTAATTTAGAGTCTGAACATTATGAATCAGAAACAGAGCGAGAAATAGGCATTCCTAACACCTCTTTGCCTAACATTCCTCTAGTGCAGCACGGCAAGCAGAACCATTTAAATGAGCAAATACCAATATACTATGGTATATACTAAGCTCATTCAGGAACAGTCCCTAGATCCAGAATTAAAAATCATCAGGGATGCTTTGTCTCAGATGAATGCTTCAAAGTATAAGAATGAATATTTTATGGAAGAGATTATTCATTTTTCAACAATTTCAGCCAAAAAGATCACCCACAGTGATTTTTCAAGTTGTGATTCCAAAAAACATGCTAAAATATGTGTTAACAGAGTTTCACGATCCAGTTTTAGGAGCTCATTTTTCTGCTAGAAAAATTCTGCCAGCCATACAACTAAGGTATTGGTGGCTACACATGGAAAATGATATAGTTGCATGGTCACCTAACTGTGAAATCTGCTTACAGTGCATGATCACTTTGCCTATAAGTACATACAGTGCCGCTAAAATTGATTCCTGTAAATGCACCGTTCAAATTAATTGCATGTGACTGTCTATGCATGCCAACATCAGTATCAGGTGATAATCAAATTGTCGTATGTATGGACTATTTTACAAAATACGTAGAAGCATGTGCAATATCAGATACTAAGGCAACAACTATAGTGAATCTCAAATAAGATAAAATTTTTATTATTCAATTTTCAGGCAATGCCATTGTTGATAGGACTTTGAGAATAATGACTAATCCCCTCCTACAGTAATAATTAAATTTTTGGTTTTGGATCAACTTGTTCCAAAACAAATATATACGTAGGTATGTACATATCATACATATGTATGTGCAAGCAATAGATGACTATGCACCTACAAAAGTAACATTTCAGCTTTTAACCTTTCTCTTTTGCTATTATAGCCGGGCAAGCTATATACCAGAATTTAATGTTGGAGAATGCGCTCTAACTAAGTGTGTATCAGGTACTGATACATCAAAGACTAACACGTGACTTTCACTTAACATGATAAACTAGTTTCTACATATTAATACTTAGATAACTAATTACAGTATAATCTACAAGTTTCACTTTTTATCACTTGAACACCTGCGAATCGTTACATTCCTCCCCTTTTTGATTGTGAGCCAATTGATTTTGAAGAATTTTTAGGAAATTGTAATTTTCTATTTTTGGAGGTATTTTACGTTGGACAACATTGGGCGTTGCCTTTTTACACCATTGTATTCCGTTGGGGGAGTTTTGGCGGAGTAGGAATCGAACGACACATTGAAGGAGTTTGATTAAAAGAAAGAAATAAATGTTAGCGCAGATATATACAAAGCCAAAGACATAGGGCTATTCTAAAATTATGCATCAGCCTTCACTATTTGTATAGATAAATATATAAATAGATAAATAGTTGTTGTTGTCAATTTAACAAATTATAAACTAGTAGCATTTAGCAAATGTAGGTACATATATAGCTAATATAATTAAGCCATATCATTGATATAATATTTAAATATCTTCTATAGCTACTGAATATAATATAGGTAATGTCCTTTTTAGTGGAGTTTTAATACTCAACACTACCTTCACTCAATTGATCAGCATCATCGATAACATTTTGTTTTTCACCATAAAAAGGTCGTAAATGATTTAAATGGACCACTTTAATCTTTTTACGACCCCCTAACTCTTTTATAATAGCATTAACCCCTCTAATACTCTGAATTTTGTATGGTCCCAACCAACGTTTCTGAAATTTGCTGCTAAACCGCGGATTTTTATATAAAACAAGTTGTTTAGCTTTGTAAGGTCGTACTATAGCTCATACCTGGTTTCTGCGGTCATACTGGGCTCGCTGACGCTCTTGAGCCCGTTGAGCAGCTTCAGCAGCAAACCGTCAAGCAATTCTCAGGTTGGTATGGATTTCACAAACAGTGGGCACCGGGGCTGGTATTCTATCGTTTTCGGCTCCTACTTCCAAAGCTTGCTCGATTGGTAGCTTGGCTTGTCGTCCATAGACCAGGAAGAAGGGCGAAAAACCGGTGCTTTCATGGCGAGCAATGTTGTAGGCAAAGGTTACTGCCGGGAGTCGGCAATCCCAATCATTTTTGTCCTGGTGTACTGTAGTAGCAAGCATTGTCCCAAGGGTGCGGTTGAATCGTTCAACCAATCCATTTGTCTGCGGGCAATACGCCGTGGATGTAATATGTCGGACATCAAAAAGCCGGCAAACTTCTTGGAACGTTGCGGCCATGAACCCGGAACCCCTATCTGATTGTATGATTTTCGGGGCTCCAAATCGCAAAATGATTCAATCAACAAAATGTTCTGCAATTGTGGTAGCTCTGACGTCTGGGATGGCTATGGTTTCGGCCCATTTGCTTAACCTATCAATAAAAACTAATATATTAGTTTTCCCTCGGACCGCAGGTAGCGGTCCCATGGTGTCCATGACCCAGGACTCCATTGCTGCGGTCACAGGAATGGGCTTCATAGGCTGCACTGGCAACCGCTGACTCGAAGGTCGATTACGTTGACATTCCAGGCACTCTCGGCAATGCTTCCAAATATCGGAACGCATTCCAGGCCAAAAGAATCTATCTCGGGCTTTCTGAAAAGTTCGGTCAAAAGCTAGATGCCCAGAAATAGTGTCATCATGCAGGGCTGCCAGGAGGGTAGGAACCATTTTTCTCGGAATAGCCAAAATCGGATTCAAATTCATTTTTGACTGATATTTTAAAATTCCTTGATCCAAAATAAAATTGTCAGTAGCATTCCATTGTTCTGGTGAAAGTCTCAAAGGCATTCGTCGATTTTGCAAAAGTCTGTAAATTTGTCCAAGAAAAACATCTTTTCGTTGCATGATTTCAAAATTTTGAGGTAATTCAATAGCACAAATTTCGAAATTAGTAATTTCATGCAAATTTTCTACAGGCAAATGGGATAAAGCATTGGCATTCCCATTTTCTTTTCCCTTGCGGTACTTGATGTCATAGTCATATTCCTGTAGAGACAATACCCAACGAACTAATCTTGAGGGAGAAGCATCGTGAATTTTTAAGAATTTGATTGGGGCATGATCAGTGAAAAGCGTAAAATGATGACCGTACAAATAAGGACAAAATTGTTTAATTGTCCATATAATGGCTAATGCCTCTTTTTCGATAGTACTGTAATTTCTTTCAGATTTAGTCAAAGTTCTAGAAACGAAAGCAATTGGTCGGTCTTGATTTTGATTTTCTTGGGCCAAGACCCCTCCGATTCCAATACCACTTGCGTCAGTTTGAACTAGAAATGGTCGCGTAAAATCTGGAAAAGCTAATGTTCCAGTGTGCATTAAATCATTTTTGATTTCTTGGAAACTTTGGTGACATGTCTCAGTCCATTTAAATAAGTTTCCTTTGCACAAAAGTTTATTTAATGCATGAGTTTTATCCGCAAAACCATCAATAAATCTGCGGTAATAATTCGCTAGCCCTAGAAAGCTACGTACTTCCGTTATATTTTGAGGTGTGGGCATTTCAGAAAGGGCTTTTACTTTAGCAGGATTTACTCGTAAGCCATTCTTATCAATGATATGCCCTAAATAACTCACCTCTGGCAATCCAAACTCACACTTACTAAGCTTCAGTGTCAATCCGGCGCAATCTAAACGATCAAAAACTTTTTGTAGTTCGTCCAAATGAGCATCTAAATCAGAACTGCAAATTAGAATATCGTCCAAATATACGAAACAGTTACGCCAATTAAGGCCTCTAAGCACATGTTCCATAGCTCGCTGAAAAGTTGCAGGGCCGTTTGTTAAACCGAATGGCATCACATTAAACTCAAACAGGCCCAAAAACGAGTTAAATGCTGTCTTTGCTTTATCACTTTCTATTAACTCAATCTGATGGTACCCTTGTTGTAGGTCTAAAGTACTAAATATGCAAGATCCATTCAATTGACTGAAAATGTCATCAATTAAGGGTAATGGAAAAGCATCTTTTACAGTACATTCATTGAGTTTTCGATAATCAACGCAAAATCTTTTAGATCCGTCCTTTTTGTCCACTAAAACTATGGGAGCGGCCCAGGGGCTCTGAGAAGGTCAAATAATGTCTTCTTTTAGCATTTTTGAAATATGCTCCTCAACTACCTGCCTTTTTGCGTAAGGAAGCCTATAAGGTGGCTGAGATATTGGTCGAGGCAACCCCGTATTTATTCCATGCTTGACGATTGAACATCGGCCTAAAGGACAATTTACTCCAAAAATGTTGGCGTTTTTCTCTAAAAACGTGGAAAATTTCTTGAAAATGTTCGATTTAGCGAGATGAATCAATTTTTCTGAAATTAACGTTCGAAAAGATTTCATTTCTTCCTCCTTCCCTTTTTTGTTTGATTGGGGATTCATTTCTTCCTCCTCCCCTTTTTTGTTCAATCGGGGATGTTGTGGTACCGTTGAAATTGAAGCAATTTTGGCATTTTTGTATAATTTTATAGGTTGTTTAGAATAATTAACAACTGGAATAGCTGTTATTCGAGATTGTTCAGAGAATAATCGAATTTTTGGGATGAAAATTGGTATTTTTGAATCAAAAGTTGAAAATAAAGGTTGTATATCAATCCATTGTTGTTGAAATTGAGGAAGATTGATTTGAACAGAAACGGCACAAACAGAAACAGGTGGAATAATCATATTTTCTTTGACAGAAAGGTAAGAAACAACGGAATGTAGATTTTTAGTAGATTTCAACAGAGGTACCGGTGCGTTTTTTCCAAAGCGAGCATATCCTACTTGATGATCTACTATAATCCATACTACGTTACCACACAGTTTTTGAACGGCATCATATCCGAGAATCACAGGAAATGGGCTCTCGGCCATGACCACAAAAAGAATTGGGAGGCATTGTTCCCCAACCTGGACATCAATCGTTATTTTGCCCATTGTTTTAAGGGCGTGACCTGATATTGATGTCGCATGAACGCTTAAGTTGGGTTTCAATGCATTATCTAAATTCAAATCTTTCAAAATAGCATAATCAATTAACAAAATTGTTGAGCCGCTGTCTATTAAAGCCGCGACTCAATAGCCATTAGAAAATTTCACATGTATATGCGGTTGAGGCCATTTATTATTTGAAGTTGGGTTGCTTATGGCATAAATGGGAAGCCGAGCAGGGCTTTGGCTGCGGCGTAGAGTTATAGTTTCTGAAGGTTCCCGCCAAGATGGCCGGGAGTATCTTGCTACGTACAAAGTCCTTCTATTTTGCCTCTGTTTGTTTAAACCACAAATAGATCCAAGAAAATTAAAAAGTCGGGGGCACAAAGTTCCCATCCAACTACAAGTTATGGCACAACACCCGCAACCCCATTGACACCATAAGCAACACCAACCAAATCTGATTCCTAAGTAGCTTATATATGTGACAATAGCAATAATTAAAATCCAGAATAAAGTACTAGTGACAGAAATGCCAAAACCCTCCGGTTAAGGGGGTTAAAGCATGCCCCATGATTTGAAATAACCCAGATACAGCAGCTTGCATATGAGTGATAGTTAAACCATTTACATCCTTTACACCATCACCAATATCCCTTAAAACTCGACGAAATTGAGCAGGGTCTACGTGTAAAGTAGATGTAAAATTTATGAGTTGTTCCATTTGTTGTTTTATTCTCCAATTTTCTAAAGTTGCTAATTCCAAAGATGTTTGAAAAGGCGAAAAATGTCCATTTTCTTTATGCAAATAAACTGGGTCGAAAATAATAGGAAGTCGTTTGAAATTAGGAATAGTTGCATTAAATTTTTGCTGTATGAGGGGTTTAACATCTATGCTACCTTTTGTACTAACCCATCGTTTCAATAACGCGTCAAAATGTACACCTGGGGAAACCTGATGGCATGGAACCTTGGGGGCATAAGTCACTATGTCTTCAGTACCGGGTAAAACAAAATAGACAGTTTGATTAGCTACTATTGGCAAAAGTGAGTAACATTTATCTCGAATTTTATAATTCCAAAATATAGCATCAGGTTGTATTGGTATACAAGACCAAATCAGGAGTACCTCCCCAACCATAGCAGCGGCTACGTCATTTCTTTGTGTCCAAAGTCGGGCGGCTAGAGTGGCATCTAAACGTAGAAATTGATGAACGATTTGAAGTTCTAAATCAGCTAGGTTACATAATTGCGTCCAAATTTGTGAAAAGCGAACAGTTTCCATTTGATTAATTTGTTGTTCAAGATATTGAATTTTTGCATTAAATTTGGCATAAGTCAAAATTCCTGAAGTCAATTGTAAACTTTGAAGTATTTCAGATGAATTTTTAATTGTTTGACGTTTAAATATTTTGGGAATTGTAGGATAAGCAAGAGCAAAATTAGCAGTATCAAACGTCTGAATTAAGGCTCCCTGGTCAGTATGTACAATAAAATTAGGCAAACAAATATGCTTAGGGTCCGGTAGCTGTTTGAGAGCCGCTAAAAGCTTCCTGCAAGCTTTTGATAGTGTAATAAAAGCCCGACCTTTGAACTTTATAATTTAAACCGTTGGTTATAAAAGGACACGGGGCTTTAATTTGGGTAGATTCCCATATTATTACACTATCGTCTAGCTCACATAATCCCACCTCAGGCTTACAATTAGCTAAGTCACCCAGATTTGAACTTAAGTGTTCACCATCATAAGTTGCTATTTGACCTTTTTGTATTATCGCATTATCTACGCTATTACAAATGTCTACAGCAGTATTGATATTTTATGTTTAAAGTCTGATTAGATCTCCAAATATCAGGTTTGATTTGATAAAGTGTTAAGCCTCGAAACCAATTAGTGCTTATCATCCTTAAACATCTGTGGTGACTTAGCTTATAGGGTTCATTGGATTCTCGAACAATCCCGTGAGACCCTAAAATTCCGGTATTTGTGCAAATAGTATGAGAAAAAGCGGTACATTTAAAAGCTGGAACCAAAAGTGCATCCAAATTAGGAGTCCATAAATTAGCGGTGAAAGTTTTTATATCCTCTTTTAAAATAGGCGGTTTGCAGTTCAGTTTTGTAGGTAAAGAAAAATGAAGTCCTGTTGTGTGTGGTTCGCAAAGCTGGTAAGCCTGGGTGCTCATATTCGGTAATGCGTTATACACAAGGATGGTGGTTAGTAGAAAAGCTGCGAGAATTGTGCCAAAAATGATTTCAATAATTTTGGGCATAAGATAGTCGCAAAGTGTAGAATACGAATTCGAATTTCGTGTTTTAACTTTGGTAAATTTTGAATTTCCAATATCTTGAATGATTGGAAAAATTTCTTGCAAATTCTCATCACTTTCGATTTTAAGGTAATTTTGGTCAGAAAGCAACAATTCTTGCGGTTTTTCAACGCTCTCAATAACACAGATAATGTCATTAACAAAGTTACCCATTTCAGACTCTTCTGGATCCAGGGCCGGGTCTGAACTTCCTTGAACCGCATACATTGGTTCAGACCTGGTATTTCCGGTTGATCGAGTTCCGCCTCGGCAATTTGTAGGCAGAGAACGTTGCATAAATGTTGTTGGCTGCTCTGCCCGCCTGGATTCCATCCTTTGAGGGCCTGTGAACTGCCCAATTCTGTTTGGTGCCCGATGACATTCTTGACCAATATGGCCGAGGAGACCGCAATTGTAGCATCTTACCGAACGTTGTGGTGGGGGCTGCTACCATCCAAATCTTGGTGACATCCCTCGACGGCCAAAATTTTGGCGCTTTTGACGTCCGTTGTTAAAGAATGGCTGTCTAGTGCGCCAGCTTGGTTGCAAAGGCTCCCAGTCGTCCATTTTTTTGTTAGCTGCATAAAGGCTGCTGGTGAGCTGCCTCTCCGCCTCCAAACGTTGTTGGGTCTCTGCTTGCCTAGCCAACATTTTGGCCTCCTGAAATGTTCCAGGCTTCCTATCTGAAACAAATCTCCAAAGATCAGAGTTTAGCCCATCAACAAAAAATCTTCGGGTCAGGGCATCTAAAGTAGGGGCATCAATGTTAGGATAAGCCTGTATGGCTAATTGCTGGAGATCTAGGGCGTAATTGGTCACTTTTTCCCGAGGTCCCTGTTTTCTAGCGTGTAGCTGCAATGCTTTGAGCTCCATATTTTCTTGGGGCACAAAGTGCTGTCTTAAGCGATCTACTAAGTTATTGCAGTTAAGCTGCATTCGTTCAGCATCAAGAATGGACTCATACGCCACCTCCACAAAGTCTCTGAGGTATGTCGGCAGCAGCAGGCGCTTTTTGGCGTCATTCCACCATACGTGGGCAGCAAGAAAATTCTGAGGGGGGGGTGCAAGATTTTTTGAAGGTCAGAAAAATGGCCCTAAAAATGGTGGTATGGCGATAAAAACACCATTTTTTGACATTTCTCATCAAGCACTATCCATTGGCATCAAAAAATTGCGAAAAAAACGAAAAAAATTTTCAAAAATTGAATTCTGGGGGGGGGGATTTTGATTTCTGGGGGGGTATTTTGGTTTCTGGGGGGTGCATACCCCCCAAACCCCCCCCACGCCCAGGTGTGCATTCCACCCATTAGCCAGGGCCACCCTCACAAACCGGTCCATCCATCGGTCAAAATTTTCATCCGACCTTCCATGGTAGTACTCCCCAACAGAAACTTGGTTTCCGGTTCCCACAGGGGTGGGGGTGTTAGCTTGAGCTATGGGTTGCAGGTCATACAGTTGCTGCTGTTGCCGATGGGTGTGATTAGTCAGTCTTTCGACCTCAGTTCTCAATCTCTCCAAAGCATTTCCACGAGAAATATTGTTCATATTTTGAATCAGTATTTTCTATATTCCTTTTAAACCCAACAAATGCTATTCTCCAAATGCAAGGGTTTAAATGACAATAATAATTAATCAGTTGGAAACAGAATATAAACTGAAAAAGAAGAAAAATTGATAGGACAAAGAAAAGAAATTATAAAAATGGTGCACAATATGGTGTATAAGTATATGTATCGATATATACACAAAAAAATTTTTGGGTTGCAGAACCGTACCACTATGATAAACGAGCAAAAATAAAACATTTGAGTTTTAAAAATTTTATTAAGAAAAGCGTTATTTGCATCAATAATACGCACCCACCACCATTTAATTTTATTTTGCTACCAATATGGCGGCAATATATAAAAAGGCCGCACTGTTTCTCAAGCTCTCTGGCGTTGCCTACGTTCTCGTCGAGCCACGGTGCGATTCACGAAGCTCAACCCTGGCGGCGGGCCAAGCCCGTACATGGAATGCGGTGGTAGGTATTGAAATCACGTTCCAGGTACGCCAGAAGTACCCCAATCCGTCCACATTGCTCAATACAACTGGGCCCTGGCATCCAAAAGGTCGTATAGGCGGGTGGCCGCTATATACGTGGAAATTTCCGCCTCGGATGCCAGGTTCCAGATATATTGGTCAAGGTTGCGGATGGGGTGCTCGTGGGCCGGCCGACCAATTGATAGCGTTGCGTTGGATATATTGATCAGCAGCATACGACGGAACGCGTTGCCAACTAGCCGTGCGGC
This sequence comes from Mermis nigrescens, assembly GCA_036768485.1. NCBI lineage: Eukaryota > Metazoa > Nematoda > Enoplea > Mermithida > Mermithidae > Mermis > Mermis nigrescens. The sequence goes on from JAVLUZ010000548.1 coordinate 277,142, forward strand.
CCTGACGCTGTTGAAATCGGTTTCCATACGAACGATGATGAACCGCAAGCCGGCGACAAAGGTCTGTAGGCCTTTGGTTGCCGCTTGTTGGATGCCTCGGTCAAGGCGATGAAGCTGGACGCGCCCCAAAACAACTGGCAAATCTTGAAAATAGTCGTGGACGCATTGAGTGTCTTAGTTGATAAAGAAAATCGCCGAGAAATGATAAAAAGAATTTCAAGTAGAAACGCTGATATGAAAGCGAACCGAACTTTGTTTTCAATAGGTTCAAACTGTTTTTAAATTGGCAAAAGAATTCAGAAATCTACGTTTCAACTCTGTTTATCTATTTTTCAGATCAGAAACGCCCAAATTTTCGAGCCCTTGGGTGCTAAATGCACATATAAACGCATCCTAGTGCGTTTATACAATAGCAAACTACGGCATTGCCCCAATGCTGCATCAACAGTATCGGTTTGAAAAACGAAAAGCAGCGCAGTTTTAATTAGACGACCGAATATTCTGCGGCTTTTAATTGGAGCATTAAAATTCCAACAATCAAAATTTATCGAGATATATCTCATTCTTATCACAAAAACCCTAAGGGGCCCTGGATTTTGTGATTTCTACCAATATGCTCCAAAAGAAAAAAACTACTTACACCTGAGCAGCTCTACGTATGCATACAATTTTTCTCAAAATATTCGCTCCAAGGGGTTCCATCATAGTTGCTTTTACCGACTTTACAAAAAAACAATTCACTGGAGCAAAATAATTCAACATATATGAAAGACTGGTCTCCACAAAAACACTAATCAACAGAGTAGTTTGAATTCTTTTCTGAACTAGTTACAGATAATGCCGATTAAAAATCTAACTATGCACGTTTTTGAGCGTTATCACTGAAAGTCCTCGAAAGATCGGAAATTTATTGACCTATTTTCCCCTCAAAACAACTGGTAGGAAACTTCTCAATGCGTAACCACTGGTTTTGCTCGGCGGTTTGCTCGTGGGCTTCTCGCTACTGCAACCCAAATACACCATATGAACAAAATAAATTAAAAGTGCACCAAAACTTTGACCTCAGGCTCTTAGCGAAAGCAAAAGTAACATAGGTACAGCATATAGAGAGCATGCATAGCTATGACAAGCATATAAGCACTATATTTTTTTAAAATTATTTAATGATTTTGTCAATGTTCATGGAAAATCGAAATAGATAGGTTGACATTATTATTAGTGTAGCAACAAAGAAAGGTTGCAGTGTCCGGAAAATCAATCGTTGAATAGGGTAAATAAATGTGAAGCATTAGGTCGCTTTCTATAATCAGCAAGGACTACGTATATTTCCGAATTTCGAAATTAACTATTTTGTAGAGGTAAAATAAATTTGGTTATATACAACAATATACACTAAACCTCTTTTCTCAAAAAGGACCGGATATAATGGTTCAGTCACTGCGTCATCAATAATACTTGCAAGAGGTTTCAATCAGTAAAATTAGCGATATTAAAGCTAATAAGTATAATTAGATACGTCGGACCACTTAGGTCAAAAGTTGGACCACACAGGTCTAAAGTCGGGTTTGTCGGTGTAAGATTTTAAATATAACAGACGCAGGACAGTATATTCGGCCGTCGACCCATCTCTATATAAAACAATGATTAGGGGGAACGTGGGATGTGCACTTCCCAGATTGCCCCCAAATATAGCCGGGCGAGCTATATACCAAAATTTAATGTTGGAGAATGAGCTCTAACTAAGTGTGTATCAGGTACTTATACATTGAAGACTAACACGTGACTTTCACTTAACATGATAAACTAGTTTCTACATATTAATACTTAGATAACTAATTAAAGTATAATCTACAAGTTTCAACTTTTTATCACTTGAACACCTGCGAATTGTTACACTATCATTCACAGACCCCTCCTGTGCTGTACTTTTATCTTGCTATCGGTACAAATATTTATCAGAAACCCACTTTAAAAAAAAAATGCAGTATGTAAGCTAAACAACAATAAATTTGAAATAAAATAATACAAAAAATAACATGTAGAAATGCTAAGACAATGATGATGGTTGTGTATTTTGTGGTGACCAGAGTTATAGTAGCAATTGTTGTAAATTGGGCAGGAGGCAGAATTGTGATGATGACTATTGAAAATTGGATAGTGGTGAAATTGGCCGTGGTAGAAGCACTGAAAATAAAATTTTATCCATTTTTTCCATATGTGCAAATTCTTACACTTGAAGACATGTTGTAGAAATTGAAATATTGGGTAGAGAGCATCAGGTTGTATCCAAAGAGGCTAGTTTGAGGAAGAAGTTGGCTGGTTTGGTAAGTAATGGATCGGAATAATTGCAGATGGGCGGTGTGTAGGCTATCTGGGTAAATATGCATTCAAAACCTTGAATTACATTTATCCAGAATTCAGATATTTTTCGAGAATCGTAAAAATTTTTACTGGCCCACCGTCGTTGATCATCAGCCAATCTAATGAGGTCGTACAACTAACAAATTTTTGGGCCACATCACATGAGCAAAAATTGCAGAAATTGCATAAATCTGCTGAAAAAATGTAGAAAATAATGAAAAATTTAAGAAAAGCCATTTTTGCTGTGATGTATTTCAGACTTATAAAATGTATACCCATGCTTCCTTTTCCCACAATTTCCTTCTATTCAAATTATATGATTGACCACAGGAATGTGTGGCTATCACTCAAAATAGACAGCATTGTGTCATCAATATAAATATTATTGCAATGAAAGCAAAAAGTTATGCAAAGAAACAATAAAGAAACCCTCACCTTTAAAATATGTAAGCAAATAATAATAATAATAATAATAATAATAATAATACATAGAAAATAAAAATATATGAATCTTGAATAATTTACAAAGCACTTTTTTCCTTTTTTTCATTCAATCATAAAGACACAATCATAATTAATGTTGGAGCAGAGTAACATGTACAACACGGACAGATAGATAGGTATAAAATATCAGGATACAATTCCCACAGAGTGTAGGTTCTTCTAGGTAAGGCCACCCCTTTTTACAATGACTCTGATCCTAGAACTAAACTCTTATAGGTAAACAAAATCAATCCATAATTTGAATATTTCAAATCCTTTACCAAATAATAGTCAGTGAATAGAATAAATAGATAGCTAAATCCCATATTTCATATCCATCGTCTAATTTACCTAGAATTTAATTTATTTAAATTACAACATGAATACAAAACAAAGCATTAACAATAGAACAGAACTTGAGGGTACAAAGTAACAATTTTGTGTTCCTCCTATATATGCTTTTGTAATGATACGTAAACCCGTGCAATACATATTTTGCGCTCCAACCAATTTTTGTTTGAAATCTTAAACCCATATTCAAATATTGCCTTCATCCCATGACTGACCGTACTCAGGAGTTGTATGAAGCAAGTCTTTGACTTTAGGCTCGAATATTGTGAATAAATAAGGGTTGTTGTGAGCAAATTTTTTATTTTCAAAAAAATCAAAGTGTTTTTAAAATGATCATGGGAGTAATCAAGATTAACGTACAATTTTCTGTCCCTCCAATATGTGTATATGCCACAGATATGAGTCATAACAATCGAGTAAATGGGAACTAACAAGCTAAACATCAGCTGGGAGTATACTTAGGCACGATTCATACAGTAAGTATTATGTGTAATTTGTTTCGGTACAATCTGTTTTGGGACAACAGGGCGCATGTGAAAATTAAAACAAATATCACCCTCATGCAAAAAATAATAATATCTGTAACACTTTATGCTAAAATAGCATAAACAAGTTCCAGCCTATTTCAAACAAAAATTATGTTTCTAGCCTAATTATATGTAGCCTAATTATCACACCTTTTTTCTCATTTTTTTGCTCTGACCAACTATAGTGTGCATTGCACAACTCCATAATTTTAGACCCTAAAGTGAAGGTAGACTTAGCAAGGTACATATTCACATCAAAACACTTAAAGCAGCATCATGACCTATAGATAAGCCTACATTGATAAGCTAAATTTATTTTGGACGGACCAAACCAAGTGCCCCCAGATAGGGTATTTGTAACAGTCATTAATTTGGTACAAGTTGTACCAAAACAATTAAAAAGTATAATTACAGTAACCTTTTACCAAAATTTCTCATTTGTCATTCCCACCATGCCTCCCCTCATCAAAATAGAGATGGAGCTCATCAAAAGACACTGTAATTTTCACAAACCAGCCTTCATGATTAAATGAAAAAGCCTTTACAAAACAATGCAAGCATAAAATTGAACAAGTATTTATTTTATAGTAGATATTCCATGAATTCAAGAGGATTAAAAAATTGGCGCCAAGGCACAGTGTGGCAATGTTCCACTGCCAGCATCTAAAAACGCGGATGAGGCAGATACAGGCAATGGATATTGCTCCAAAAGAGGCAGTTGTCAATATAGACAGTCAACTTCTCCATGTCGCAATTTTGTATAATGTGACCAAAAATTCGTGAGATTTTACACGGCAAATTACTATGCCTTAAAGCAAAAATTATGTTTGAGAGTAGAAAAGCAAAGGCTTATGAAGGATTACAAGCATAGGTTATCATCTGATGAATTGTGAAAAGCTGCAAAGCTCTATGTGAATTTCATAAAAATGAATAAATGGAATATAAAAAGATAGGTAAAGAGTATTTGCTGCATGATTTATGCAGATAAGTATATTTTGATGCTTAGGAACATATAATGCATACCAACGTAGTGAACAAAATTGGGTGTTATCCACTTGAGCAGAGGGACCGATTTGGTATCCCATAAATTCACATTTACTATCACTTCTTCAAAATTCCTATTTTCGCTACTGTATGTCCTGCGTTAATTTATGACAGTCACAAATGGATAACTGGTATCGTACTCGAATTTTAAGCACTTAAATTTTCTTGAATTTGATAAAATAATTGCCTCATTCCAGCTTTTACACATGCACCGTAGGGCTGCGCCTTCCAAAATATCTATTTCTTCTAATATTTTTGACAATATTTCATTCTTTACAAAATGGTGTAAACATAAAATCTCCAATTCTGGTAAGTCGTTTGTAAAGTTTTACAAGTCTGGCACCTGTAAATTGCAGCTGTTTTTCAAAATTATTGATCGTGCATTGAGTGGTAATTGAATACAATTGCTTAAATCATGACAAATAGCCACAGATTCATTTAAAATGCATCCTTGAGCTTCTACAGTACTTAAAATTAAAAATAGGAAAAGCATGTTCATAGTCTTTTTCATTATTATTTGAATATGCATATTATTTGAATATATTTGTAATGCATATAATTTAGTTGTATTTATATATGCACATAAAACTTGTTCTGGAACTATGTCATATTGCGTCAGCGCACACAGTATGGGCAAGTCTAGACACGCAGCACAGATTGGCGCAGTGCCAAGTCACACAATAGCGGGCAAGTTCGAACACATTAAGCTGGCAGCACGTGGCTGGCAGAACTTTAGTGCATGTGCCTAGGTGGCACCGTTCAGAGCGCCACGCAATGCTACTAAGCAGGGAATGGGTTAGCCGACCAAAGGAGAATGGGTTAACCGGCCAAAGGGGAAACGGGTCAGCTGGTCAAGGGATCAACCCGCATCATCCCGAGCACCCGCGTCATCCCGAGCACCATAGGTACCTGTTGTCCTGGGGGTCCCTGTTCTTTCAATAAATAAATCTAAGAATCAACCAGCCATGGAATCGCGTTCTCCATAGTTATATAACAGTTTTCTAGAGCCACTAAAATTAATCTAGGAATGTCGTGTACTCCAACTGTGCAACAATTTGGTCATGGAATGATTAACCAGGCGCCCCAGGCAGCCGCTATGCGGAGCAGGGGTGGACCCGTCCATGCTCGTACGCTTCAGTGAGCGGAGCAGAGGGGAGTTAGAGCCGTCCAAACATCTTATTCAACTTGTATGCATTGTTTATCAAACTTCAATTTTTCAGGGTCAAAGCCTAAAAGACAACTGTGATCAATGTACCTATATGCGTTTGTGTACAAATCTTTTTGTATATTTTATTGTCTAATCCTACAATAAAAATTGCATAAACAAAAATAAGCTACGTATATCTACTACGCACAATCACAGTTTAATAGTAATTGTGATCGTCTTCCGGATGATACACGTGAAACAGCGAATCTGCCGGGTAAGGATCAATACAGCCATTATATAAGAAGGGCTGCGTTGGATATATATGCAGCTCGGGTTCCTCCGTAGGTACTAAGCCCTCTGGCTGCTGACTCGTCAAACCAGCATCTATCACTGAAGCTGTTAAATTATTGATTAAAATAACACAACAATAAGAATAAATGAAAGTGAATTACTATGTGTTTCTTCATCATTCTCCCCCAAAGTTATCTTCTTTTACGGCGGCAGCCCATCGCCTAAAACGCAAAGATAATTAAAATGCAATTGTTACACAATAAAAACGGTCTTACTTTGCATTTTACTAATTGCCGTGGCAATGTCTTCCCTTGCATCAAACCAATTGCAAAAGAGCGTCCTTGACAATTTAACCTGCTGTTTTTTCTTATCGTTTTTAATCAGTAATAATCTTTCATTTGATGATTCATCTGTCTCAATGGATGCATACGTGTTGTTAGACAAATGCAAAAAAAAGGTTTTAATTAGTTAAAAACTAGTTTATAAAATAGTCGTCATTGGGGCTGCTTAATTTGCATGAAGGAACCAAAAGTTGAGGGTATTATATAAGTTTAGACGCCGTTACCCAAAAATGCGCAAAAATTTGGATTGAGCGAGCAAATTTATATCAGGTATCGCTAAGGTCATTGTAAATTGCATAAAAATAGCCAGGAAGAGGGTCAAAAAGTAGCACAGCATATAAGCATTTATTTGTAATAAATCGTGTTAAAAACGAATTTTGTTAAATTAAGATTTTGAAGAATAATATCCCCATGTGTGATCATACGCGTACTTGCACAGTATAAACTAATATAAACGTTAAAATTGTATTAAAAATAGTGTGTTAATAAATAGTTTGTTGGTTAAATTAAAACATTTGAAGGAATATATTATTATAGCCCCCAACAGGCCCCGTGCATGTTTGTTCATACCGAGTATAAAAACATGCAAATAGTATGTATAAAGTATTCAAAATTAATTACCAATCAAACGTATGGTTGGTCGGGAGGAAACGTCCAACCAAAGCGCAGGGCTTCAATGGCTGACATAGATGACCAAGCTTGCCTCCCAGTTTTGTTTAACATTAGCCCGACGAGCGTTGAAAATTCTGTTGGCAGGGTTTCTTCATTGTCGTGTAATACCGACCAAAAAAAATTGTTAAAATATTCAGTAAATAAATAGTACAAGGCAGTGTCCATTGAATGCGCAATTTGTTGCATGGCGTACGTGGAAGTTTGTTGGAAGAAATGAGTACAGTAAAAACCTTTGGCTGCATTTGATAAAAAAGAGTCTGTTGCTTTGCACAGCCTTATTTGTGTGAAGAAAAGCTCCAAATTATGGAAGATAGCATCGTTGTTCATTGTAAAAATCTGAAATATAAACAAGAAAATATTATATTGAAAACCTCACCCTCCTACTGCTTAATTCCCCGCACCACCCAAATCAGCCGATTTGCCAAACAATAATTGGCAAAATAGAGTGCACTATTCCATTTTCGCTATTCCGGACAATAATTTTTATTGGGCAACAATGGCGGGAGCATAAAGCAATTAATTAACGACAAAAGCATTTTCAAATTGTGAAATTGTGCACTTTAAAAAATATTTTAAGTGGATGAAAGCATCACAAAATTGTCCCCAACAGGCCCTGTGCATGTTTGTTCATATGTAAAAGCAATACCGAGTATAAAAACATGCAAATAGTTGTATAAAGTATTCAAAATTAATTACCGTTTAAACGTATGGAAATGCCCACCCAAGGCGTAATGCCTCTGTTGGTGTTATAGTTTCCCACATCTGCCTACCCTCTTTGCTCAGCATAAGTTCGACTAAAGTGGCGAATTCACTTGACACCATGCTTTCGTCCATGTACAAGACACCCCAAAAAAGTCGTCAAAAAATTCTGTAAATAGGTGGTATAAATTGGTTTCCATATGGTGGGCAACATGTTGGAGGGCAAAGAGGGAAAATTGCTGAAAAAAATGGTTGGTGTAGTAGTATTTTGTGTCCTGCGTTAGTTCTGGATTTGTTTGTTTGCAAAGCCGGAGTTGAGTAAAAAAAATTTTTAATTTTTCGAATACCGTAGTCATTTTGGCGGCGCTTTGTCCAAAAAACCTTAAAAAACATGAAAATATTATTAAAATATAAACTATTCCACATTGTATTTCTCCCGCACTACCCAAACCAGCCAATTTGTTGAATGATAACCGGCAAAATAGAGTGCTCTACTCCGTTTTCGAACGAACTTAAAAAATATTTTTATCTAATTTATTCTATATTAAGTAGATAAAAGCATTTTCAAATTGTGAAATTGTGCATACTTGAAAAAATATTTTAAGTGGATGAAAGCATCACAAAATTGTTGATGCAAGCATGAAAGCTTTTTTAAAAAGATATTTCAAGTGGATGAAAGCAAGAAATTGTCAAATTTCCAACAATATCGCGTCATCAAAAATAACTGAAAAATTACTATTGGAACAAAACGTAATTTATGCGTGCCTAAAAGCAAATATGGCTTTAGGATATTTTTTAAAAATTGTAGAGTAGTTTCTTTAAAAGTTGTCATCCAACAATATTGCGTCATCAAAAATAACTGAAAAATTACTATTGGAACAAAACGTAATTTATGCGTGCCTAAAAGCAAATATGGCTTTAGGATATTTTTTAAAAATTGTAGAGTAGTTTCCTTAAAAGTTGTCAAATATCCGAAAAATTACTATTGCATAACAAAGTAATTTAGACGTGCATAGAAGCAAATATGCCCTCAAGGGTTACTGTACATTAGTTCCTATTAAAAGTTGGTTACACGTGATACTGTAAATGAAAACGCGTATACCGTAGATATATCATAACTATGATTTAACGGAGTAATGTTTTATTGCAAATTCTAATTTTGCAAAAGAAAAATACCTACTCAATGTTTAAAATGAACGAATAAATAGGAAAAGCTATGAAATGCTATCAAAAGCTAAATTTCTATGCTATGGAGTTCAAAATAGATAAATATTTGCAGTGTTTTCAAAGCCATTCAATCAAGCCTCTTTAGATGTCGATGGCAAATCGTAATCTTCCTCTTTTTCGGCTTTTTCTCTTCAAATACAGCCAGTACTTGTTCCTCGCCTATTAAAGTAGGTTGGCATTGAGCCCATAAAATATCCAGTTTTAAAAAATATAAATAGGAGAGGTACATATGCGCGTTCAAAACATTTTGGCTAATTTAGAGTCGGGCAAAGAATGATAAGTTTTTGATATTTTTATGTTGGAGAATAAATAGCAGTTAGCGCTATACACATTGTAAAACGAGAGTTCCTTGAATAATTTAAATAATAAATATTTTCTAACTTTGTTTAACTGAGTTTAGTGTAATAATTGTAAAAGCCCATAGGGAAGGTATTTAAATGCGCAAATAATAATATGTAAGTAACAATATTTTTACATAACTTTGTGCAAAAATTAAAACTATATTTTCGATTATAGGCCAATAGACTATGATTATAGCATTGATTGTAATACGTCAGCTTGAAATCAAAAAATTCATAAAATTCATGCAAGAATTCATGTGAAACAGACTATAGACATTGAGTTGCGATCATTACTTTTTGTATTTTCCATATTGTCCAATTTGTTCACTTGCATTGCCACCCACTTTCTCTTCAACTTCTCTAGCTCCTTCTTTTCAGTGCAACTGTCTAAATAGCGGTTCATGGTTAGAAAGAAGATAATAATTTTCAATTAACGAAATTAAGGTAAAATAACGATAATTTTCAGAATGAGCAAGCCTAGTGATTGAAAAAATGTTTTGATTTTTAAAAATAAGATATAAGTACATTTTACGCTCTCGATACCCGCACAAATTTCGTTCAGTTGTTCTTCCCAAGATTCGAATTGTGAGGGTGTCAAAAAAATTTCCTGTATCGCATTTTTGAAGCGCACCACCATTTGCCCATTTAACAACTTTGCAACTCTAACCGTTGTTCCCTTGCCCAATTCTAACTCCTTTTCGTTTTTTGAAGCAAGGGTAACACTGATCTCATCCTTGAGTGCGTACAGCTGAGTATACTTCGAGTAGGTATTTTTCTTTTGCAAAATTAGAATTTGCAATAAAACATTACTCCGTTAAATCATAGTTATGATATATCTACGGTATAGGCGTTTTCATTTACAGTATCACGTGTAACCAACTTTTAATAGGAACTAATGTACAGTAACCCTTGAGGGCATATTTGCTTCTATGCACATCTAAATTACTTTGTTATGCAATAGTAATTTTTCGGATATTTGACAACTTTTAAGGAAACTACTCTACAATTTTTAAAAAATATCCTAAAGCCATATTTGCTTTTAGGCACGCATAAATTACGTTTTGTTCCAATAGTAATTTTTCAGTTATTTTTGATGACGCAATATTGTTGGATGACAACTTTTAAAGAAACTACTCTACGATTTTTAAAAAATATCCTAAAGCCATATTTGCTTTTAGGCACGCATAAATTACATTTTGTTCCAATAGTAATTTTTCAGTTATTTTTGATGACGCCATATTGTTGAAAATTTGACAATTTCTTGCTTTCATCCACTTGAAATATCTTTTTAAAAAAGCTTTCATGCTTGCGTCAACAATTTTGTGATGCTTTCATCCACTTAAAATATTTTTTCAAGTATGCACAATTTCACGATTTGAAAATGCTTTTATCTACTTAATATAGAATAAATTAGATAAAAATATTTTTTAAGTTTGTTCGAAAACAGAGTAGAGCACTCTATTTCGCCGGTTATCATTCAACAAATTGGCTGGTTTGGGTAGTGCGGGAGGAATACAATGTGGAATAGTTTATATTTTAATAATATTTTCATGTTTTTTAAGGTTTTTTGGACAAAGCGCCGCCAAAATGACTACGGTATTCGAAAAATTAAAAATTTTTTTTACTCAACTCCGGCTTTGCAAACAAACAAATCCACAACTAACGCAGGACGCAAAATACTACTACACCAACCATTTTTTTCAGCAATTTTCCCTCTTTGCCCTCCAACATGTTGCCCACCATATGGAAACCAATTTATACCACCTATTTACAGAATTTTTTGACGACTTTTTTGGGATGTCTTGTACGTGGACGAAAGCATGCTGTCAAGTGAATTCGCCACTTTAGTCGAACTTATGCTGAGCAAAGAGGGTAGGCAGACGTGGGAAACTATAACACCAACAGAGGCATTACGCCTTGGGTGGGCATTTCCATATGTTTAAACGGTAATTAATTTTGAATACTCTATACAACTATTTGCATGTTTTTATACTCGGTATTGCTTTTACATATGAACAAACATGCACAGGGCCTGTTGGGGACAATTTTGTGATGCTTTCATCCACTTAAAATATTTTTTAAAGTGCACAATTTCACGATTTGAAAATGCTTTTGTCGTTAATTAATTGCTTTATGCTCCCGCCATTGTCGCCCAATAAAAATTATTGTCCGGAATAGCGAAAAATGGAATAGTGCACTCTATTTTGCCGATTATTGTTTGGCAAATTGGCTGATTTGGGTGGTGCGGGGAATTAAGCAGTAGGAGGGTGAGGTTTTCAATATAATATTTTCTTGTTTATATTTCAGATTTTTACAATGAACAATGACGCTATCTTCCATAATTTGGAGCTTTTTTTCACACAAATAAGGCTGTGCAAAGCAACAGACTCTTTTTTATCAAATGCAGCCAAAGGTTTTTACTGTACTCATTTCTTCCAACAAACTTCCATGTACGCCATGCAACAAATTGCGCATTCAATGGACTCTGCCTTGTACTATTTATTTACTGAATATTTTAACAATTTTTTTGGTCGGTATTACACAACAATGAAGAAACCCTGCCAACAGAATTTTCAACACTCGTCGAGCTAATGTTAAACAAAACTGGGAGGCAAGCTTGGTCGTCTATGTCAGCCATTGAAGCCCTGCGCTTTGGTTGGGCGTTACCTCCCGACCAACCATACGTTTGATTGGTAATTAATTTTGAATACTTTATACATACAATTTGCATGTTTTAATACTCGGTATGAACAAACATGCACGGGGCCTGTTGGGGGCTATAATAATATATTCCTTCAAATGTTTTAATTTAACCAACAAACTATTTATTAACACACTATTTTTAATACAATTTTAGCATTTATATTAGTTTATACTGTGCAAGTACGCATATGATCACACATGGGGATATTATTCTTCAAAATCTTAATTTAACAAAATTCGTTTTTAACACGGTTTATTACAAATAAATGCTTATATGCTGTGCTACTTTTTGACCCTGTTCCTGGCTATTTTTATGCAATTGACAATGACCTTAGCGATACCTGATATAAATTTGCTTGCTCAATCCAAATTTTTGCGCATTTTTGCGTAATGGCTTCTAAACTTAAATAATACCCTCAACTTTCGGTTCCTTCATGCAAATTAAGCAGCCCCAATGACGACTATTTCATAAACTACTTTTTAACTAATTAAAACCTTTTTTCGCATTTGTCCAACAACACGTATGCATCCATTGAGATAGATGAATCATCGAATGAAAGATTATTACTGATTAAAAACGATAAGAAAAAACAGCAGGTTAAATTGTCAAGGACGCCCTTTCGCAATTGGTTCGATGCAAGGGAAGACATTGCCGCGGCAATTAGTAAAATGCAAAGTAAGACCGTTTTTATTGTGTTACAATTGCATTTTCATTATCTTTGCGTTTTAGGCAATGGGCTGCTGCCGGAAAAGAAGATAACTTTGGGGGAGAATGATGAAGAAACACATAGTAATTCACTTTCATTTATTCTTATCGTTGTGTTATTTTAATCAATAATTTAAAAGCTTCGGTGATAGATGCTGATTTGACGAGTCAGCAGCCAGAGGGCTTAGTACCTACGGAGGAACCGGAGCTGCATATATATCCAACGCAGCCCTTCTTATATAACGGCTGTATTGATCCTTACCCGGCAGATTCGCTGTTTCACGTGTATCATCCGGAAGACGATCACAATTACTATTAAACTGTGATTGTGCGTAGTAGATATACGTAGCTTATTTTTGTTTATGCAATTTTTATTGTAGGATTAGACAATAAAATATACAAAAAGATTTGTACACAAACGCATATAGGTACATTGATCACAGTTGTCTTTTAGGCTTTGACCCTGAAAAATTGAAGTTTGATAAACAATGCATACAAGTTGAATAAGATGTTTGGACGGCTCTAACTCCCCTCTGCTCCGCTCACTGAAGCGTACGAGCATGGACGGGTCCACCCCTGCTCCGCATAGCGGCTGCCTGGGACGCCTGGTTAATCATTCCATGACCGAATTGTTGCACAGTTGGAGTACACGACATTCCTAGATTAATTTTAGTGGCTCTAAAAAACTGTTATATAACTATGGAGAACGCGATTCCATGGCTGGTTGATTCTTAGATTTATTTATTGAAAAAACAGGGACCCCCAGGACAACAGGTACCTATGGTGCTTGGGATGACGCGGGTGCTCGGGATGACGCGGGTTGACCCCTTGACCAGCTGACCCGTTTCCCTTTGGCCGGTTAACCCATTCCCCTCTGGCCGGCTAACCCATTCCCCGCTTAGTAGCATTGCGTGGCGCTCTGAACGGTGCCACCTAGGCACATGCACTAAAGTGCAATCGCCTGGGGCGCCGTCCAGAGCGCCACGTATTACTACTGAAGTTTCTCATCGAGCACTATCAAATGGCATCAAAAAATTGCCGAAAAAACACAAAAAATTTTCAAAATTTGAATTCTAAGGGGGAGGGTATTTTGATTTCTGGGGGGGGGTATTTCAACTTCTGGGGGCTGCATACCTCTCCCCAAACCACTCCCCATGCCCATGTGTGGAACTGACTACGTTGCAAAGAAGAATTATTGTTGCAGTACAGCACAAAAGAAGAAGTGAAGTGTCAAAGAATTGTGGCAGAAAATGCACTGATTCAGAGCAGATTACCACCACGCCTAGGCGTGGGGGTTTGGGGGAGTATGCAACCTCCCAGAAACCAAAATACCCCTCCCCCCAGAAATCAAAATACTTCTCAGAATTCAATTTTTGAAATTTTTTTGTTTTTTTCGCAATTTTTTGATGCCAATTGATAGTGCTTGGTGAGAAACGTCAAAAAATTGTGTTTTTTCGCCATACCACCATTTTTAAGGCCATTTTTGGACCTTCAAAAAATCTTGCAGCCCCCCTAGAATTTTCTTGCTGCCCATGTATGCTTACCACTCTTTTTGCCTCTGAACAATGAAAAAAAGTGCGTCTGTGAAAATATCTTTAAGAAGACTCTGTCAGTCTCTTACAAGCCAATTCACAATACTCATAAAAAGAAGTCAGCTGCCAACCAATTTGAAGGGAGAGATGACCAGCCAATAAGTTGAAAGAAGGATTGGGCAGATTAAAGATCACATTGAAAGCTTCCCTTGTGTTGAATCAAATTACTAAAGGTAGGATTCAAAGAAGAAGTACTCAGATGCGAGCCTTAACATCCAAAAAATGTACGAGTTGTACTTTTCAATCGCCAAAAGTACTGGTACTCGTGTTGCTAGTTTCCAAAAGTACCAACAAGTTTTTTGCTCAGCATACAATTTGGCCTTTTTTAACCCACGAAAGGGCCAGTGTGGAAAATGCTCAGCCCAGCATTCACCAGTATGGTTTAAGATAACAAGACTTATGCAGAGATGAAGCTCAATTATGAAGCGCATTTGATCAGGAAAGAATCTTGCAGAAATGCAATGAAACTTGACATTGAAAGTTGCACTTCTAATTCAAGCATAGTGGTAGCCACCACACCTGGGCGTGGGGGTTTGGGGGTATGCACACCCCAGAAACCAAAATATCTCCTACCCACCAGAAATCAAAATACCCCGCAGAATTCAATTTTTGAAATTTTTTTTTTCGTTTTTTTCGCAATTTTTTGATGCCAAAGGATAGTACTAGATGAGAAACGTCGAAATTTGGTGTTTTTATCGCCATATTACAAGGCCATTTTTTGACCTTCAAAAAATCTTGCACTCCCCCCAGAATTTTCTTGCTGCCCACGTATGGTAGCCACCATGGACCTGCAATCTGTTCTTCAGATTCCTCAGAGTGAAGAAAGTGCCTTTTACTACAAGAGGAAGCTATGTGTGTACAACATCACGTTCTTTTGCAAAATGACTAAGGAAGCTATTTGTTTTGTCTGGCCCAAAACTGCAAGCAAACAAGGAAGTTGTGAGAATGGTACTGGTCTATATCTTTTCATTCAAGAGATGATAGAGCAGGGAAAGACAAAGATAAAGCTGTGGAGTGATTGTTGTGGTGGGCAGAATTGCAACAAGTTTGTTTCTGCATTACTGTGCTGGGTTGCTGGTAATCTGCCAATTGAGTTTGTGGAGCAGAATTTTCTTGAAAGTGGCCATACCCAAATGTCAGTAGACAGCATGCACTCGGCAATCAAAACTGCCTCAAAAAACTTATCAGTTTTTTCTGTCAATGAATGGTGCAGCATAATGAAGCAGGTTTGGCGCAAAAACCCTACACAGTAGTGCGTCTTGATCATGACAGCTTTTTCGATCTAAAAGAATTAAGCAAGAGCACAGTAAATTCTTTGAAAGTGGATTCCAACAATGATAAAATTAAGTGACTTGAAATTAAGCAAGTTTGCTACAAAAAGCAGGATCCTGTGCTCATCAAATTCAAGCTTAATCACGGCAATGCTGTGAGCGAGGTAATCATTTTAAGTGTACCACAATGATTTTTATGTTTACCAAGAGAACCAGAAGGAATTAGATTTTAACACATTACTCATTGAAAATAAGCATGGAATTATTTAGGTATTTGCACTGATTTGGTTTGTGTTTGTTTGTGGTTTGGCGCGTTTTGGCGATTTTCCAATTTGGCTAACTCCATTGGCCATAAAAAAACAAATTATTTAGCCAAATGAGGATTAAGCATTCAAAAACTCTTTTTCTGCAATTTCTAAAGAGTTCAAAAAATTGAATAATTTGCAATGTACTGTGTACAAGTATCTCAGGAGCTGCCAAATTGGAAAAAATTTAATGGGAATTAGTAGAATAAAGAGCAAGCTATGAAAAAATGGAATATCCTGAAAAATCTAAATTATCATTCAAGAGCTAATTAATTTTCTTTTCAATGAATGCATGCTCAGTTCAAAATGTTCAATCTTCTTTCAGCCGCAATTTAGAACCTGATGAATTTTCAAGGAATAGTGAAAACAGCATTTTTCATCAGCATGAGGAAATAACAACAATAATTCAATTAATTTGTCATTTTCAGGAAATTTCTGCGGCTTGTAAAGTGAGAGGCTGCCCGTGTACAAACTTTTCACTGCCAAAGCTTTGCAATTCCGCTTTACCCATTTCAAAAGCCAAAAGAAATGATCTGGTAGCGCTTTGTGCTTCTAATTTGGTGCCTGAAGAATATCATCATTGGTTTAAGTGATAAAATAGAAACTTCATATGCTATTTTAACTTTAAATTTGATTTGTGCATTTTCTCTAGGGTCTTACCAGCTTGCGAATCACTCGATCTAGATTTCGATGAAGAGTTTGTTGAGTGACGACAACCTGTTATTACTGCTTTAAAGAGTCAAACCTTGCTCACTTTTAATCTTCTCCAAATAAAGCTTTAAACTTGTAAACTGCTGCAGTGATCATTACTATAGTTTGATATTCACCTTATATGTTCCTTTGCAGAAGCATAAACTTTGCCATGGCAAAAGGTGATACATCCAATTAATTAGCATATTCTTCAAACAACATGGGCCTGATAAATCATTCTAACTTTATTTATTTCAACAGTTCATGCATAGTATCTTAACAGAAAACTAGAATAGGTAGGTCATTTTCTGATTTTTTCCTGGCAATTTTGACTTTGATTGCAATTTTCTCAAAAGTGCTAAAAATGGATCTATCACCTTTTGGCATGGCGCCCACAAAATGATAATATAAATTTGCAAACGCCCAATCAACATCCCATCATGTTTTTGGACAAGGAATCTAATAATTTGCAGTGTGCATGTTTGCATCACTTGTGTTGCCAAATTTTAAGAACATGCTCTTTCAAGAACATTCTGGGGGTTGCAGCCTTTTTATGGAGGTCTGCAGCACACATGGGCGTGGGGGTTGGGGTGTGCACCCCTCCCCAGATGGCAGGAATCCCCCAGTAATCAAAATACCCCCCAGAATTTAATTGTTGAAATATTTTTTGTTTTTTTCTGCAATTTTTTGATGCCAATGGATAGTGTTCGACAAAAACGTAAAAAAATGTTGCTTTTTTGCTATACCACCATTTTTAAGACCATTTTCTGACCTTTGAAAAATCTTGGATCCACCCACCAGAATTTTGGTTCTGCTCACCTATGGAATGCAGTCATTCTGTGGGGGGTCCACCCACAAGAACACGTGTGGTCCAGACCCCCACGCCCATGTGTGGTCTTAGCGTGAACAATTACCCAAATGTATAAAGTTGTTACCAGAAAAACGGATTGATGTATTGACTCAAAATTCTTTCATGATAATTTTGAAGTTTTTCCACATTTCATTAAAATGTAAATATGTTACTCAAACAGCACATGTTTATATTTTTTTCCTCAAAATTTCGACGATTAGACTTAATAAGGTGCTGAAGTGTAAATGACAACCAACTAACCAATTTATAACAAAGAATTTTAATCATAGGTATCATGGCCATCCTTTTTTCTTATATGTTTATCCCAGCAAGTGCGAACTTTGTACCCCCCCTCACAGCAACAATGGCACACATCTTGGAGGATCGGTTTTTTTTAAAGTAGATAATAAGAAAACTTAAATACCCTTTTTTTGTTTACACTCAATACTGAGCTAGTTGTGAGTGTGTAAAGTTTACATCAAAAATTCAAATAATCTGCAGAGAGCCATTTTTTTAAATGTTTTTCCTAATTAGTAGTTTACAAATCTAGACTTAAAATTTCTTTACACTCATTATTTGTTGCACAGGAGTGTAAATTAGACGGTTTTTACTGTTTTCATGTGCACAAGCATATCTAACTCAGTTTCACATTCTATGCAGTCTGATTGGTTTCAAAAGGTAGACGGTTTTAAAATCTAGGGTTGACTTTTTTATTTATTTTCTAAAGTAATATTTTTGAAATTGGAGGTGGTTTATTTTAAAGAGTTTGAGACAAAAAATATTTTTTCCCTGCTATATTCTCCACTTAATAGACTCAGATTTTTCTTGAGGTTTTTTACTCGTCTTTAATAAAAAATTATTTTTATTATTATAAATGCACTATTCTTAAACTTCAGTAGAATGATGAATATTTTCCAATATAGTATAATAAAGCTGAAATATTGGCTGCGAGTTGAGTTGGTGCAATGGCTGACGTATCCATTCTCACATGTGGATTTCAAAAAAGAATAATGGGTTCAAGTCTTCTGAATATTTAATTTTTTTATTTTTTTAATTCTTTTGGTAAAACCATGCACTTCATTTGACTTATTCATCTATTTGGGTTCTGCAGATCACACAGTTTTTTTTTGAATTTTGCCTCAGTTGTTGAATGGAAGTGTAAAGAGTGCAAAAATTTGGGGGTGAAAAGACGCATTTTTGTCAAGTTTTCAACTTGTTTATGTCTGCCAACAACTCCGGTTATGAGTCTTGAGAAATTTTTCCTGACAGAAATGTACTACGGATCAAGGGCTATCTTCTGCTTACGAGCAAACTTTTCTACAATCAATATGCAGTTAGTACCAGGGGTTCGAACTTTACACTCTAGTGGATTAGTAAAAAAACAGATTTTGTCCAAGATTTCTCTGCCAACTTTTTCTATTATGAGTTGGGATAAATTGAATAAGATACAAATAAATTCACTTTAAAGCGCTACACGTCGAAGCAAGCTGCGTTCAGAGAAACGTAATATTCAATTGTTTATGGGGGTGTAAAGTTCGAAATCTAAGGTGTAAAATGGGCAAAAACACAGGTTTTTTTGTATTTTGATTGGTAAATCATATCAAATATTTTGCAGAACATTAGTTTGGCACATACAAACGTACTACAATCAAAGGGCTACAAACTGGCCCGAACCACATTTATTTGCACTCAATGGGGCGTTAGGTTCAGATTTTTAAAGTTTACAATGTGGTGGACAGTGGAAAATACATGTTTTTTATTCATTTTCTGTTTGCCACTTCCTCTCTTCAGAAGTCGGGCAATGTCGAATAGGATAAAAATAAATTAACTTCTAATGTGTACGCGTCACAGCTAATTGCACTTGTTTACATCAATATTTAGCTTTTTGGGAGGTGTAAAGTCAAAAAAATGGGGGAGTTAAACGTGTTTATGTCTTGTTTTTTTCTGCCAATTTCTGGGTTATGAGTCTGGACATAATCACAAGTCTAAAAATGAACCAGAAACCAAATGTCATATGCTAGTTTGTTTGCACTCAACAGTGGTGTAAAGTGGTTACATCTCATATTTATTTGTCCTTGGGCCATTGTGGAGACTTAATTTTGTAATAAATGTTGATCGCAATATCAGAGTAATATCAGAATTACGAATTCGACTGAAATTTTCTTCACACTCTGTGGTTGTCTGAAGTTTACACTGCACATTAATTTTAGTTCTAGAGCCTTACAGATACTTAAAATCAGAATTGGGAATCTGACTGTTATTCTTCTCTACACCTATAACTTGTGTAAAGTTTGCACCATTCATTTGTTGTTAATATGTAGTTTATACTACAAATTTATTTTACTTCCAAATCTGAGCGTTAGTGTTCCTTATGCTTGATATTTGCATAAAGTTTATGCTGAAAAACTTTGATCTGTTTAAATAATGTAAGGTTGTATTGTTTAAAAAGAATAATGCTGATGTTAAGAACAATATTGTTTTCCGCATTCTTGGACTGCTGTCATTATTGTAGCATGTTACTGCGTGTTTACTAACTGAGGTACTCAAATCATGCTAATTAAAAGTAGGGTACTAGCGAAGAAAAATGCTCCAATGGAACAAAAAGGAGGAATACACTTGGAATTGTTGATTGTTAAAGATGTAAAGGGAGGGGACTAGGAAAAAGCTACCTAAAGTTGCAAAATCTGATAAAAATCACACTCTCTCTAAGCAATGCAAAAAATCGAAGTATATTCTGCAGTCAACTCATTAAAATAAATATTTAATCAAGTAAATGAATGAAAAAGCAGCATGTCAGCTATGCAATAGCTATGGGAGCTAGCTATGCTGTAGCTATGGTAAATGATATTGAGTAACAGTCTTTCTAAGCCAATTGAATGAAATAGCAAAACATCAATGCATCCAAAACAGTTTAAAACAGTAGGAAATGCGTGAGTTGACTTGAAACAGACTAAATGTAGGTACACTAGCATGCCCGCAATGATGGTGTGCACTAATCATTCCGCCCCTGCTTTGATTGCTATAATGCTCATAACAAAATAAAACAACTTTAAATACAATACCACTTAGTTTATATCAATCAGTATACAAAGCTATGCAATGTTGCTACTTACCAGCAATTTGAAAAAAAGTAAAAATTATAGATTTCGTTTATACACTCCTATCTGAAACTTTGTAAATTATTTAAAAAAGACGCTTTTTAGAGGCTGCAGAATATACTTCAATTTTTTGCGTTGCTTAGAGAAAGTGTGATTTTTGTCAGATTGTGCAACTTTAGGTAGCTTTTTCCTAGTCCTCTCCTTTTACATCCTTAACAATCCACAATTCCAAGTATATTCATCTTTTTTGTTCCATGGGAGCATTTTTCTTTGCTATTAGAAAATAACTTGACACTTTTAAGATTGTTTAATTTTGATTGTTCCTCAGCACAGGATGTTCTTTTTAACTACTACTACTCGTATATATAACTCAAAAAGCGATCCTTTGATTAAGAAAAAATTTTTCAAATAAAGTCGCTAATAATTTTTGACAGTATATTATATTGTGGACTGCGGCCCACATTTCCTTAAAAAATTAATAAGAAAATATCTTGACATTGCTTGTCAGAATCTCATGAATTTCATAATTTGTTTAGCACACCATTTTTTCATTAAAGGTCTGTTACTTAAAAAAGGTCAATTAATCAGTATCATTTTCTTCTTGAATAAGCCCCTGATAATGGTCCACTACACGATGCAAAATGAAAGATTGTTCACATTTAATAAGGGTAAAATGTTGTGACATACTGAGGCCAATCCGTCAATTTTAAACAATTTATTAGCATGCCATGTTCCCTTTAAACATCTAATGCTCGAAAATTGGTCCTTTAATTTTTAATTTTTTTATCATAGAAATCTCTAGTGATAGGCTATAAAATATCTTAATATGAATGCGGGCCCGGATATGGTATATGCGCTACATTGGGGGTTGTCGCAAAAATTGGAGCATAAATTTTTGATGTTTCATGTTTTTAATAATTTCAAAAAATATTGTAGAGATACTGTAAGTCTAAATTATTCATAAAAAATGTAGAAATTATTGATCTTCCATATGAAAAAAATGATTGAATTTGATTATGATGATCTTGAGGTATGATGAAAAATGCCAGACCCTGTCAAATTTGAAAATTTGGTCATTTTTGTTATTTTGCAATTCCTTTACACAACAAATATGCGTTTTCAAGAAAAATGATCTAAACCCTTAAACTCCACATTTAGAACTGCAAAATAATTGGTTTAATCAGAGTTAGATGTTTTTTGACTTGCCCTTGCTCAGTACATGACCTGACCAGGCTGAATCTTATAGAAAGTAACTCAAAAGCCAGAATCAGTCAAAATATTCTAGTGCGTCATGACAAGTTAGTAATTCGCAGTGTTCCTATTAGTTGCCTGAATTTATGGCATTATGTCAAAATTATTTTGTACAAATTTAATAAATTTCTGCTCTGTCGTCAGTCTATCAGTATTCACAGAGCAAAAAAATGTTTAGGGCGGTAAAAAATGACTAGATTTTTAGTGCTTTGAGCCACTCATCATTTCCAAACTGTTTGTCAATAAACATGCCGTAAATTTTACATGAAAATGGTTACAATACAAAACTTTTCGGCGCTTTTCTATTCTTGATCGTCAGAAACCCATAAATCACCTAGGCTACACTATTGAAGGTCGAGAAACTTAGTTTCACTATATGCAGTACTACATCAAAGCATTCAATGCAAAAGTAGTCATAAAACGCTCCTCCTGAACCAAAATTCTTGCTACGCCTCCGAGGCTACCATAAAACAAATAAACTTCAGATTAAACTAAGTGAGATTTATCAAATCGTTAAACTGAAATAGAAAAAAGACGCATACAAAT
The DNA here is from genome assembly GCA_036768485.1 of Mermis nigrescens. Classification (NCBI taxonomy): domain Eukaryota; kingdom Metazoa; phylum Nematoda; class Enoplea; order Mermithida; family Mermithidae; genus Mermis; species Mermis nigrescens. Next base: position 299,638 of record JAVLUZ010000548.1, read on the forward strand.
TTTGGTTTGCTTAAAAAAATTGTTGCCTCAAGCCACACATATGAAAAGTCTGTCTGTAGAATGAAAATTAAAAACTTACATATCTGAAATCGTTTTGATTTGCAGAAAGACAAATCTGCAGAAAAAGACAATTCTTACTGTCAAATATAAAGTAGAGGTATATGAACGCAGAAACACAGAAAGCAGATAAGAAAAACCTATTGGTAAACACGAGACAGTTTTAATTGATGTAAAACATCATTAATACAAAGAAAATGAGAAGAAAAGAAAAAGACATGGAAGGAAAAAATAACTAAATAAGAACTAGAATACATAAAGGATAATGGAATAAATAAAATAAGAAAAAGGTAAAAACAGAATGCTGGTTAGTAAAAAGATATTAAAATGATGTGTGAAGTAGGACAAATCTGCCTAAAAAATTATATAACGATGAATTGAATATTTCTGTGGTGATTGTCGCAGATATGCAAGCTATTAGTAACTTTGTCATCGGGAATGTTGAAATCATTATTTGTCCATTGGGTAGTTGTGCTATTTTTCATCCCATCCCTATTTTTTTAGTGATACATACATTTTGTCTAGCATGTGTGAAAAAACATTGTCGATAATCTTATTGACTACTGGAAAAACTTTTTTGTCAAGTTTCCTAGCCCTAGTTAGAAGCGTTTTAACAAAAAAGTACCTTCCACACAACGGATTGATGAAATTCCACATGGGCGGACTTAAAAAATTGGGGGACAGTTGCTCCTCATGGTCCAAAAGAGTTGGCGAGATAAAAATGGATAAAATATGCGATGATTTTTGGTCGTCATTCTTCATAAATTTTCACAGTTTTTGGGCGCTTCGCGCTAGATAATACCTCATAATGACATTTTTAGGGTGCCGGGTCCACTTTTTTCGAAAATTCGGGTCCGGGTCCAACATTTTAGGAAAGTCGGGTATGGGTCCGGGTGCAAAATTTCTATCAACCTCGGGTCCGGGTCCAAAAAAGTCGGACACGGCGGGTCCGGGTCCGTTAACATATCATTGTGTTGTACCTACCAAACCACCATATCCTATCCTATCAATTTTTCCTTCATGTCCGCATGCTTGCACACTTATTTGTTAGTTTTTTTGTTCCAGGATAGGTTCAGTTCAGGAATGGTGCTACAAAGGAATAAGCAAACAAACAGCAGTGCACTAAGTTGCAACTGTGTCTGATGCCTGCTGGTGTGTGCAGCACAACCTCAAAAGAACGTCTCCATAGAAGCTTGTAATATGCTAACCCGCAGTGGCGGATCTAGGATTTTCCTAAGGGAGGGCGGGTATCTTAACCAGGCACCTATCTCTAGGGGGAATGAGGGGGCCGGACACCTCTCAAAATTCAGAAAAATTGGAAAAATAGGACTTTTTAAAAATTATTCTGTGCTATTTTTGGCCCTTTTGGGCTTAGTCCCCCAAAGTAGTAACGCCCAGCCCTCTGGAATGCACTCTGTAACGCAGCACGTCATAGTGCACCTGCACTTCAAGCGCCCGCTTTGTAAGTAGGGCGTTTTAGCTGCAATTCAGACCAGCGCCCGGGGCGGGGGTGTATTAAGCAGGGTGTGTAATATTCAATCGAGCTCATGGCATCATTCAAGTGACGTCACCCCCCTTAGAGTACATAGCATTTTCTCGCTTAATACGATAAGCTTGAGATTATAATTTTCGAGAGTGCACATACTTACGCATAAGTCCTTCTTACATCTAAATGTGCTTTGGTATGTACCTATGTGCAATTTTGTATGTGGCATAATACAAAGATTTAATTAGGTATTTATCTACAATAATATGTTAATTCACTCAATATATTGATACAACAACTCGCCAAGTAGCTATTTAGATTTTTAACGCCCTACTAATAAATAATAGCACTACAGAGTGACAAACGAACAGCAATTTTTTTAAATTTTATTCTATGTACACGCTTTGGCGACTAACATTCGCCGGACCCCAGCCAGAAACCACGCTCCAACCAGGCGATATTATTGGAGCTCGCGTCAGAATAGTCATTGTTGCTGACGCGGCAAACTTCCGGCATGATGGGTAGAATTATTGTCGACTATGGTCGTGCAATTTTCTGTTCGCCAATAGTTCAAACCGAACTCGCTCAATAGTCGTAAAAGCCAACGACCGCATAGTGTAGTGGTATATTATCGCTGGTTGCCAAATTCCAAAAATAGGTCCGGCACAAGTCATGAGAGACCGGCCGCTGGCCTGGGCACTGATGAGTAAACGAGCTCGAGCGCCGTTTTGGGGTAGGTTAAAATAAAAAGGGTCGATCAAAAATTTTTGGGCTTCCACAGGGTTAAACGAGGGCTATTACAAATACGTTTAAATTGTAATCGAAATTCGGCCACGAAAATTTCCAAACGAGTAAAAATTTGTTCCATTTCGTAGTAAATAAAATAGAGCGAAGTTTTTAAGTTCTAAAGAGAATTTTAACGCACTTTTGAAAAAGGCTCTTAGTATTTTAAGCACGCTTTTTGCGAATACAGAGATGAAAACTTGTTCTAGCAGAAGAAGACTAACTATCCGAAATAAATGCGGCTAGCCAGAATGTAAAAAATTTAACCTCTTTAGCTGAAAAACTTAACTTGAATAACGCAGTCTATGCTGATTCGAAAAATGTTTTAGCGTAGAGAAATGATTGAATTCCCGTCATGAAAAAGTTAATTTAAATAGCGCAGTTAGTGCCGAGTTGGAAAACGTTTCAGTAGAAAGATTGAACCCCCCAGGTGAAAAAGCACGAGCAAAGTGTAGGCTGCGCCGTATTGGAAAGCTGTTGCTTCAACAGAACAAAGTTGCACAGCGTAATGAAAACGATTAATCTTTTTAAAGCTAATTAGTAAAAAGCCGAACCACAATCAACTTTTAATGCGTCTGAAATAATAATAACAAAGCGCGGCATCGACATTTTAGCATACAAACTCGGCTATTGTCAAGAATGAAACATTACTAATAAAACTAACGATTTGTCGTGACTGAAATAAGAATGCATCTATGAAACTAACTAAGCTACGAAAAATTATCATTTATCGGAAATGCTAGCAATATCCGGCTTGAACACACTGCAGGAGTTGATAATTTCAAAGTACTTTGAGGCAAAGTCGCGAAGAATCGTTTTTTTCGACGGAATCTTGGCGTTTTGTCAGCAGATGGCTCGACTGAAATTACAGTTTTATGAGTTGAAAAAAGCAGAGTTGTCATTAAATCTTTATTTTAACGGCTATTTATTGAGCTTAAATTTAAGTCTTATAATAAAAATGTTTTTTAAAACGAATCATATACCTTCATTTTTTGCGGCCGGCGTCTGGAGCAGTCGTTTGCATTTTCTTTGACTCCTTGTTTAGTAGCTCTTTGTCGGGCGTTAAAGCAATTCACTCCTTGAAAATTTTTTAAATTTAACGTTCGTCAATTAAACACAGCAAAAAAAGCTGGCGCACTATAGATACATAAACTAAAATTTAATTTTTAGACTAATTTTCACCTTCAGTTTTTTCGATGGCCACAGCAATCGCTGCTCTCTGATCCTGCCACCATGTGAACTGCTTCGCCGTCAATGCAATTTCTTGCTCTCTCTCGGCGTTTTGCAAATACATAAATTTTCTCCAAGTAGCCCCGTTACGACCGAAACTCTTAAGCCGTAGGTTAAATCTACAGAATCGGGAAATCTACATCATCAAAAAGCAGGGAGGTAGAGATGTTGGGCGCTGCTTCTAGCAACAGGTCGTATTGTCGCCCCATTAAGTTGATCCGTTGGCGCGTTGGATATGGCCCGCCATAAGGGCCGTAGGTCTTGCAAACTCGAAAGCCAATATTTATATAATTATTCCACGTTGAAACTAAACAGAGTAAATTTTCGCCGAGATTGAAATCATGGCGTTTAGTTTGAGGCTTATCGCTCATATCAAATCGTTAAGCAGCTAAATAAAAAATGTAGTTTTCTATAAGCACAACCGAATCCTTACGAAATGAAGCTAAGTAATGAAGCTAATGTAATGAAAATATTCTCTAGGTCTCGTTAAGCCCTGGTGATACGTAATTTAGAACAAATAATTAAGCGAGTATAAGCTGCTATCTAAAGCTAATGGGCTACCTACAGTATTCAGAAAAACGTAATTAAGGGTATGGAAATGCAATGCGGGTGATTCCATTAGAAGCATGTGACGTAATGTTAATAAAAGCAATTGAGGAAATTTTAAAAAGACTATTGCATCACCCGTTTCGAACTTACATTCATTAGCTACGCGCTCTTGGCTTTATCACTCCCTCAGAAACATGTGACGTGAATGCTAATAAAAAGTAATTGAGGAGATTTGCATCTGATGCAAGTTTAAAAGAGTATTGCATCGCTCGTTTTGAGCTTACATTCATTAGCTAGCGCGCATTTGGCTTTTCCGCTCCCTTAGAAACATGTGAAGTAATGCTAATAAAAAGTAGGATATTTTTGCAAGAGTATTGCTTTGCTCGTTTCGAGCTTGGCGGTTTGTTAGCTAGCGCGTTAATGGTAGCCTCGCTATTTGAATTTCCTCCAATAGAAACATGTGACGTAATGCTGATAAAAAGTAGGAAATTTTGCAAGAGTATCGCGAACGCTCGTTTTGCTTCACATTCATTAGCTAGCGCGCCTTTGGTTGATGGTACACTCGCTATTTGAATTTTTTTGTATTTTTTTATGAAATGTGCTAATCCTTGCAGTGTCGTTTACTATTATAATTTGTTGTTTTTAGATAATTTTATGGCGCTTTAAATGAGTGGAAGCGATTATGAACTAACGCTAGATTATAGCGATTTTTCCGAATCGGAGCCTTGTGAAAAATCATACCATGCTTTGATAATAACGATTTAGACTATATTAGCAGTAATTTGTTTGAAAGCGATAGTTTAATTACAGTCAACGAGTGGCTACCATCTGACGAACAGCAAACTGAGGTGATAATACCTCATATGAAAGCGATAGTTTAATAACGGTCGCATCTAATGTATACCATCTGACGAACAACAAATTGTAAGGCGATTTTGCGCCGGAGGCTTTTTACGAGTTGAGTGACCCTGTCGTGCAGCGTATTAAAATATTTAATACTGAAGGCGCCGAATATCAATTTCGATTTATAAATTCAGATCAACTCGAAAATATAAACGAACGTATACCCGCCATTTTTGATCACGCCATTAATTCAATTTGTATTAACACAAACCCAATGGCGCTAGTTGGACTACAATTTTCGCACCCAAACTTAAATACACCTATATTGTTACATTTTAGAAGTCCCCAAAACATTACCGGAGAAATAATTTTAGCCCAAATCGAGCAAATTTTACAATCTAATCAAGAGATGAAAATTGACTCTGAACACTCGACGATCAAAATCGTTACAGTAACACCACCAGCCGGGACCGGAAGACGCACCAAATACCTTTTGCACGAAAACTTTTTGAATCGAGCCCATGGGGGGTGTTTTATCAAGATTCTAAACAAGGACGATTTATGTCTGGCGAGGGCCCTCGTAGTAGCGAGGGCCCATTTGCACAAAGATGACCCTGCGTACCATTGGAAAACGATACGATTGGGCGATATTAGACGCCACAAAATACAGAAAACTAAGGCGCAGAAACTGATGAAGCTGGCGGGGTTAGAAAACCACGAGGGGCCTTGTGGGATCACAGAACTCTGCAAAATACAGCAAGTCATGCTGGGCTACCAAATTGAAGTATTCGCCAAGGGCTGCTCAAACGAACTGGTCTTTGAGGGTGAGTTGTTGTATATTTTTTCTGTATTTTAATTGCTTATACATTTTAAAATTTTAAGGGCCGATAGAATGCGATAAAATCTTGCATTTGTATTTGCACGACGGGCACTATACCGTAATTGGTAGAATTAAAGGTTTATTTTCATTGTGCTATTTTTGCGAGTCTTGTAACGTTGCCTACAAGCAGAGGGAAGCACACAGATGCGCTAAAAAATGTGCTTCTTGCTATCATTCTCCACCCTGCGTAAAAGAAGAATTTTTGACTTGTTCTACGTGCAACCGATATTTCTACAATTATACGTGCTTTGAAAATCACCGCAGAATCTATAAATCACGAGGGAAAAAGGGCCCAATCGATAGTTCTGTTTGTATGCGAATACAGCGTTGTAAACGATGTGGTAGACATTTTAGGAAATCCAACAAGAAGAAAAAACACAAATGCGGATATTTTCACTGTCGAACTTGCAAGAAAGAAGTGCTGATAAAAGGTTTAAAAAAATTTTTATTTTCCGTAAATTTTTTCCTTAATTTTCAGTTTTTAGATCATTTATGCTACATGCAAAAAATTACGACGGAGGAGGAAGAAAACTTGATAGATCCAGGTTATGTAGAGGACGAGGAAAGACCGAGTAAGCGAGAAAAGGAAGAAATTATTCCTTGTTTTGTGTTTTTCGATTTTGAGGCTACCCAGGAGCGTGTCTTGAAAGACACGTCTTACGGACCCGAGCTAGAGCACATCCCCAATTTGTGCATAGCTCATATCGTGTGTGACACTTGTCGTAACAAGGAACTTTCTACGTGCTATCGTTGCGGTGAAAATAGGAGAATATTTGCAGGTGAAAACTGCGTTGATGATTTTTGTACATTTTTATTTTCCATGAAACACGTGACGGCGATAGCTCACAATGCAAAGGGATACGACGGCCAGTTTATCTTGCAGTTTTTCTTTCGGCAAGGAATAGTACCAAAGATTATTAGCAAGGGTAAAAACAAATAAGTTTTAAGCATAATTTTAATATTTTAAAGTGTTTAAATTTTGAAACAGGCCTCGAGCTCATGTCCATTTCGCACGGATCAGTAAGGATAATCGATTCTTTTAATTTTTTGCCAATGAAACTGGCAAATTTACCAAAAACGTTTGGAATTACGGAACTGTGTAAGGGTTATTTCCCTCATGGTTTTAATACGTGCGACAATTGGGATTACGTCGGACCATGGCCCGATGAGTGTTTTTACTTTCCAACTTCGATGAAACCAGACGAATATCAAAAATTTTACAATTGGTATAAAGATCAAAAAGAAAAAGTGCACCTTTCTGCATTTTTCAAGTTTTTAAATTTTGTTAATTTTTTGCTTATTTATAGATTTTCAACTTCCAAGAAGAAATACTAAAATACTGCGAGAGTGACGTGACGGTTCTAAGACAGTGCAGCTTAGAGTTTCGAGACATATTCATGTCCGAGACTACAGTTGACCCGTTTGAAAAATCGCTGACAATCGCCAGCGCGTGCAATTTGGTGTTTAGGAAACTTTTTCTCAAACCGGACACAATAGGCATAATTCCGGCGGACAGTTATAGGCACGAGGAGAAACAGTCTATAATTGCTATAAAATGGCTAAAATGGGTGTCTTTCAAGAAAAACATTTACATTAAACATAAACAAAACGGATATGAAGTCAAAATTGGTAAATATAAGGCGGACGGTATTTCTGGTAACGCTGTGTTTGAGTTTTATGGCTGTTTCTGGCATGGCTGCGCAAAATGTATGCCAAAACGGAACCAACTGTCCGCTAATAAGAGTTTAAATGCAAAAGAAGCGAGAGATAAGACTATGGAACGCGCAAAATTTATTGTTCAAGCAGGTTACCATTTATTTGAAATGTGGGAGTGCGACTTGCTGCGAGAAATTGCGACCAACGCCGAGATGAAACAATTTTTCGATAGCGTGGATGCAGGCGAGCCTCCAATAAACCCCGAGACGGTGAGTTAGTGTTTTTTTACAATTTTTGCGTTTCTAACATTCACTTTGCGTTTCAGCGTTCTACGGGGGGAGAACCAACGCCATAAAATTGTATCATAAAATTAAATACGATTCCTGTGGTTCTCCGATGCAGAAAATTAATTACGCCGATATATGTAGTCTCTACCCTTATGTAAACAAGTACGGGAGGTACCCGACCGGCCACCCAACAATTTTGACGGAAAACTTTGAAAACGTTACTCTCGAGAATCAGCCATACGAGGGCCTAATTAAATGCACCGTCTTACCGCCCAAAAAGCTGTTTCACCCCGTTTTGCCCTTTCGAACGGGGGAAAGCTAATGTTCCCGCTTTGTCGAACCTGTGCGACTTTGCAACAAAAGACTACGTGCGAGCACAGTGATGAAGAACGGGCGATAAAAGGCACGTGGGTGACGTTGGAGGTTTACAAAGCCCTGGCCTTGGGCTATACAGTAGCAATTTTATATTTTTGTGTGTGTTTAAATGCTAGTTTGTCAGTTTTCCAGATTGTAAAAATCTTCGAAGTGTGGCACTACGATAAGGTTGAGCAGTTTGATTCGAGAGACAACCCCAATAGCGGCTTGTTTACAGACTACGTCAACAGCTTTATGAAGATGAAACTCGTAAGACGAGCATTTGTGTAGAGTTTAGCTTGAAGTTAACATACATTTTTGTGTGTCAGGAAGCGGAGGGATACCCTTTACACGCCCAAACGGATGAGGAAAAGCTAGATTACATTTACGACATTGAGGATCGTGAGGATATTCTGCTGGATCAGCCCAATATCGAAAAGAACCCAGGGAAACGCGCTCTTGCAAAGCTAATGCTAAACAGTTTTTGGGGAAAAGTGAGATTCGTTTTAACATAATTTTTTCTTTTCAGGCTTGTTCTAGATGATTTTTTAAGGTTTAGCTTTATGTACATGAAAATTTTTAATTTTCCTGTTAATTCAGTTTGGCCAGAGGAACAACCTGAGCAAAACTGTTTATTTCACGGATCCGGCCAAGTACTTTGCTCGCGTTTTTGATCCATCCGTAATGGTTTCGGCGATTCAGCTGATAAACGATAACATGGTTTCCGTTACGTATAAGCAACTAGACGATTTTGTTGATGTGATGCCAAACACAAACTCTGTAATCGCGGCTTACACAACAACCCACGCGCGGGCTGGAACTATATTCGTATATTGAAAAATTGGGCAAAAGGGTCCTATATTTCGATACGGACAGTATAATTTACGTTTCAAATTTAAACAAGCCGCGCGAATATCAGGTGCCCGTTGGATCCTGTCTCGGTGAAATGACCAACGAGCTGCGGGAATACGGCGAGGGGTCGTATATAACAGAATTTTGCAGCGGCGGTCCCAAAAACTACGGATTTTGCGTGTTTAGCGCAAAAGACAATAAAGAACACTTTGTACATAAAGTTCGTGGAATTACATTATGTCAAAATGTGGTTAAACGCGTAAATTTTAAGTCTTTGCGTCGCTTAGTTTACGCCTTTGTAAAACAAAATTGCAGGAGAGAAATTGTAGTTACTTTTAATCGTATTCATCGTAAAAACGAAAGTCGTAAAATTGTTTCAAAAATTACCCCAAAGAAGTTTCGTATTGTTTACGACAAGCGAATAATATGTAGAAACTTTTCTACGCGGCCATATGGCTGGTAGTTTTTGTGTATCATTATCAATAAACGCGTTTACTTGCAATGCACACATACATAATAGGTACATAAGTACTAAACAGCTAGGCAGGTGGGGGTTCCAATATATATAAACGATTGTTGAGCTAATAAAAAGTCTTTTTATGAAAAGCGTTTAAACGCGTTTACTTGCAATGCACACATACATAATAGGTACCTAAGTACTAAACAGCTAGGCCGGGGGGTCCAATGTATATATATATATAAACAGTTGTTGAGCTAATAAAAAGTCTTTATTAAATTTTTGAGCATTGAGCGGCTAGAAATGAATATCGTTCTCTGGTTCTTTTGGATGACAAATGTCGTTTTTGGAACGTGTTATATGCAGAGAACGGAAGAATCGCTCTCACCCACCACTAAACAAGAATCTGATTTTTCCGACGATTCTCACCAATTGTTCATTATGACTACATCCGCCGACCCCTATAACGAATCTACAGATTTAACAAATTGCACAGAAACAGACAAAATATTGATTTTGCGTACTCCCGATTACTTAAATAAAACTATACCGTATAACTTGACTGTTGATTGTTTTGATGACAAAAATCTGACTTGCTTCAAGATTATAGATCACACCCCCTTCATACTCGTTTGCTGCGAGGATACTTGGCATTTTATGAGCAAGCTTCCTTTTGCAAAGAGGCTATTTAGCAAGGGTTTTTTAAAGATAAAAGCGCTTGAATGCGCCGATTCGGTGACATTTGATATTTAGCATCAACATGGACGTTAGGTGGAACCACCCTTTCAACTGTATAGTAGCGGCGCCAACAAAATCTGGAAAAACGCATTTTGTTAAAAAATTTGTGCAATTTTCGAATCAACTCGTTAACCCCGTACCGTCTAAAATTTTTTGGTGTTTTACCGAATGGCAACCGGCGTACCAAGATTTAGTGGGAAAAGTGCATTTTGTGGAAGGACTCGGCTGTTTTGACGAATTGAAGGAAAATAAAAGCGAACATAAATTGCTAGTTTTGGACGATTTAATGTACGACCTAAAGTCAGATTCGAGGTTGAGCGAATTGTTTACCAAGGGCTCTCATCACTGGAATTTATCAATAATACACATTGTTCAAAATGCATTTTTCGACGGGTTGAGGACCAGTCGAATTAACGCCCAATACATTGTCTTGATGAAAAACCCCTCGGACAAGCTGCAAATACAGAATTTGGGTAGACAACTATTCCCAAATTCGAAGCATTTCACGGAAGCATTCTTGGACGCTACGAAAGAGCCATTTGGGTACCTGCTGATCGATTTATGCCAAACTACGCCCGAGAATTTGCGACTCAGAACAAACATTTTTCCAAATGACGCTGTAAATTACGTATATTTACCTAAATAACAATAAATACGACTGTTTTAGATTAAGATTTATTCTGCAGTTGCGCGGCTCTGGCAATTAGTTTATTGCTTGATTTGCTCTCTCTCTTATGGAAAATGGGCAGTGCTATTTAACTAGAAATTTATTTCAACGCGTAGTACTAAACAGAAATATGGCTGTTGCGTCGCCAATTTTAGCTCTAATTTTCTTTATCTGTTTCTTGAGTGCCACAATTTGTGACGTTCATATGCTAAATCAGCCCCCGTGCAAAAACTCAAGCTCAGTGGTGCTTATTCATTCACCTAGCAACCAAAATAAGACGACTCTGATTCGCTTCAATGATTCAGAGAGGGCGGGGCTAATTAGATTTATTCGCGAGAATCTAGATTGCCCCACCAAAGCCGAAGGAAAGTATCCTCTTTCGCCCGACTGTTTCCGTATTATATTCTACAAGCCCGATATTTACATTTGTTGCGCTTTTGATAACTTATTTCTCGAATTGCGCATTTCCTCGCTGAACTTGCCGTACAAAAGCACAATACAGCTACTTCATTCGCTCAACGCTACATTGTCGCCCTAGCAATTTACCTCGTTTTCGTAACGCAAAATGGTTTCTGCGGCGTTTGAGTTGTTTATCAGAATGATTCATCGAAAACTTAAAAGTGAATAATTGTTTTTTTCTAAAGAATTTGATTACAATTACGCTTATAGTGTTTTATTGCTACATTTAGCTAATTGAAATTTTAAAATCTCAAGGTATGGCTATATCGAGTGCGGAAAAAGCTGATCTCGCCGATTTCTTTTGGACGCGCTTCACACCTGAAACAAAAGCCACATACAAAGAAAGCGTAAAAGACTACAACCTCTCCAACAGATTGTTTGGGCGCCGTCGCGTATCCTCTTTTTGGTACTTTGCCGGCCTGCTCTGTGCGGCAATGAAGCAGCGCGATTTGAAGGCCGGTTTCATCCAAGAGCTGTTTGATTGTTTGTCGGGAGATGAAAAGCTCGATTTTTCAATTTATAACGAATGTAGCGCCACTGAGCGCGAAAAATTTTTTTGGACATTTTAAAAAATGAACTTGGTTTCTTGGTTTAATGCGATTCTGGTTCGTATAAATTAGAGTGACGCTTAGTTTTTAGTCATTATTTATAATGTCGCGTCGTCTGCATAATCATATTGACGAATTGCGTGTATTAGCTAGATGTAGTCCTAGTCTGCGAAAAGCTTATTTGAATAAAGCCAATAAAGATTTAATTTACTGTATTTCTGACGCCTGTTTTAACATATTGCAGGGTAACGTACCGCTGACACCCACTCAAAAGAAAGCACTGAGACGTTATAAAAACAACATTCACTACTTGGGGACAAAAACGGGCACTAGTTTGACGAAAAAGCGTAACATTATTCAAAAAGGGGGGTTTTTACCATTATTGTTAGGGCCTTTACTTAGCATAGCAGCTAGCCTACTTACGGACGTTATTAGCAAGAAATGAAATTTACAAATAAGATGGTTTTGGTACCTCAAGACGTTGCGTTACAACAAGCAAATGATGAAAAATCGCCATTACAGAAACAAATTGACGAATTTAAAAGCGAGCTTGAAAAAATTTTACAAAGTACCGAAACCCCCGAACGTCAATTCCAATTATACTCTCAGCTGTTTAGCCGATACTTAAATTTAGAATCGGAAAAACGACAACCGCTACTTGTTAAACTAGAGGAAACTGTAGAAAAACCACAATGGTACGAAACAGTTTTGGATAATCTTCCAAAAGCAAACAAAAACAGGCACAATCGCTAGTTTCGCATATTCAAAACAGCCAACAAATTGATATTGATGCCGATAGTGGCGAAATTTCAGTAAACGGCGAAAACATACCAGGCTCTAACGTTGTTGACTTGATTAACGATTTTAGCAGAGAGCGCGTGCACGCGCAACCCCCAATTGGGGCAGCAGAGTTTGCCCATGCGTTATCCGTAGACAGAGTTCCTAAAAGCTGCATTGGAAATCCTAAAAGGCGAAAAATGTTGAAAGTATATAACCGTAAAATCACATCAACCCCTACATTAATGGAACACGAGGCAACTACAATTGGTCCTGTGCCTAAACGCAAACGCAGCGATGCTGACGATTCATCGGAACTAGTATTAGCGACTAAAATACGCTTAACTGAACCAGCGAGTCGTATGCGAAAACTTGAATCTACGGCGGTACCACAACCTAAAAAATTAAAACTCGAATCAGCGTCCAACAAGCATAAACTCCAGTTTGCGCAACTTCCTGCGGCCAAAAGATTGAAATTTTCACCGACGAGCTTAAAACGTAAGCTCAACTTGGCATTACTCGCGAACCCCAAAAGATTGAAGCTTTCACCAGCGAGCCTAAAACGTAAGCTCAGCTCAGTCAGCCTGCCCGCTGCTAAAAGACTCAAACTCACGACGAACCTCAAGCGGAAACTCGCATTTGCGGCACTACCAAAATCTAAAAGACTCAAGCTCACGACAACAAAAAAGCGACAACTCGAATCAACCAAATTTCCACTGCCCAAACGATTAAAATATTTATCCTTATACGGAAATGACTGACGAGCTGTTTGAGTCCATTTATAAAAATTTAGATGATCCATCATCTTTCGCAAGCGCCAAATTGTTATATGATGCCGCCAAAGCCAGAGATGCATCTGTTACTTTGAACCAAGTTAAGAAATGGTTATCTTCACAAGATACTTACACCCTGCACAGACAAACGTACAGAAAGTTTAAACGAAACAAAATTCACGTTTTTGACATTGATCACCAGTGGGAAATGGATCTTGCGGATATGACCCCTTTAAAAAATTTCAACGACGGATTTAAATTTATTCTGACATGCATTGACGTACTCAGCAAATACGCCTGGGCCAGACCCCTAATGAACAAATCTGGTACTAGTATTTCAAATGCGTTCACAAGCATATTGTCGCAGGGACGTAGACCGTGGCGACTTAGAACCGATAAGGGCAAAGAATTTCTAAACCACAATTTTCAAAATTTATTGAAAAAACAAGATATTCACTTCTTTACGTCTCAAAACGAGGACATTAAATGCGCGGTGGTGGAAAGATTCAACCGCACTCTAAAAAACAGAATGTACCGCTATTTTACCGAGAAAGGTACTTATAAATGGACCGATGTTTTGGATAAACTGCTCAACAATTACAATAATACCGTGCATCGGTCGATCAAAATGAAACCGGCTGAGGTTAATGTTAATAACGTTCAACTAGTATTGGATACCCTGTACGGCAGTGTGCAACGCCAAAAGGAACCAAAATTTCAAGTTGGCGATTATGTACGAATTTCCAAGTACCGTCAAGTATTTGATAAAAGTTACAAGCCCCAATTCACCGAAGAAATTTTCAAAATTTCTAAAGTCATTAATCACCCTACCGAGCCCCTATATAAACTCGTTGATTTGAGCGGCGAGGACATTGTTGGAACGTTTTATGAGCGCGAGCTCTTGAAAATCGAATACAACGAAAATCGTGCCTACAAAATTGAAAAAGTTTTAAAAAAACGTCGCTTGAAAAACGGCCGTATTCAGCTGCTTGTGAAATGGTTTGGTTATCCTGAAAAGTTTAACGAGTGGGTTTTAGAAACCGATTTGGAATGAATGGATCGGAAATTGCGAGTATCGTCAGAAAAGATTCCATATTAAAATGTATTTTTCTTGGCGTTTTTGCCAGCAATCAATTACCTACACGAGTCCCGTTTCGACCAGCAGCGCTCATTGCCAATACAGACCCTCAAGATCAACCAGGACAGCATTGGGTCGCATTTTATTTTGATTCGGAAGGCAATGTTGATTATTTTGATTCATTTGGTCTTGCACCCTTTGTTGCTTCGTTTATTTTATTTATGAACCAAAACAGCAAAGTGCAAAATTTAAATAAAACCCGCCATCAGAGCTCATTTAGCGCCTCTTGCGGGCTGTACTGCATATTTTTCTTGTTTCATCGTTGTAGAAACTTGGAAATTTCCAAAATTTTTGGGACAAATTTCTTCCATAATGACAGTATCGTGTGCCAGTTTATGCGCAATACCTTTAGCATTTGTCCAAGTACGTGCCGTTCCGATTCGCAAACTTGCGTACCTTACTGGAAGATGAATATTATATAAAGCGTGCGCGCTAAAATTTAAATCATTTTAGTAAAACGCTCATTTACAAGCATGCAGGATTCTAATCAATTTTACGTCACATTGCCTAGCAATACCGAAAAAGACAGCACTGCTTCTAATTTCAGAGTGAAGTTACCGCATAGACTCAGACTAGACGGTGATTGGGAAGTTGGGCTAGTAGAACTTATTTACCCCTATTCGTGGTACACGATTAACGAGGGTGAAAACTATGTCATGCTACAAATTGAAGCAAAATTTGAAAAAATTCTTTTTCCAGCTGGAAATTACGAAACTGTCGAGAAATCTTGTTTATGCTATAAACACGGCCGTTCAAAATAAAACTAATTTTTTAAAAATAGAGTATAATGCTCCAACAAACCAAATGACTTTTTTCCTAGACCCCAAAACGATTAAAGGCGTGTACGCCAATAAGCGATTGTCTCAAATTTTGGGTTTTGATCAAACAATTTATAGATTTACAGCCGACAGCGAGCCTATTAGGGTATTCAGCACAAGTGCGCCGGACATCAATAAGCACAATTTTGATACTTTGTACGTCTATAGCAATATTATAGAAAATCAAATTGTTGGAAACACAATGGCCCCGTTATTGCGCATTGTTGAGGTTCAGGGCAAGTTTGGGAGTATAATAAACAAAGTTTTTGATAATCCCCATTACTTGCCGCTTTTGTTGAAAGATATTGCGTGGATCGAAATCAATATAAAGACCGATTTTGACGAATTTGTGTCATTCGAGACGGGAAAATGCGTGGTCAAGCTTCATTTTCGTAAACGCTCTCTTTATTTTCAATAAAAAACAATGCACGTAGTTTATGTGCCAAGCAGCGCCAACGACTGGTTAGACTATTACAAAAGCACATTGTCCGAAAACCCGCAGTACCAGTTGGGCGGCGCCATCAAAGGTTTTAAAGCCTACGCGCCCTTTCACAGGGGAGAGGGACTGGGCAGCTTTTTCAAAAGCCTGTATAGACTGGCCTTACCATTACTTAAAACAGTTGGGAAGCACGCGCTAATAAGTGGGTCAAAAATTGCTGCTGACGTAGCCACGGGTCGCAAGCTCAAAGAGAGCGCTATCGAGCATGGAAAATCTGGTGCGGCGCAGGCACTAAGGGATACTGCCGATCGCATTCATCAGTCGGGGAAAGGTATCGGCGTTCGTAAAAAAGAATCCAAAGTCAGAATGCTTAAAAAGAGACCTCACAGCAGAAAAACATCATTTAAAAGAACCAAGCTTCCTAAATCAGTCGGTTTGGACGTTTTTGGCGATTAACCATGAGTAAACTGTTGGACGAAAGCTCTATTCCCAGTAGTAAGAGCGAATTAGACTTTTTACCGTACCTACAACGCAAGTGGCTATACGAAGGTCGTTTTGGGCTGAAGTTCAGTTGCAAAATCCGTGTACCAATGATGGGCCATACGAGTTTCGAATGCCTCCCGATATGTATATGATAGACTTATCTAAAAATTATGTTTATTTTGTGATTCGTATAACAAAACCCGATGGAACATTGTGCAAATTGACCAAGACGCAAGGAGCATTAGGTGGCGATGTTGTTTTGCCTATAAACCTGATTGGAAAAACGTTTTTCAAACAAATAAAAATGTTTCTCAATGGAAAACTAATTTCCGACAGTGGTGACAAATACGCCTATCGATTGTTTTTGGAAACTGAGCTAAATTTCGGTAGAGACGCAAAGAAAAGTCAATTACAAGCTGCCATGTACTACGCCGACTATGATGACGAGCAAATGGGCCAAAAACATGGTTATTTCAAAAGAATGGATATTTTCAAAGATAGCGCGTGGATTGAGGTGATGGCCCCCATACATGCGGATTTAATGTTTCAAGAGAGATTTTTGATTAATCAGTGTGAATTACGCCTCGAGTTGTACAGAAATGCTGACAAGTTTTGCTTGATAGACAACGCCCAAAACCCCTCCGTAAACTACAAAATTGAAGTCCGACAAATGTGTTTCTACGTTAAAAAAGTTGAAGTCGCCGAAGGAATCTCGCTCGCCGTTGAATCGATGCTACAACACACCACTTTAAAGTACCCAATCAGGCGCACACAAATCACAACGCTACATGTTACGGAAAACCGACGATCAACGCCCTTAAACTCGTTGTTCAGCGGCTCGTTACCGAGACGTTTAGTTGTTGGCATGGTCAATGCGGAAGCAGCAAGAGGGTCTTACGCGCTATCACCCTTTGAATTTCGAGATTTTGGAATTTCCTGAAATCAAAATTATCAGTGGCGCGAGCGAGTGTACCTTCGACTCCTTACAAACTGAATTTCGATGATAATCAATTTCTTCGAGCCTATGTTCAGCTGTTTGAAGGCTTGGGAATTGCACAGGATGACAAAGGAAACACCATCAACGTGGGAAGATTCAAAAATGGAAGCACCTTTTTTGTCTTTGAGCTCAGTGCCGATGGTACTGACACCAATACGTGGGAATTGATGCGAGAAGGAACAACGAGCTTGGAAATGCAGTTTGGAAAAGCCCTACCCATTGGCGGCGTAGAGTGTATAATTTACGGTGAATTTGATTCCTTGCTTATGATTGATCATACTCGTCAAGTATTTTTCGACTATTCTGTTTAGTGTGTGTACGTTTTTAAATAAAATTGCACAGATACATCGTTTTTCACATTTACCATTAGGTAGCAGTGACGTCATTAGGCGGTACCGTGGTGGGAGGGTTTTGCAACACTTGACGTCATTAAGCAGTATATGCGATTTTCAAGCTGATTTAGCTCATTGTTCGTTCCAACCCCTTACCATTCAGTACGCTTCAGCTATGTCTTTCTCTAGAATGTCAAACAGAGTTGAGTTTAGCCTCGGAAACAACATGTATTGCATAGTTTCCAAGTGGAAAGGTGTTACTAGCATTGGATTTCGTGTGTGTCAAAATTTTGGAAAATTACCCCTTTACCCTACGACTCATGGCATTAACTTGATGCGCTTTCAGTACGATAAGCTAGTTAATTTGTCGGATAGTCGTTTTAATGCCCTTATGTTTAACGTTCCAATGGAGACGGTAGATTTGGGCTATGAAACCTACGTTTCGATTGACAAGGAGAACAAGCTCGTTGTATTGAAAAACGATACTAAGAAACAAAAAATTGAGCTGACGCCCACCCAGTGTCAGGCGTGGCACAGGCAGAAGGACGATATCGCTAAAGCTGTCCTCGGTATAGCAGGTACTAGTGTAATTTGCTTACTTTTCATCTTGTTATTTTTATGTAGCGCCTAATTTTAGGAATCCTAGAGGCCATGAAAGTACCAACGTCAAAAGCACGTAATAACCTTTTTGATTTTTAATAGTCTTAGTAGCTCGCGTTTTATTGTTTAGGCGATTCCTCAAAGCCACTAAAATTTATAAAACTCGACGATGATGAAGATACTCAAAGTGAATGCTTAAATTTAAGTGTGTGCTTTTCAATTTAAATTGTTATTAATATTTAGGCGGCTCAGTGGTGGCAAAAACGAGCGCTGTTACATTCGTTCCCAATGAGAAAACGCAAAGTAAACCATAAAACCACATATATCAACTCTGTAACGCTAGTGTAACTCATTTTCAACAATACCCTTCTAGGTTGCGTAATTTATGAGCACACTCTTTATTTTAGGCGAGGGGAATATAACCGCCGCCAGCGCTGATCTTTTGAGTGAGTTTTATTTACATTTTTCTAAAATTTATTCTCATTTAAATTCGCAATTAGGTCAGAACGATAGTCAAAAAGATCAAGTGGAGGATGCTGTTTTTCCCTATTCGCAGCCCCGTGATGGCAATTGGGATCGTTATCCCAATGTTTTTCTTTTTTCCGAGTCAGCCGCAGTGATTCACCATTAAAAAGCATGTTTGTAGTTGATGTATTTTGATTAGTTGTAGTTGGGTAGTACTTTACAATTTAATAATGTAAGCTGTATATTTTATACTAGAGAACTGCGTTTATGCGCGTATAGTACCTATGCTTAATCGTACATGACGTATCTTATAGTTTTAGTATAATACGTATTGTGGGGTGCTGCGTTTAAACGTATAGCAGTTTTAGCGCAAATAGTACTCGATATTTTGATGACGTATTTTAATTCAGTCGTAGCTATCTCCTCTAGGCGCCCAAACGTGCGCTCATTAAATATCTAGCATCATTTTCAAACACATGTACCCCAGCAAAAGTCTGTTTTTGTATACCCGGCTACTTGAAAAATCATTTTTTAGATATACTCACAACGTGCTTAAATAATTGATTTAAAATTTCTGCTTACGACCATACGTGGGCAGCAAGAAAATTCTGGGGGGGGGGTGCAAGATTTTTTTGAAGGTCGAAAAATGGCCTTAAAAATAGTGTGGTATGGCGATAAAAACACCATTTTTCGACAGTTTCTCATCAAGCACTATCCATTGGCATCAGAAAATTGCGAAAAAAGCTGAAAAAAATTCTCAAAAATTGAATTCTGGGGGGGTATTTTGATTTCTGGGGGGGGGTATTTTGGTTTCTGGGGGGTGCATACCCTCCCCCAAACCCCCACGCCCAGGTGTGCTTACGACAATTCATTAATCAACATTTGTGATTAATCACACAGGCTCAATTCTTAGCACTTTATAAAAAGCAATTACTAGGTACATTAGTAGACCCTCGGCTTAAAGAGGATTGAAACCCCCCTTCTTATGTATCATAAAAAACCCATTTCTTTGCGCACATTTTTTGTGCCGAGTATTGTTTTTATTGGAAAGAAGGAGTCAGAAAAAAGTTGTCACGATTATGCAATGTAATTTTGTTTACACACAAATAATTCACAATTTGCCAATCGATATTAGACGCAGTGGCGTTTCATTTCCAATCTATACAAATTAAAACGATCATATAAAGGAACAATATAATCGACAAATTCTTCATCATCGTCATAAATTTGATTCAAGTTAAAACAAACATCAATCATATTATCGCGCTGCTTCAAATACAAATTATGAATGATATCTTCAAAACAGTTTCGTATTAATAGTTTTTGAAGGGGATTTTGGAAAGACATTCATCAGCAAAATCAAGTGACAATAAACTTAAACGCGTACAATTTAAATAAGCATTACACAGTATAGAGTCATATTCTCTCGGCACAATTACCGTATTTGAAATAATCTTTTCCGGATCTAAGCGACGAATAAATTCAGGAAAATGTGTGTTAAGGCGCACATGTGTCATGGTGAGCATCTTAATCGGTTTGACCACCGCCGTCGGCCAAAATGTCAGCTTTAATCTAGCATCCTGTAGAACCAACGATCGTTTTTCCGAATCAATTTCCAAAAACCGATCTAAAATACGACATCCCCAATATGCATTAATTTTGACGTTTGACAATGATAGTGTCTCCAGATTTGATCTTTCAAGTGCATCCTGCATGTACCGATGATATTTTCCTTTCAACATGCAGTTTCCTCGAAAACGCACAATTAGCAGCTCAACCTTAGAACCGCCTATGACCGGATATAACGCCAACTTGTTGTTGGGATTACCGGCACAATGAACGCTCCTCGTATAATTATGAAGTCTAACATTTTCAATAATCCTGGCATGTAATGTAAAATTTGCTTGAAAAGGGACATCAAAATTTCGAATAACATGAAACCAATTTTTGCATACAGCCTCGCAGTTTAAACGCTCTTTCACATCCAAATTGGAAAAAACGCGTAAAAGAATGTTTGGCGGTAAACTTTCCATACCAATAAGACAATCAAGCGCGACCTAGTCTACACTCCAAACGGAATGCTGCACGGCTTAATACAGCTCTTTATACCCGCAGGTAGCACAAAAAATAGCTATGTCACTATGCATATTAGAACAAGCACAAATAGGTAAGTAATTACATTTCCCTTATTCATATGTACATGCACCCGAAATCTTAAGCTTATCATAATAAGCGAGAAAATACTGTGTACTTCAAGGGGGTGACGTCACTTGAATGATGCCATGAGCTCGATTGAATAATACACCCCTCCCCTCGGCGGTAGGGCTACATGCAGCTTTAGCCACCTGCTTAATACACCCCCCTGGCCTTGGCTCGACGCGCAGCTTTAGCGCCCTGCTTACAAAGCAGGCGCACAAAGTGCAGGTGCACTATGACATAGTGCGTGCCAGAGGGCCCCACGTTACTACTAATGCGCGCTAGTTTCTGGCCCTTTCGCAGTAACCATGTTTTACATCATGAGGAGATGTAAGGGTTGGCTGCGGTGGGGGCACATTCATGGTGGGTTGGTTATCTGCAGTGTATGTGACGTATGGGCGATTGAAACTGTGTTCATTGCGATAATTCGAGTTATAGTAAGTTCCACGCTGTTCATTTGGGAACTGCACAATAGGAGCCTTTTGTCGCAGTTGATTATTATAGTGATTATCGTAACGCAATTTTGATAATTTGCGCGCAAATTTTGGTAATAATCATTACAATTTTGCCTATAATTCGATCGTGCTTGCTTAGGTTCAAAGCGGTTATCATTATTCGCATAGTTAGATGAGTGATGTTGATTAGAGTTACGATATCGTAATTGACATCGATGTCTATTTTGCAAATTTGAACGCAATGGCAAACAATTTCAACGCAAAAAGAACACTACTGGCTGCAATTGCGAGGCCATAGAATTATTATTGCAATCAGGTTGGGTATTAAAATTAGCATTATTAGACGCTCCTTGCCTCTGACGCAGTAAAACATTCCTCATAAATGTGACATATGCACTTACAAAAGGTACAATATTTATGAGAGGAACTTTCTGGTTTCTCAGCACGTGATGAGCAATGAAACGTTCTATGATGCGAACAATCTGAATCGTTTTGGTTAGATGTGCGAGGAGTATCCTTGGGTACTGCGCTGCCTACAGGAGCAGCTGTTACTGATACGTATGGTGTTACTGCCTTTTTGTCCTCAAATTCCTTATTAGCAAATTCAGCGCTTAGCGCATTGTCCAAAAATTCAGCTAAGGATGCTCTAGGCTTTTTGTGATATGCTTCTTTCGAAATGTGCGGTAATAGACCTTGTTTTAATTGATGTCGCATCAAATTATTGAAATGGTGCAAGTCAACTTCAAGATAAGGGTCAGATTTTATTAGTTCTTTGCGAAGCGAGAAATAATAAGCTTTAACCGATTTGTTAGGCTGCTGTTTATGTGCCAAAAAACGATTAAATAGCGCACCGGTGTCCATTGGACAAATTTCGGCTATTAGCGCTTGTTTCGTTTTCGAGTAAGATTGTTTTATATCAGCAGGTAACAAATGGTATAAACGTGTAGCATAGGTATCAAGAAATCCAGTCATGAATTTCAAACGATCAGCTTTGTCGATATCATAGGTATTGGCAAGTGATTTGAATTCTGCGATATATGCTTTTATATCACTTTTATCTCCATCAAAAAATTTCTTGCTTGCGATTGCTACTTGCATTTGTTGTAAAAATGGTCCACAATTCAAGGAATCAGTGAGATGCAATTTATTACGCGAGCCTTCAGATGAAGAATCTGAACTATAATGATCGGCGCGATCTACTTATGCGACGTGAACGGCAGCTACGCGGGCAATCATAGCTATTAGATGAGCTTTTGTCAGAAAATTTTACATGCCTTCTCCTACTAGATGATTCAGGTAGAGGCGCAGATTCGTTTTGCAAATTTGCAGGTTCGTTATTAATGCCAGACAGATTTATCTCTACAGGTTGCATTTCGATGTTAGAAGAATGCAAAATAGGATTATTAAATGGTATTTCCACATTCATGGGATTAGGTACGTAGTTGTTTGGAAGAATTTCTCATTGCGGTGGAAAATACTGCAGCGGTGGTGGATTTTATTGCTGCTGCGAGTTTGAATTCAATGAATTAGGTACAAAAGAAGGCGCATTACGATTTAAAGACAGCAACGGCTGAGATGGCGGCGTCTGCAAAAGCAGTACCGGCGGCTGCAAAATTGTAGGTATATTTTCCGAAAAACCCGAGTTTTGCACTGTTTGCAAACCCATGTATGACGGATTTTGTGATGAATAAGATATCTCAGGCGCGCTATTTGTACAACTTTGAGCAATTTTTCGGGAACAGTTTCCGAAGGTGGCGTGAATTAGATGCGCGGTTGTCAGTGGGCAACAATGAAGATGCACAATGCGTACTTTAGCACGATTCGCACTTTGCGCATTGAATTCAGAAAAATTTGCGCTATCAATAGAGTGGTTAACGCGCTCAGACGGATTATTTTCAATGCGATTCAAAACTGGTTGGGTTTTAAGCATAGTGCTTAGCTCCAGACGCAGTTTACGCATTTCATCCACATTTTCCTTTTATCTTGACTTACGCGCGTAGAAAGATCCAAAAATTGCAAATGGATAGCTTGTAGCGCTTTTAAAATAAGATCATTAGTCACATTAGCACTAGCACAATCTTTGTTGGCATTTCTGCTATGACTTT
This sequence comes from Mermis nigrescens, assembly GCA_036768485.1. Lineage (NCBI taxonomy): Eukaryota > Metazoa > Nematoda > Enoplea > Mermithida > Mermithidae > Mermis > Mermis nigrescens. The sequence goes on from JAVLUZ010000548.1 coordinate 323,062, forward strand.
GATTACTTTCTATGTCAGAATCAGGATTTTTGCGCTCTGAACTGGTTTTGGGATTATTTGCCGTGTTGAGAGTAGTTGTATTATCAATCATTGTATGATTTGATGAATTATCAATGTTAGGGTCCGATCTGGTTAATGAAGTTTGATTAATACGCGATCGCACGGTAGTCAATAACCATTCATCTTCAGACTGTGTATTGCTCGCTGGCATTTAGTGATGCGGGTAATTGATCATTATTCACCTTACTAGTTACGTCTTCCTTATTTTTACCATTACTCGCAGAATTACTTGCGCTATTAGAGTCAACAGGCACGGTGGGTAATTGGCGAGATGAAGTAGGTGGCGTAGAAGGTTTTTTCAATTTAGCGGGCAGTGTCCGCAAAACCTTTTTCCTGCCATTTTTAAGTATCAAAATGTCGAAAATATGACCTTGGGTAAAATAAATTTCAATACATCGAAATTTTTCCCAAAATAAATGTTTCAAATTTGGCCTTTATCGTTCCAAAAAACAGGTTTCTTCACATGAGTAGTATTTGCTTACGTGAAGTAAGATATACCTGATGTGAAATGATCAAAGACAGGTAGGACTAAGCCTAAGGCGCAAGAAAATGTACTTGGTTAGAAAAAGAGTTAGGTAAATACCTAAGTGGCAACATTTTGTTGTCAAAAGAGAAAAGTGATAAATCGTTGCCTGCGGGTTGACGTTTATAGAAAAATGCGAGCGTGAAAGCTGCCTTTGTCGATGAAGATCCGACGGAAATAGAAAAAATAATGATGACTTTACCACGATACACAAAATCTTTACCACGGACGCTTACTCAAATTGCGCACTGCCACAATCGCGGTCGATACAACAACAAAGGTGAACAAAATGTTACACATATTTAGATGGCCAAAATGATGATTTTTGGATCGAAAAATAATTTTACGATGATTGATCAGTTTGGCTGTAGCTAGCAGCCTAAAAGAGGGACAATCCAGTGTAAATACATGGGTCCCTAACGTCTACAAAATCGACATAGGAACTGGATGTATTTGCCTTCGAGACTTACTTAGGTACGTAGGTACTTAGGTCTGCTCTTAGCACTGGTCCCAATTACTTAGCCTGGGATCGCTTTGGTCTTTGGACCCTTACAGACCTTACGGCTTTGATCCCCTCGGTCCTAATATTGCTGACCGGTTCTTGTCAGGTGATCTCAGCAGCTATGCCCTAGGACCTAAGGCTACCTACCTAATTCTCGGAATTACCGCGGAGGTCAGTTGACCTATCTTAGCTCAAGTTGATGGATTAACTTGTTTTCTAGTTTCGAATCAATCCGAAATGTTTTTGGTTCCTAATGTACGTAGCACAATGAAATTTGAAAGCAACACCAACGAGCTCTATACTGATCAATCATCATTAAAGATTAAATAATATTTTTGATCAATTTTGGGTTTGAGAAAAGAATTAAGGCTTTTTAACAAAATAAGTAATCATATGGAATTTACCTATCCGTCCACTCAGAGTCCCGAAATCCTCGACGTAGGGAAGCTCCAACCTAACCCTTGGTATATCCGAAACCCATGGGTAGGTTTTCTCTAATTTAATTCAAACGCTAAATACACGGCCTAGCTGCCGGACAACAAAATAATGCAAAAGAAAAACAAAACGTACTCCACTGTACAATTGTACGACTGCCAACGAACTCTAACTAAGATGGCCACATAGGACCATTACAGTAGATGGAACTAACGTCAAAATAGCATAATACTGGAATTCTTTTAAATCACAACAAATGTTCTAGACTACAATAAGCGGTAATGCAAGAAACAATTACTATTATTATATACTTAACTCTATGTTACCGGACAAGTATCTTAATGTTTTTTATTATTGAAAATTGGGAAAAAAGTGGGAAGACCAAATGCATAGCCCACAGTACACTATTGTAGATAGCTACTAGTATTGGCTATGTGAGTGGCTACCGCAAACTGCTAAGGCAAGTTCGCCAAAACGTGTAACTCTCACAGTTACATATGCTATAATACAGGAAACACAAGGAATAAGTTTCCGAACCTAGTTCCGAAACTTTAAAGTTTTGGAACTGCCCCCCTCTCCTTAGGGTAGCAGGCTATACTACTCCCACTGCAGTCAATGATTTTATCACAGGAGCTAATAACGATAATTTCCGATATTCAAGCATTGCTTATCTCATTGAAGAAATTTTAGAACCAGTGTCGATAAGCTCATCTATTCAAAATTTTTTTGTGTTTTTGGAATTCGCAGAATAAATGGATGATCGCCTAAAATGCTCTTTTCACTTATTTCAGTTAATGCGCTAAAAATTCGAATATTTTCTTGATCTTTCTTATACAACGGCTCTAGAGCTTGAGTTGACAACTTGGAAAATATATTAGCTGGATAAGGTTATTCGGATTTTTCTTTTAGAACCGCTTTAGAGTCAGAGGGTTCAATTTGAGCTGATTAACACAGATAAGTTGAGGTTGGAAGGACTATTTCACCTGATTTGATTTCAGAACTTCCTAAGGTTTTCTTTCTATTTAGATTTTTGCATTTTCTACGTTGTCAAAAAGACAGTTGTGGAATGCAGCAAGAACACTTAAATTGAAAAAATTTGAAGCGGTAACAATGGAATAAGGTATAATCAAAAATTATGATAACAATTATATATTTAACAACATTAACAACAAGCTGAATGGGTCTGAATGGAAGATTATCTGCAAAACCGAAAAGAGATTGAGAACCGTTTATTAAAACATTATCAATTGAACCAGGCACACTTCTTGAAGCATCATATGATAATAAATCACTTCCACAAAATAATTCAGAATGTATATTAGGACTGAGAGAAATAGGAGTGGTATAGTTTGATAAATGTTGGATCTGTTTTTTCAACATTCGTGGTTCGGGACATATAACTTTTTATAAATGATGAAGAATATAAAGATTCACTTATACGACTGTCGTAATAAATAGGTGATGAATCAAACGTGTAACTACTGTGACTTGAGTGTCAAGCAATTTTTAGAGGAATTTGGCTAACATGTGCTGTACCTAAGCTTGTAAACCATTGCTTATTACTGAAAACCAATAAGACGTTTTGTGCAGTTTATGGTGGGGTTTGCAGGTAATAGGTCCATACCGCCAGATAGAGAAAACCAAAGTATTTCTCATGCAAAATTGGCAATGATTGATAACAGGTATTATTTACAGTGTAATTCCAAAAATTTGATCTGGAACGATTTTCACTCATTCCCATATTATTAGAGCATTTCCTCAAAAAAAGGTGTAAATGTCATTCCTGTTTAGCAGGGCTCGCGCTCTCAAAGTTGGGACTAGGTGGAGTAGCTGCCAAACCAGTTGCAAATACCTAGCTGCGGATCTACATAATTTAATCCAAACATTCTTAAAATAAACTAATTCAAAATCTCGGATTTTCTCAATCTAAAATTGAAGTTTTGCATTAATTGGATAAGAACTGCAAAACGTCAGGTTGAAATAAGTAGGCATAGATTTCACAAAAGGTACACAGAATTTGATTAAAAATTTGTAAAATGACTCCTTGAGCTATTTCAAGCAAACTTTTTTTGACCGGCAGCAAGTCAATGCATGTGTTAAGATTAATGCGCCTTGAATACGCTCAACGACTACAAAATAATAATTAAATTCAGCTTCCAAAATTCCAAGATTCGTAAATTGGCATTTTTCTTTGAACTTGTTTCTATCCCAGATGACACAGAATGAATCTTGAGGTGTTCATTCTCCAGTATCCCCTAAATCTGTTAAAATAGTATGTGCGTCGTAGGAGGAAATATTTCCTATCTCCATTAAAAATGCGAATCACAGTGATCAGAACAGCACCAGACAAAAGTACATTTAATGTACATTTAATGGAAAATTGGTTGGCCAAATATTATTCGAATTTTCATGTGATGGAGTAGTATAGAGGCGGGTCGCAAGCGCATTTTGGGGGTCCGCCACAAACAAAACATAGGCAAAGCCCATTCAAGCCATGTCAGCTCAGGGGTCCGCGGGGGTCCGCCCGCTAGAAGGGAATTTCAAATCTGATTAATCTTTGTGGGGATAAATGATTGAATTGGGTAAGAAAGAAAGTTGCTCGCTCAAGAGATCAAACCACTGATGCCTCACACCTCAGCTAAGGAGCGGTAACACTGGGCTCTGCGGGGAACATCCAGATTTTTCTCGAATGAGAGTCAATCCTGTCTGGGCATTGCGGTTAAACCCATAAAGTTATGTTTCGAGTAGAGCATATATTAAGGTTACAACAAGTTTTTTCAATATTTGACTAAGGTTTAACATAGTCTGGCAGCTTTTTAAATATTTAAATTTTATTATAAATATCAAAAGCGGTATAAAATCTATAAATATCAACGAACTTTAGCGATTAGTCAGCATGAAGTCAATAAATATCAGTGACGTTTCATCAAGCTTACTCGGTCTTTGTGACTAGTGAGATAAAGTCTATAAATATCAGTGACGTTTCATCAGGCTTACTTCGGTCTTTGTGACTAGTGAGATAAAGTATCAGTGATATTTATAAAAATCATCGAGCTTTTCATGGTCTATGTGACTATTACAAAGCACAAAATGGAGAAGCAATACATCTATAATGTATGTAATAAAGCGTACTCAAGGCCAAACAGGCTCAAAGAACATAATAATTCTGTTCATTTAGGCTCACGTTTCAGATGTCCCCAGTGTAATGTATTGTTTAAACTTCCAAGAAATCTAGTAAATCATTTTGAATTGGTTCATCAAACTTCATTTGAATGTATTTATTGTAATATGACTTTCGATTCCAAAAAAGATTTATTTTCAAAAGAACATCTACATAATTGTCTTTTAATAAAACCTATCCGGGACTATACTGGAGCCTAAGGAACAGCTTAAGAAAGACAATATTATACCCGAAGATGGACTCCTACCTAATTTGGACGATTACTCCAATCAAATGACTGATACTGTACGAACTTATTGGCCGCTGATTCGTACTCAAAAGAACATAAAAGATCTATTAGATCACACATATAATTATCGATGGGGCGTTGGCGATTACATGGCAGTGTTAACCGATGGTTTTAATAATGAGCAAGAAGCATTCAGAATAAATGGCGCCTTTGGCTTCACATTGAAAAATCGAGAAACGGGCGCTAGTAAATATTGGTGCCCATCGCAAAATAATTTTAATCTTTTAGAAATACCCGTACTTATTAAAGATGGTGAGGACATAAAACAATTAGCTGAGCAATTAAATGAAATTGATATTGAGAATAAAATAAGCCGGCCAGATACTAAATGGGCAATAGAAGCTATAACAAATATTGAATTCTATGTAACACCACAAAAGAATTTTATAGCCGGTTGTACTGACGTCAATCTTCCAACATCAATTTCATATCAGAGGCATACTTTACATATGACCCAAGATAGACAGCGTAATAAATTTAAGGACAATCTATGTTTCTTCAGATGTTGAGCCCAATGTTTAGTTGATGATTACGAAAATAAGGATTCTGTATATAAATCTTTCCTTAAATATTGTAATTTAAAGAACATTCCGACTAATGTAAATACTTTTCAGGGTATAGCATATACGGATTTAGAAATTTTAGAAGATTTATTCAAGGTTTATATTCAATGTTTTCATATTGATGAAGATAATCAAACGGCGGTTTGCTGGAAAAAAGACAGTTAGGCGATATAAAAAAGTTTTGAATGTTGATATTTCGATCACTGAATCTGGAAAGGCGCATTTTAGTTATATTTTAAACCTAGATCAGTACGCAAAACGTTACAGTTGCTTAATGTGTGACAGACTTTTCAAAGACGCGGAAAAATTAAGCAAGCATATATCAAAGCATTGTAATCATGGGGAGACTCGGCATAAATTCCCAGGTGGTGTCTTCCAGTTAAAGAAGACAGTGTTCGAAGAGCTCAATGAATTTGACATAGAAATTCCACATGATGATGAATTTCGTCCTTATCTCACTGTGTTTGATTTTGAAGCACTTTTAATCAAGAAACTCTTTTAAAATTCTAGAAAAATTGAGTTCATAGCACAGCACCAACCCGTTTCTTGTGCAATTCACACAAATGTCCCCGGATTTGAACCCACTTCTTTTGTGAACAATGAATTAGATCAGCTAGTCATTCAGCTATTGCAGCATCTAGAAAAAATCCAGCTGTCGCAAAGCGCTCTTCTTCTCAGAACTTTTGTTTCAGTTTTTGTAGAAATCGATAAAAAAATATGGGCTGGTGAGCTCAAACAACAAAGAAAGATACAACACACGAAAATGGAGGATTAAATAAACTTATTCGCACAAAGGCAAATTACAAAAATACTGTAATCAATTGATTTGTCTAGGATTTAATTCTGGTAAATATGATATAAATCTGATAAAACGAAATTTGTATCCGGCTCTTATTCAACAAATTAGGAAGAATCCAAACAGCAGTAAGTGGCCTACGGCTATTCTTTTGGAATGACACTACTCTTTGTATGACAACCAGCCTTTTCAAATTCTTAGACATTAGCACATATGTAGCTTCGGGGTTTAGTTTAGACGCATTCACAAAAGCATACAAGGCAAGTTTAACAAAAGGTAAATTTTCTTACGAATATTTAGACTCATTTGATAAATTGTATGAAACTCAGTTACCGCCAGCCGAAGCATTTTACAGTAAGTTAAGAGAAGAGTGCATAAGTTCACAGGATTATGAGCAATGACAAAAAAATTGCGCGGATAACAAAATGGAGACACTTATGGACTATCTCGTATTTTATAACTTCAGAGATGTTGTCCCATTCTTAGAGGCATGTATGACTACGGCTCAACTGTACTGGTCCCAATTTGATATTGATATTTTCAGAGAAGCTATGTCATTACTCGGGGTTACAGAACGTTATCTCTTCAAAAATGTCCCAGACACAAGCTTTGCTATCTTTAGTGAGCAAACAAAAAATCTTTATTATTCTCCTAAATCAAGCATGAGAGGTGGACATTCGATGGTGATGACACGACTAGCGATTTAGGACCAGACTTTTATCAGAAATAATCCATCTAAGCCAGTAAAGTCTATAATTGGACTAGACTTCAACGCACTCTATTTGTGAGCACAATCTATGGACACTCCAAATGGATATTTTGATCACTGGGTATTGGAAAATGGAAAATTTCACAAAATTAGCGCATCTAAACCCATTTCAATAGAATAGCTCGAATACGAAAGCAAGAAAATCGGTCATTTTATTCAACATTCAGGAAATGGGAAGGAAAAAGTGGTGGGACCCAAGGCTCTTCCAGTCGACGGATTCTATAGTGACACAAATACAGTTTATGAGTTCTATGGCTGCTTCTGGCATTGTCACGAATGTCTGGCAGGCAGCCGTAATAAGAACTGTGATCCAGATGAGGAGTTTGAGCGTATTAAAGAGAAAGAAGCCTATATAAAATCACTAGGCTTCAATCTCATTACGATTTGGGAATGTAAGTGGCCACACTGAGAGAATCGACTACCTCAAAACTCAAGACACACGAAAATTTTATATGAAAAGATGGGTAGGTCAACAAGAAATGATAAAATATGTTTTAGATGGCTCAGTTTTTGGTTTCGCAAAAGTAGATATTTCAACGCCGGACCATTTGAAAGAAAAATATTCTGATTTTCCACCCATAATTAAGCACGCAGAAATAACTCGGAATGATATTGGAGACCCATTGAAACAGTATGCCGAGAAGAATGGTCAGTTAAAAAGGCCTCGTATAAACCTAATGAAGATTTTTTGAAAAAGAAATTATGTTATCAACTGTAATGATTCGATTTTTAGTCTCTCACGGTCTCATTTTAGAAAACCTTCGTGAAATCGTTCAATATGACAGAACTAGACCATTTGAAAATTTCAGGGATATTGTCACAAAACATAGGCAAGAAGGGGACATTGACCCAAATCTAGCTATGATTGCTGACACATTTAAACATCTTGGCAACACAGGATACGGCAAAAGACTAATAAATAAAGAATAACATATTGACATTTCTGACATAGACTATAAGAAAGCGGCAGAATGTAGCCTAAGTCCTTACATTAAGAAAATCAAATGCATAACCAATAATTGTTATGAAGTACATATGAGAAAGAAGGAAATTTCACTAGATCTACCTATTGTTGTAGGATTGTCAGTGTATAATTGGGCCAACATCCGAATGTTGGAATTCTTCTATGATGTTCTATTAAAATGTTTCGATATTTCTGATTATCAATGTATGCAAGCAGACACAGACAGCATTTACCTAGCGTTATCGGCAGAAAATTTACAAGATATTGTACGACCAGAGCTGAAAGCTGAGTTTACGCATATATACCCAAGCTGGTTTGTCATTTCAAAAGCTAGCAAACGGAAACCATGTCTTCTGAAGGAAGAATTTTGAGGAACAGCCATGTGTTGTTTGGCCGCCAAAATTATAAAGCTGTAGATGAAGTTACGAATAAAACTAAATCGAGCATTAAAGGCTTAATGAAAAATGTGAATAAGTTAAATTTCCAGCAATATAGCAGCGTATTAAAGTAGCAAGAAGCCAAAGGCGGCAAAAATATAGGCTTCCGGATGCAACCAGATAATCATATGTGGACATATACCCAAGAGAAGCAGGGATTACCTTATTTATATGTGGAACGGAAAGTTTTACCGGCAGGCACGTAGCTGTGCGGGACTGGGGGGTCGGATCTCCCAAAATTCAGAAAAAAACCGGAAAAAATAGAACTTTTAACACGTTATTTTGTGCTATTTTTGGCTCAGACCCCCCCCCCCCCCAAAATTGGTGTTGGTCCCCCCAAAATAGGAGGGCCAGCTACGTGCCTGTTTATCAGATGGAATTTCGACTATCCAATTAGACATTAAAACAAAGTTCAACTACAAAAGGATTCCTATCTAAAAAAATACATATTTTTTCGGTATCATTTAAGTCAAAATCACCTTAAAATTCAAAAACAATAAAATTCCTGCTATAAGACCTGGCGCTTAAGTGGTGTGATAGCTACATATAGGGGTTGGGAGTGGCCCCTAGAATCTGGTGCTATTTCGCCCTATTAGAGCCCTCGTTGTAAAGATTTATTGTAGATGGCCACAATTTTTTTGAAAAATCTTGTTATGAAAAGTTTTTAAAAAGTCTCAGGAAAGTCTTGTGAAGTTTTAAATTTTTTTGTAGAGTTTCAAAATAATTTTGTAAAATTCTGTCTCGTTTTCTTCTTCGGCTGTAACGGCAAATTAGGCGGCACTCGCGAGTTAGACTTCGAAATTTTGTGTGAAATCTTGTTGAAAGTTTGAAAAGTTTCAGAAAAGTCTTGTAAAGTTTTGAAGTAGGCTTGTAAAGTTACAAAATTTGGCTAGATTGCCACTAAATTTTTGTAAAGTCTTATAAAAAAGTTTGTGAAATTTCAGAATATTTCGTAAAATTGAGAATCAGTTTTGTTAAATTCTATGCGACTTTCACATGCTTTGAGACAGAAGTTTTTCAAAAACATAAGCTTCTTGATGCAACCATGCGTGGTCAGCACCAAAATTCTGAGGAGGGGTCAAAGTGGTGTAAATGGACAAAAATAGCTCTAAAAATAGCTAAAATTAGCATTTTGGAGGGGTCTGTGGGGAGTATTTTAAATTCTTGAGGGGTCATAACCAGACATGCACGTGGGTGGGATTGGGGGGTCCTGACCAACCCCCAGAATAGGAAAATGAAACATTTCGCCGGGAAAATAAGGCAAAATGAAGGCCACAAACGGGTAAAAATTGAAAATTTGCTTCAAAAGTGCTCCAAATTGACTAGAAACTGTGTAATAACGTACTTTTAGCGCTATTTTGGCGTTTATGCCAATTTTTCAGGTCATTTTAGCCAAAAAGCTCGGTTTTGGACCCCCGACCCCCAGACCGACTGATCGCCCCAGATCGGCCATGCTGAGCATCTATGTTCAGGACCCCCAAAGACCCCACGCCCATGTGTGGCTGGGCGTATATACAAGCGAAGCAGGGATTACCATATTAATATGTGAAGCGGAAAGTTTTACCGACAGTTCCATAAGACATTTAGACATAGTTCAACTAAAAACGGATTCTCCAGCTAAGAAAAGCATCATTTTTGATACATTTCAGTCAAAAATCACCTTAAAATTCAAAAACAATGAAAACTCCTGCTATATCTGTAAGACCCTGGGCATTTGAATGGTGTGACAGCTACACATAGGAGTATAGAGGGGGCCCTAGAATCTAGCGAACCTGCACTATTTTTTGGCTATTCTGCCTCTTTGAAGCCTACCCCCCTCGCTGCCTTTATGTTATCACCGCCTGATTGTAGAAATTTGTCGTGAAGTTCAAAAATTAAGCTATATTGCCGCAACATTTTTTGTAAAATCTTATGAAAAGTTTGTAAAGTTTCAGGGAAATCTTGTAAAGTTTCAAAATTTTCTGTAAAGTTTCGAAATAATTTTTGTAAAATAAAAATAAAAATCTTGTAAAGTTTCAAAATTTGGTTGTTAGGCTTCAAAATTTTTGTGTAAAATCTTGTGAAAAGCTTGTGAAGTTTCAGAAAAGTCTTGTAAAGCTTTGAAGTAGGCTTGTAAAGTTTCGAATTTATTTTGTAAAGTTTGGTAATCATTTTGTTAAATTTGAAAATGTCTACAGAGTTTCGAAATTATTTTGTAAAGTTTCGGAATCATTTTGAAAAGTTTGGAAATTATTTTGTAAAGTTTAGAAACTTTTTTACGTGCTTAAGCATAGGAATCTTGTAAAGTTTAGGAATTTTTTTGTAAAATTTGAAAATTATTTTGTAACCTTTGGAAATTATTTTTAAAATCTTTTGAAAAGTCTTGTAAGATTCAAAATTTTCTTGCACTTTAGGATATAAATATTAATAATTGTTTGAGTTTATAAAGCATGGAGATCATAAAGCAGTATTAGACGGAGGCGGGCAGGCTAGCCTCTTTTTCAGGTATCAACAAATTGCAGAAGGTTCTTAAAAATAGGAAAGGAATACCGGCTGACACGGTGAGAAAATTCCTGAAAAATCAGTTTACTTATCAGCTACATAAAGCAGTTTTGAAACGTTTTTCAAGACGCTCTATAATTGTTTCTGGGCCAAATATCATGTGGGATGTTGATCATTTAGATTTAAAGGAATTTAAAGGTAAAGACTATAGAAATCATTAAATCTTTATGGCGGTTGATGTCTTTTCACAAAAGGCATATGGTGAGGCAATAACTAATAAGAGTGCTGATGCAACTGCTACAGTGTTTGAAAAGATATTAAATGATGCAAAACCACAATCCATCAGGAGCGATCATGGCAATGAATTCAAAGGTGCCTTCAATAATTTATTAAAAGCTCATTCTGTCACGCATATATTGACAAGCAACCCAGAAATTGAAGCTAATTTTGTTGAACGGTTTCATAGGACATTTCGTGAAAAGCTTATGCGGTATATGACTTATTATTTTGATGGAAACTGGACTAGAGTATTTAAAAGTATTCGCAATAGTTATAATAATACTCCTCGTTTAAGTTTAAACAACCTGGCCCCTAATGATGTAGATTCAGAGCACACTGGTAAATTATTAGAATTTATGTTAAAAAGACAGAAAAAATATAAAAATGAACGAATATTTAATGTTGGAGAAATTGTTAGAATAACTTCTTTGAAAGGAAATTTCGCAAAAGCTAGTAAGCATACATTCACAGATGAATTCTTCAAAATCAATAGCAAATCTCAATGTATACCAAAAGATATAAGCTGGAAGATATGTTAGGCGAACCTATAACTGGTGCTTTTTATGCCGAAGAACTACAATTGGCCGAGCCAGAAGCTGAAAAGCACAAGAGAGTCAAAAAAGCTATAAATATCAATAAATCACAGTATAAAGTAAGATTTAAAAATTGGCCAGCAAAATTTGATAGGATTTTATCGAGAAAAGAATTAAGATTTTACGAACAGCCTAAAAAAATGGCTTTAATAAGGCTGAAACGAAATTTGGCTTTTCTTCATTTATTAAGCACCGTGAGACAGCCACAAAGAGATGCACTGATAATTACGGCAACTAAGGACCAAATATTATGCATATGCGATTGCGCAAACAATTTTTTGAATGGCAATTTTCCACTCTCTGACAAAGCGGTAGACAAACTTAGGCGATATCAGAATCAAATGAGATGCTTAGCTAGCAACAAAAAGGCAGCATCTAAAGAAAAAAGAGACGTTATCTTACAGAATGGTGGATTCTTACCTATTTTACTAGCTCCGATTCTTTCTATAGCCGGCACTTTACTAGCAGATGCAATCATGGGTAAAAAGGATGCAGAGAATGTTTAAATTTAATGAGTAAAACAAAAAAATCAGGGTTAGGTACCAGTTCACAAAAAAATTTTTTTGTTCAAGTTCGGGCCTGCACACGTACCCCAAATTTAGTGATCGAAATTTGCCCAAAAAATCTGTCCATATTCGCAGAACAACCTGGCGCAAAGCGCCAGTAACATTTTCTCTATCCAATATTTTTGACTAAAGGGTCGGGCCTTGACCCTTTTTTGGGGGCTTCTCCCTCCCTGTGACTGCGTATCCCTTCTAACGGGGGTAGCTCCGGGCGGACCCCCGTGGACCCCTGAGCTGACTTGGCTTGAACGGGCTTCGCCTATGTTTTGTGTGTGGCGGACCCCCGAAATGCGCTTGCGACCCCCCTCTATACTACTAATGGTTTTGAATTAAATTCCTTTAAATTTCCAGGAGATATTAAATGCAGAAACAGAGGATGGCTGTTGGTCTAGCGTTTCAGAAACTATGCCTTTAGATAAAAAAACCGACGTTCGTGCAAACTGTTCGTTTTCTAAAATAACATTGTATGCCAAGACTTTTATTTTCCAAGTTTTCGGCTAAAATACAATACACTTTTTTCACAGATATGGGGTGACCCGATCTTCTCGTCCCACACACACCTGGGCGTGGGGGGTGTTGGGGGTATACACCTCCCCCCAGAAATCAAAATACCCCCCCCCAGAAACCAAAATACCCCCCCCAGAAATCAAAATACCCCCAGAATTCAATTTTTGAAATTTTTTTTCGTTTTTTTTCACAATTTTTTGATGCCAATGGATAGTGATCGATGAGAAACGTCGAAGAATGGTGTTTTTATCGCCATACCACCATTTTTAAGGCCATTTTTTGACCTTCAAAAAATCTTGCAACCCCCCAGAATTTTCTTGCTGCCCACATATGGTCCAACATATAGAATTAACATTTGTTGATTTTTCAGCTGAGGCAGGTGGAAACACTGAGAATAAGGATAATATGATAAAGAAAGAAAAACTATATACAGGCGCCATAAATTTATAATTATATTTCCTCATTTCTAAACTGTACATTTTGGGATAAATTTACAAAACTGACTTAACAGTAGAATGTGGTGAATTGCGGCATCCCAGGTGCGTACACTGCGATTCTCCGGGATTCCCCAAAATAACTTTTAGATTCACAAAAATTCGTACCACCTTCACGATTACCACCATCAAAATTATCAGGATTACTATCGAAACCTTTACTAATAGGTTCGGACCGCATGCAAAACATAGTCATCGTGGAGGGAATAACCATCTGTTTGGAATAAGCCTGAAAAAATTCTGGATCATCACAAATCAGTGGCTTAAAATTTAGGTTGTAACTTTCTGTTTCCGAGCGATAAGACAATAGATTTTTATTTTCATCGGACATTGATTCATACTTACCCGAATTCCCCTCATCATCCGCATGGCTCGTGGTCGCTAATTGCACTCTCGCCCTCCCGTCTTCACAGGGTCTGTAAGTCAGTGGATCTTCTTGATTTCTGCTATTATCACGGAACTGGTTTTGATTATTTGAACGAAAATGGTCGAAATTTAGGTTATCATTCTGCAGAGAATTGTTGCGTGAAAAGTTTTGAGACCTGTTTCGATCCATTTGACCCATCAAAAAATTTTGAGGCCTATTTTCATCGAGTTGACCGATCCTTCTCCTACAGACAGCCTGAACATGTCCTGTTGTACCGCAAAAATGATGTATTATAACCCCGTCAGGACTCGAGACGCCATTCGTGATCTTATTTGATATCCAATACTGATACCAAACATTCCTGTCCTACTATCCTGACGCTGTCGATAATATGGAATTTGCGGTTTTTCAAATTTCTACAAATTATCACGATCATTAGGATTATTTGAGAATGTAAACCGGTTAGATTGCCTATTAACAGATAATCCTAGCGTTTGTTGATTATTTAACCTTAATTTAGGGGTTGATGTATATGAGTAGTATAGCGTGCCACCCTAGCATGCATATCTTATAACATTGTAGTGTTATAAAATGGGCAGATCTGCTCCCTGGCCCAAACTCGAGGTATCACTTGGGAGCAAATGGGTTGGGGACCTGCCCGGACCTACCCGTAAGCCTAAGGAGTGCCTGTGGACCACTAGCAAGGCTAGCGGGTACTAAAAGGGGTTCCTCCGCATTTTGTCGATTTTTTTACAGTAACAGCTGGTTCCGGAAACAACTTGTACCAAAACAAAGGCAATATAAGTTATGGGTGAGGGGAAGGTAGTATTGTTGTATTTTTTGAGGGGTATGTTAGCGTAAAGTGGAACTAGTGTGAAGTGTAAAGTAGTGTAAGGCAAGCTTAGTTTTTCCTAATTTTTAACCAATTTAAAAATGTTTATTATTCACATTATATACATGAATGAATCAGCTTTGATACCTTAATTTTTTCTTACAGTAACAGTTGGTTCCGAAACAACTTGTTCCGAATTAACATTGTCAGTGTGTGTGTGTGTGTGTATGTGTGTGTTTGTGTGTGTGTGTGTGTGTGTGTGTGTGTGTGTGTGTGTGTGTATGTGTGCGTTGGGGGTAGCAGTCCCTGTGGGAGTCCACAAGCGCCACTGAGTACACAAGCGCCACCAAGTTCCGCTAGCGCCACTGTGTTCACTATAGCCATTATAGCAATTTTAGTATGGGGTTCATTATAGTTACGAAAGTAATCAGCTATTTCGTCATCAGAGCATTGTGATTATTATCTACGCGCAAATTAATTATTTTGATGGCCCTTGGCTCTTCATAAAACAAAATATTGTCCGAGTAAACTTTAATTTGGTAATCAGGTAACAGAACGTTTTGAATTTTTTTAACAGCATCAAGACCATATTTTTCTGTATCAGTGTTAAAATCAGCTGTGCATTAGATCTAAAGCTAGCCGTTTTTGCAGAGTACATCGGCTGTTATCTCCTTTCCTAATAGACTCCCATTTAAGGCTATTGTCCAGCTTTGCTATTCGTGTAACAACAGCTCGGGGTAGCGATAAATTATCATTTGATGCAATTTTAATGATGTTAATAAATAGATAGACTGTCATAAAATGAAATAAAAAATGGAAAAAGTGTTAGAGCGAATATATTATGACCTCGAAACGGGCTATAGTAGCGTGGTACAGCAATATGAGAGGGCTAAAACAGTAAAGCCAAAAATAGACCGGTCCTACGTGAAAGAATGGTTGGAAACGCAGCCCACCTACACATAACACAAACCCGCCCTCAAGCGATATTATCGAAATAAAGTGTTAGTAAGGAGCATTGATGAGCAATGGCAAGCTGATATTGTAGATTTGCAGTCTTTAAGCAAGTTTAACGATGATTTCAAGTATCTCTTGAATTGCATAAACATTTTTCAAAGTATGCATGGTCTGTTCCTCTAAAATCCAAAAGTTCAAAAGATGTTCTGACCGCTTTTCAAAGCATTTTTCATTCATCAAATCGAAAACCGTACAAGCTTCAAACAGATGCAGGGACCAAATCTACAAACAAGGAGTTCCAGAAATTTCTAAAATCTGAATCTATCAATTTTTTCACAACCAGAAGCGAAACAAAAGCTAGCAAAGTTGAATGTTTTAATTGCACGCTTAAAGAACGTATGTGGCGGTACTTCACCAGAAGCAATTCGTATAAATATATAAATATATTGACGTAAGTAGTAAGGCCGGACCCTTCATCACCCCTGTACTTAGGCATAGCACGTGCTTAAGCATAGAGACTCCAATTTGGACCACGCACGCTCTTAGTACACTTGCACTCAGATGCTTAAATTGCCGTATTTTTGACCATACTACTACACAAAGGCGCTAAGCTTCGAACTCGAGCATTCTATTGTTGCACTGGTCGGTGACCCTGGACGAATTCATAACTTTCTTGCTTTGGTGCGAAGCGCCAAACTTTTAATGCACAGTCGGTTATCCTGGACAGGCGGAACCAATTATTTTAATTTGCATAAGTAAGCATCCCCTTTCACGGCCCATTATAATTTTAGTTCAGATCATCAGCTCAATACACGTTGAAACATTGGCCCGAATTGCCGAACTCGAGCATGCTATTTTAAGCTTGACAAAAATCGCCAAATTTTTTACCATACACAAAAGTACAGGCGCGAATTGCTGAACTCGAGCATTCTATTTTAAGCATGGCATGAAGCGCCGAATTATGGACCATACTACTACACTTTAAAGCACAAAAGTATTGGCAAAAACAGCCGAACTCGAGCGTTCTATTTTAAGCAAGGCATGAATCGCCGAATTTTGGGCCATACTACTACACAATAAAGTATAGGCGCAAAGCACTGAACTTACTTCTTACCCTCCAGCAATGCCTAAGGCGCATGCACTCAAGCACTTCCTCAGCCGCTTGAATCGCCGAATTTCGCACCATACACGAAAGTATAGGCGCAAAGCGCCAAACTACTCAAAGTCGTTTATCCATGACGAGCGGAACCAATTAATTTTAATTTGCATAACTAGCGATCAAAGTCCCCCATGCTACTGCTCTAATTTTAGTTCATATCATCAACTCACTGCACATTGACTCGCAGACAATGAGTCATCATAGGTTCTATTTTGCATGTTTTCCGAACTTTGAGACATGTAAGTGCGTGCAAAATAAATCATCATCAAAAGCGAGGCGCTAAATTTGGACTGCAGGCTATACAACAATAATACAACACCTTAATTGATCAAAATAAGAAAAAACAAGCCAAATAAAAATTTAGAGAGAATTAGCCTTGCAGCACAACATATAGCACATGCTCAATACAAATTACTACGCCACAATGCATTAGTACAATGCATAAAACATCATAAAATGGGCTCCTTGTAGGCACGAAGCACCAAATTTCGGGTAAAAATTATTTAGAGTAGTGTACCGATTATATTCTGAGCATTTTTATCCGATTTGGATAGTCTAGCAGAGCACTGCTAGACTCTTCAACAGATGTGACAACTTCATTATTGTCTTCTCGTTTCATCTGCTCATCCTCAAATAGATCGGCATTTTTGCGAATCAATTTTTTGAACATGTATTTTCGACTAGCTCAACCTGTCTCATCAGCTTCATTTTTTCCAAATTTTAATGTAAATTGGTAAAAATTATTAGCGTTTTCTAGTTCTTCCCTTAATTCGCTTTTATCTAGAGCATCTAGGAGTGAGTCATAAAGATCAAAGAGATTATGGATTTTATCAACAAAACTGCTGTAAAATGGTTCGGTTTGGAGGTCTTGTATACTGTTCGGAAAATCTTAAAAATCTGAAAGCACGACTTTCACTGAAAAGCCCCAAAACGGGTTAGTCCACCAACTTTCGATTACAGTCTGATTTGAGCTGCTTCCAGACACATCTGAAGAATCCTTATTGTTACCGCCTCCACTACTATCATCATCCGTCATTTGTTCAGACTCTGATGTATCATTCCTCATATCTGATATCCCATGCATGAGGTATTTGTATCTTTTTAAAGTAAAATTATTAAGTAATTGCTTATCGCAGATTTCACTGATTTTATTCATTTTGTCAACTATTCAAGATGTTGCATTCCTTATATAAACTTTATTGCACATGTGATTCGCGTTTACATCACATTCTTGACGTAGAAGCTCACATTCTTCACAATATTGGTCACTACCGTCACTTCATTCAATTCAATAGCCTAGCATGCGTTTTCTTGATATGCAGAACGTAAAGCCTGGTTCTGAAATGAAAATTATCATTGACAAAGTGCTGCTATTTTGGACAATATCTCCAAGCATCTCAATTTTTGTCGGTAATATCATCAATAATAATACAACCTCACGCAGTTTGCTGGTCAGTTTTTAGCTGATGCAACTACAAATAGGTGATTTTTATGAAGCGCGCATAAGATATGCCCAATTGAGATTTTCGGCGTAATGTGGCGATGTGATGGTTTTTGTGCAGAATGTGATGATTTTGTGCACCTCATATTTTGCAGAAAAATCTCATATTCGAATTGTGCACCTCACATTCTGCACAAAAACGATCACATCGTCACATTCCGCTGAAAATGTGTACCAGGAGGTTCATACCTTCTCACCCTTGGCGACTGATAAATTAAAAGCAAACGCGCCCAATTTTCAGCGGAATGTGGCGATGTGATGGCTTTTGTGCAGAATGTGAGTATTTTGTGCACCTCACATATTGCAAAAATCTCACATTCCAAACTGTGCACCTCACATTCTGCCCAAAAACCATCACATCACCACATTCCGCTGAAAATTGGGCGTGTTTGCTTTTAACTTATCAGTCGCCAAGGGTGAGAAGGTATGAACCTCCTGGTACACATTTTCAGCGGAATGTGACGATGTGACGATTTTTGTGCAGAATGTGAGGTGCACAATTCGGAATGTGAGATTTTTCCGCAAAATGTGAGGTGCACAAAATCCTCACATTCTGCACAAAAACCATCACATCGCCACATTCCACTGAAAATCTCAATTGGGCATATCTTATGCACGTTTCATATAGATCACCTATTTGTAGTTGCATCAGCTAACAACTGACAGTAGTAATGCCTGGGGTCTGGCACGCAGTCTGGAACGCAGCACCTCATAGTGCACCTGCACTTTAAGTGCCCGCTTTTATAAGTAGGACGTTTTAGCTGCGAGTCAAACTAGCGCCAATGGGGGTGTATTGTCATTTTTTCAGACTCTGATGTATCATTCCTCATATCTGATATCCTGTGCATGAGGTATTTGTGTCTTTTTAAAGTGAAATTATTAATGAATTGCTTAGCAGATTTCACAGATTTTATTCATTTTGTCAATTATTCAAGATGTGGCATTCCTTAAATAAACTTTATTGCACATGTGATTCTGTGTTTACATCACATTCTTGACGTAGAAGCTCACATTCCTCACAATATTAGTCACTACCGTCACTTCATTCAATTCCTAAGCCTAGCATGCGTTTTCTTCATATGCAGAACGTTAAGCCTGGTTCTGAAGTGAAAATTATCGTTGATAAAGTGCTCCGATTTTTGACAACATCTCCAAGAATCTCAATTTTTGTCGGTAATATCGTCAATAACAATACAACCTCGCGCAGAAAGGTTGTTTGCTGGTCAGTTGTTAGCTGATGCAATTACAAATAGGTGATTTTTATGAAACGCGCATAAGGTATGCCCAATCGAGATTTTCAGAAGAATGTGAGCGATGTGATGGCTTGTGCAGAATGTGAGGATTTTTCGCACCTCACATTTTGCAGAAAAATCTCACATTCCAAATTGTGCACCTGTACAAAAACCATCACATCGTCACATTCCTCTGAAAATGTGTACCAGGAGGTTCATACCTTCTCGCCCTTGGCGACTGAGAAGTTAAAAGCAAACGCGCCCAATTTTCAAAGGAATGTGGCGATGTGATGGTTTTTGTGCAGAATGTGAGGTGCACAAAATCTTCACATTCCGCACAAAACCATCACATCGCCACATTCGTCTGAAAATCTCGATAGGCATACCTTATGCGCGTTTCATAAAAATAACTCTATTTGTAATTGCATCAGCTAACAACTGACCAGCAAACCACCTTTTCTGCGTGAGGTTGTATTATTATTGACGATATTACTGACAAAAGTTGAGATTCTTGGAGATGTTGTTAAAAATCGAGCACTCATCACTTCAGAACCAAGCTTAACGTTCTGCAAATGAAGAAAACGCATGATAGGCTTAGAATTGAATGAAGTAACGGTAGTGACCATATGTGGGCAGCAAAAAATTTGGGGCGGGTGCAAGATTTTTTGAAAGTCAAAAAATGGCCTTAAAAATGGTGGTAGGGCAATAAAAACACCATTTTTCGACGTTTCTCATCAAGCACTATGCATTGGCATCAAAAAATTGCGAAAAAAACGAAAAAAATTTTTCAAAAATTGAATTCTGGGGGGTATTTTGATTTCTGGGGGAGTATTTTGGTTTCTGGGGGGTGCATACCCCCAAACCCCACGCCCAGGTGTGGTAGTGACCAATATTGTGAAGAATGTGAGCTTCTACGTCAAGAATGTGATGTAAACGCGAATCACATGTGCAATAAAGTTTATTTAAGGAATGCCACATCTTGAATAGTTGACAAAACGAATAAAATCTGTGAAATCTGTGGTAAGCAATTACTTAATAATTTTACTTTAAAAAGACACAAATACCTCATGCACGGGATATCAGATATGAGGAATGATACATCAGAGTCTGAACAAATGACGGATGATGATAGTAGTGAAGGCAGTAACAATGGGGATTCTTCAGATGTGTCTGAAAGCAGCTCAAATGAGACTGTAATCGAAACTGGTTGGACTAACCCGTTTTGGCGCTTTTTAGTAAAAGTCGTGCTTTCAGATTTTGAAGATTTTCCGAACAGTATACAAGACCTCCGAACCGAACCATTTTACAGCAGTTTTGTTGATAAAATCCATATTCTCTATGATTTTTATGACTCACTCCTAGATGCTCTAAATGAAAGCGAATGAAGGGAAGAACTAGAAAACGCTAATAATTTTTACCGGTACACATTAAAATTTGGAAAAAAGGAAGCTGATGAGACAGCTTGGGCCAGTCGAAAATACATGTTCAAAAAATTTATTCGCAAAAATGCCGATCTATTTGAGGATGAGCAGATGAAACGAGAAGACAATAATGAAGTTGTCACATCTGTTGAAGAGTCTAGCAGTGCTCTGCTAGACTATCCAAATCGGATAAAAATGCTCAGAATATAATCAGTACACTATTCTGAAGAAATTTTACCCGAATTTTGGTGCTTCGTGCCTACAAGGGCAGAGTTTCTATGTTTAAGCGTTTAACCCGTTTTATGATGTTTTATGCATCGTACTAATGCGTTGTGGTGTAGGAATTTGAATTGAGCACGTGCTGCATGTTATGCTTTCTGGCTACTTCTCTGTAAATTTTTATTTGGCTTGTTTTTTCTGATTTTGATTAATTAAGGTGTTGTACTATCGTTGTAAAGCCCGACGTCCAAATTTAACGCTTCGCTTTGATGGTGATTTATTATACACGCACTTACATGCCTCGAAGTTCGAAAAACATGTAAAAATAGAACAGCGTGCCAATGCTTCAACGTGCAGTGAGCTGATGATGTGAACTAAAATTAGAAGAGTAGCATGGGGACCCTGCTCGCTAGTTATGAAAATTGAAATTAATTGGTTCCGCCCGTCCTGGATAACCGACTGTGAAGAGTTGGGCGCTTCACGCCTGTACTTTCGTGCTTCATTGTGTAGTAGTATGACACCATTGTAGGCGCTTTGCCCCTACAAGGTGAGAGTCTATATGCTTAAAATAGAACGCTCGGAGTTCGACGCTTCTCGCCTATACTTTCAGAGTCTATATGCTTATGCGTGTGCTATATGCTTAAGCACTGCTATATGCTTAAGCACGGCTATATGCTTAAGCACGGCTATATGCTTAAGTACGGAGACTCCAGAAGGGCCGGGATTACTACTGTAGCGGGGTCAAAATTTTAAAAACTGGCTCAATTCTTGAGAAAAAGTGACATCCCCTGCACAAAGTTTGGAAGCGACCCTAAAAAACTGCCACGGGCCTCTCAGAAAAGTGCCACGCTGTGGTTAAGCATAGGAGTAAAAACTTCCAAAAATAATATTCTAATTAAATATGGTTCCACTTAGGTGTCTAACAGGGTAATTCAATTTTTCACAATCCTCGCATTTATGTATGCGCACTTGTCAGATCGTTTTCCCAATTATTTGCTCGGTATTATCGTCGCTTTGAACCCGTTGTGTGAATAGTCTAGTGGTAAATAGTTTAAATGAATGGACATTGTTTTCAAAATAATCAAAAATTTAAAAATAAAGCCTGCAATATCATAGGAAGCAGTTAGGCATACCTATAATATACTTGGATACCTCAACACCTGTGCACACCCCTAAAGCTATAACAGGACACATCTAGATGGTGCGGTTTTTTAAAAGATGATAATAAAAAAATTCGCTGCCAGTGTTTCTTTTTGTTTTTCTTGAAACTTAAAAACTGGCTCTGTAAAGAAGCTGTAAAGTTTTTGTGTAACGTTATAACATAGGATGTATTTTGGGAGGTTTTTTAGACGGCATGTGGACAACTCAGTATAGACTCCTCAAATAAATTAATAGCACAGATTTGTGGAGAGCGGATGCTTCAAATTGACTTTTTTTTGTTTGTTGAAATTGCATTATTTCTCGAATGACAGTGTAAAGAGTGCGAAAATCTGGGGGTGAAAGCACATTTTAGGTCGAGTTTTCAACCTGCTTATGTCTATACTGAGTCCGGTTTTGAGTTTTTTAAAATGTTTTCTGACAGAAATGTGAACGGATCAAGGGCTACATTCTGCATATAAGCAAAGACTTTTACGCTCTATGGTGAGTTAGATCCTGAGTTTAAAGTGTTACACTCGTACTTACGGTGTTAAAAAATGATTTTAACTTAAGATTTCTCTGCCAAATTTTTCCGCTTTTGCGTCAGGGTAAATTGAATACAACAGTGATAAAACGTGCCTTTCAGGGCTACACATCGCAGCAAACCGCGTTTAAAAAAGTTATTTATGGGGGTGTAAAGTTCGAAATCATAGGTAAAAAATGAGCGAAGAAACACGTTTTTTCCGAATTTTGATTAATAAATCATACCAAATAATCTTTGCAAGAGAATTTTGGGACACAGGAATGTACTACAGATCTAAAAGCTACAAATTGTACAAACCGAATTTCTTCAAACTCAATGGGGAGTTCGGTACGGAATTTTAAAGTTTACAAGTGTTCTAAATAATGGAAAATACGTTTTAGTTGCGTTTTTTGTTCGCCACTTTCTCCGTCCAGAAGTCGGGATAAGTCCAATAGAATAAAATAAAGTGCTTTATATCGGGTGCATGTCAAAGCAAATTGTCTATACATTGGTATTTAGCGATTTTAAAGTCCAAAATTTGGTGTTTAAAATGCGTTTCTATCTTGTTTTTTTTACCTGCTTCTCCGGCTGAGTCAGGGACACAGATTATCAAGTCGAGAAATGGACCGGGAACCAAATTTGATATGCCAGTATGGCGCATATGTTTACACTCTACAGTGTGGTAAAGTGGTTTACACCTATTGTTAGTTTGCCCATAGAACATGATGGAGACTTAATTTTTTTCATAAATATTAATCGTAATATCGGAACAATATCAAAATTACGAATCTGATAAAAATCTTCTTTACACTAGGTGTTCACATGAAGTTTACACTACATATGTATTTATCTTCGTTAGTTTAAGATTCCAGAAACCTAATTTTCTCCTGGAGTCTAGAAACTTTCAGAGAATCAAATGTGAGACGTCACTTAGGCGTGTTTGTTTACATCCAACAGTGATGTAAAGTAGTTTACACTCATTGTTTATTTGTCCTCAGACCATTGTAATCATGCAATTTTTTCATAAATGTTGATAATAATATCCGAGTAATATCAGATTTACAAATCGAAATGAAATCCTCTTTACACTAGGCGGTTGTGTAAAGTTTACACTGCTAATTAATCTTCGTTCTAGAGCTTTGCAGAAAACCTGAATTTTTTGCCGAAATCTGAAAATTTACATGGAATCAAATAAGGGACGTCAGCTGGGCGCGTTTGTTTACACTCAACAGTGATGTAAAGTGGTTTATCTTCGTTCTAGAGCTTTGCAAAAACCAAAATTTTTTCCGAAATCTGAAAATTTACATGGAATTAAATAAGGGACGTCAGCTGGGCGCTCTTGTTTACACTCAACAGTGATGTAAAGTGGTTTACATCTGTGTCTATTTGTCATTAAACCGTTATGGACACGTAATTTTTTCATGAATGTGTTGATCGTAATATCCGAGTAATATCGAATTTACAAATCCGACTTAAATTTTCTTTACACTCGTTGCTAGTGTAAAGTTTACACTATATAATAAGCTTCATTCTAGAGCCTCACAGTAACTTATTTTTTCCCTAAAGTCAAAAAATATATGCGGAAACAGATGTGACACGTCTGCTAGGAGCGCTTGAAGAGTAGTGTAAAGTGATTAACACCTAATGTTAATTCGTTCTTAGAACATTATAGAGGTTTCATTTCTTAATAAATGCTGATCGTTATATCAGAGCAATATCGAAATTATTAATCCCACTAAAATTATTTACACTCTTGTGTAAAGTTTAAAATGTGAATTAAGTTTAGCTCTAGAAAGTTTTGGAAGCATATTTCTTTACAGGATGTTCTACGTAACATAAGAATTACTAATCAGAATGTTTGTTTCTTCTACAACTAGCAGCTTTGTAAAGTTTAAACCATTCAATTATTAGAAGAACCGCACAGTAAATGAAATCTAGTATTGTATTTCCAAATCTTGCTAATTAAAAGTAGGGTACTAGCAAAAGAAAAACGTTTCGATGGAACAAAAAGGGAATATACTTGGGATTGTGAATTATCGAGGATGTAAAGGAGGGAACTAGGAAAAATCTCCCTATGTTATATGCTAAAAATCGCAAAATATGTCAAAAATCAGACTTTCTCTAAACAATGCAAAAAATCGAAGTATATTCTGCGGCCTTTGGAAAATGTAAAAGTTTAGTAAACAATTGTTGTAGACATGTGTAAAAGAGTATCTACATAAGGTCTGTTGCACGTCAGCTTCCGTATTTCCTACTGCTTTGAACCAACAATATCATCGATTGTCTTGAATGCATCGATATGTACTATTTCATTCAATTCGCTTAGCTACTGCATTGCTAATTCGCTAGTTTTCTCAATCAATTTTTTGGTAATTTGAATATTGCTTTCACTTTGACACTTAGAACGGCTGTATCTGCTAAGTGACGTGGCTTAGTAATAATGAAATACGAACAACTTAATTATGATTTGTTAACAGCATTTCACTTTCAGTCACATTATTAAGCAACTCAAAGTTGAATGAAGTCTGCAAAAAGTTGCATTAGCGTAAGATGCTTTAAGATATGTTTAGTTTTCTCTAATTTTCACTTTGTAATAACGTAGGCAACTTGAAGTCAAAAACATGCCAGTAGAAGTTGAGAAATGTGTGTAACTCATTTTAAAAATAAAATGGACTTAGAACCTTTTGGAAAACCAACATCGAATGTCAATCAGAGAAAATTATTTTAAAATAATGTGTTTTTCAGGACTGCAGAATATACTTCGATTTTTGCATTGTTTAGAGAAAGTCTGATTTTTGTGTCATATTTTGCGATTTTTGAAGTATATAACATAGGGAGATTTTTCCTAGTTCCTCCTCTTGCATCCTCGATAATTCACAATCTCGAGTATGTTCCCCTTTTGTTCCATCGGAGCATTTTTGTTTGCTAGTTTTATATGTGCGTGGCAGAAACTTTTAATGAAAGAATAGTAGCAAACTGCAAATAAGGCTGCTTTGCTTTCAAAATCGCTAGTAAATAGTGGCGGATTGAGTAATTTCCGTAATGAAGCGGTACTACAATTTTTCAAATACAGTTTGAAATAAGTTCAGAAATTGCTACACATGGGAGTAGCGTTTTGTCGTCATTTATACTTCTATTGAAAATGACTTTGCGGTGCAAAACTTTTTCGGAAAATTTCATAATTTTTGAAAATTTCACACAAAAAAAGTTGAAGTTTATTTTAATTGCGATACGATTTGGCGCAGCGCCGGAAAATAAATGAAATTCAGGCAAAAGACATGATGAATCACTTCAGTCATTTCCTGTATTTGTGCACATGGAGCAAAATTAATTAAAGAATCTGATGCTATGCGCCACTATGTTTAGAGAATATGGCTCCCAGATTACTAAAAAGTCACTAAATCTAATAAATATGCTGAGTCCGAGAAAAATGTACAGTCAGATGTTTAAAGCAAAAATTAACATATCCATTCTTTAATCCGCCAACTAACTTAGCCAGCCCTCCATCAAATTCGCTCTTGCAGGTAAATCGAGCTGAATGAAAAATTATTTAAGTAGCGTTTTTTCAGATCTGTTGAATCATGTCACCGATACATTCAGTAGTGTATTGGTAGCCACTGGTCATCATGCTTACCCTCCACTGGCCAAAGCTCGAAGGCATTGAAAACTTCAAGGGTCGTGTGATGCACAGTCACGGTTACAAAGATCAAACTGGATTTGACGACAAGCGAATTTTAGTCGTTGGGATCGGAAATTCGGGAGGCGACGTTGTGGTTGAATTGGGACGAGTTGCTTCGCAGGTTACTATATCAAAAAAAATCTGAATTTTTAGCTTTTTCGCGCTAAGGCGAAGTTAAGAGAGGGAAGCAAACTTTATTTAGAACGAAATATTATATAAAACAAATGCATCGCATGATAAAATAAAAAATTTACATAACTATACTTACAAACCGTGTTAGTAAATTTTATTCTCTATAGTACAACGTAGTCAATGTTCCACTTGATTTCGGGGTCTAACAATATAGGTGGGCAGAACAAAAATTCTGGTGGTTGTGCATGATTTTTCAAATGTCAAAAATGGCCTCAAAAATGGTGGTATGGCGAAAAAACACCGTTTTTCAACGTTTCGAATCGAGCAGTATCCATTGGCATCAAAAAATTATGAGAAAAACAAAAAATTCCAAAAATTGAATTCTGGGGGGGGTGTTTTGGTTTCTGTATGGGGGGTGTTTTGGTTTCTGGGGGATGCATACCTCCAAATCCCCCACGCCCAGGTAAGCTAACACGCTTTATAACCTTGCCAAACATTATCATCATTCTCGATTAAATAGAAATGATTGGAGAATAGCTGAAATTGCTTGTCGTGAAAAACAGGAATATACTTGTATTTTTTTGACTAATTTCGACTTTATGAATGTTTTTTTCATGTCATGCGCCAACCGAACTGTCGCAAGCCTTGCCATCAAAACTAAAACATTTTTATCGCGAACGAAATAAATCGAGTATTATTTTAATTTAGTATGATGAAAAACTTTTTTACGTCAAAACGGCCTTAAAAATTGGCTTAAACGCTTAACTGACGTAATATAATGTCATTCACTGTTCTGATTAAATTTTAAGCACCTTAGCGAAACGTCTTTGTGATTTTAGAATATATATGGTCTTGAATTCACTAAGCTTTCTCCTGAAAATTAACTATCAATCCCTCCCCTCGTGCATGTCTGTCAATGACTATAGATCGGCAGAGTCCTGAATTTTATGAATCGTGGGCATACACAGGCAGCAAAAAATTCTGGCAGGTGGGTGAAATCGTTAAAATCGTCAAAAATATTACTAAAAATAGAATTCTGGGGGTCTACAGTAATATGCAGGGGTTTTTTTAATCATGGGGTGTATACCCCGAACCCCATGCCCATGTGTGATCAGGAGCCTTTAAATATCTAAAGCACATCCTTTTAGACGTTTCTCATTAGGTTTTATCTAACGTCAAATACCAAACAGAAAGTTAGAAGAATAAACCTTGTTAAAAATCGAATTTTAAATTTTTGCGGGAATTTTTTTCCTTAACTCCTGATTCAGCTTAGGACGCTCATTTCATTACTAGGTTCATATTTATTTATTTATTTATTTATTTATTTATTTATTCATTTATTTAATTATTTATCTATTTATTTATTTATTTATTCATTCATATATTTTATTTATTTAATTAAGTATTTGATCAATAAATTTATTTATTTATTCTTTATTTATTTATTTATTTATTTATTTATTTATTTATTTATTCATTTATTATTTGTTCTAGGTTTATTTATCAACTCGCACTGGCTGCTGGTGCCTTAATCGTACGTTTGCTTTCGGTTATCCTCTGGATATGATTATGCAAAGACGATTAAAGCGCTGGTTGCTCAATTGCGCGCCCGGCATTATGAACTCGATGATGGAATTTGTGGCCAATTGTAGGTTCGACCACCGTTTATATGGCTTGGCTTGCAAACACAGAATTTTCCAACAGCACCCAATGGTTTGTTTTAGAATCAAGAAAATTAATACATGATTTTATAAAGTTGATTCGATCTCTTCGTTTTATTCCGTGTACATTGAACGAAGCTGAAAAAATATCCGCAAAAGGGACTCTAAATTAATGGTAAGGGAACGACTGCTTTGAGGGTTTGGCGTATTTTGGACCCATAGAGTGTCTACTAACTCCTTGCTGAATGATTGCGAACCTCATCCTTCTAAAATTGTTAAGCGTGAAATTTTTGGCGCTTTTCCGCTCTATACTTTTTTACTATATAATGACGTTTGTCTGTTCTAAGAAGTTCGAGCATCGCCTAAAAATATAGATGTGACTAGAAGCGCTATAGCAAATAAAATCAAAGATATGATTGCTGCTGGACAGCAGCTTTTACTCTCCATTTAATAGCGGTCATTGTGGCCAGGTTGCTCCACAAACCTAAAAATATAAATGTCCCTACTACACGTAGGTAGGCACCTAGCTTCTTAGTTTCAGAAATGTTCGCAGGTCATAAAAATACTGAAGAATTTCAAAATATAATGATGTGAGTCAGCGGGAAGTCCTCTAAATTCTGAAAACTCAGATCATAATTGTTCTCGAAAAGGGGTTTGGGGGTTTAGACCGCTAGAACGGCTATTGACCCTCACATAATGGCTGCGATTCCCCTATAACAATCGATTTTTCGAAAACAAATTTAGCTGACGTAAGTGTCAACTTGAAATACTCATTTTTGACTATACTCGTCCATTGTCCAATTTACTCGAATTGTTTAGAAATGTTTCTATGTTCTAGACAGAACAAGCATTGTCGTCAAACGTAAAAAAACAGTTTTTTTGACCACTCAGATTTCCATGCTTTACACGTATCCTTCAGCCAGATCCCTTTGATCTTATAAACTCTTGTGAATTAAATTGCAGATAAACACTATAAGCTGCCAGCTTTTTCTACCGCGAAAGAATTTTTCTCCGATCGAATATGAAAAGCTTTTCTCGATGGGTACTCATAATTGATACGTAACTCCCACTCAGCGGACTAGAACAATTATTCGTACCCTGCCAAAAAAATACTCAAATCTAAAACAATAGAATTCAAAATTCTTGGTGAACTTGTGAAATAACGAGACAAAGTGGGAAAATCGGCGGAGCGAACGCGCAGCAAATACGACTTTCAGTGAAAGAATATTGGAATTTATATCCAAATCACAAAAGGTGGCAAATAGGCATTTTTTACGCTTATCAGATCCACCTTTTGCGGGCATAAAAATTATGAACGGTCTTGTACGAGTTTTAAATGTATGACGTGAGGAAGAGTCGAATTCTGGGAAATGTCCACTGGGGCTAAAATCGCCAGAAATAGCACCAAAGATTTAAGACTGGGGGTATAATCGATCTTTGGAGCTAAATCTTTTGGACTCTGTGAAGTCTAGAACCCCAGGGCACCCTTGAGACCTTCCCTCCCGTGCATGCTTATGTAACACGATAAATCTATTTGCCTCTACTCCGTATTCAAATTCATTTTTGGTCATTTATGCTATTTTAGTTTAATTTGAAAATCAAGTTTTCTTTGAATGGGCCTTTTGAACAATTTCCCGCCACCGTTTTTGAATTTACGGCGCGGGCATGAATAGAGCAATATCTTTTAACATCTTTTCAAGCAAACAATCCTCGTTCTTGTTACGTTTTCTCCACATAAATTCACATCGATAAGATGATTGAACCCTTCAAAGTAAGATGATTGAACCTTTCAAAAGATCGGCTAGAAAACGGTGGCCGGGAAATTGTTCAAAAGGTCCCTTTGAATAACCTCAGGTTCAAATCACAAGCACGCTTGGGCGCGTGGTCGAGGGAGAGGGCTTTAAGACTGTGTCTTCAGAGCTAAATTTAATTTTTCTTTTTTTTGCGATTTTTCAATACCAATAGATAAAGCTCGATGAGAAACATCAAAAATGACTTTTTGTTCCAACCATAATTGTCGGGCCTTTGTTTTGTAGCTTTAGGATCTTTTGGGGACCTCTGAATACCTCAGAATGGAAAAGTGAAAAGTCTTCCTAGGGGAAATTAGCAAGGCAAGTAAAGGCCAAAAAATGGAAGAACAGAAACTGTGAAATAATGTAGTTTTTACGCTATTTCAGCATTTATACCGGACTTTTTTGGTCATTTGGCCCGAAAAAGCTCACATCGATCACGTTGTTTATCTACGGCCCGTGGCGTAAATGAATAATGAATCAACGAGATGACAGGCGCCAGTTTTCACCTTGGTCACTGACTTTGTTCGACCATTTAGGAAACTTTTGGCACACAAACCGCCATTCACCTATAGTCTGGTTCACATAAGTTCGTGCATAATCCTTAATAACTATCATCGACAGTAAGCTGACGGATTGCAATTATTGCATCGATCTTATATATAATTATCGTAATCTGTCGGCCTGCTGACGATGAAAATTTTTAAGATTTAAGCACGAAGTTATGTGAAACAGACTATAAAATCATGCGTTCGCCATCAATCATAGACAGCGCGTTTGCGCGTACCTATAATATACTTGGGTACCCCTACCACCTGTGCCTACAGCTATAACGGGACACATCTGGGAGGTGCAAATTTTTCAAAGATAAATAACAAAGAAACTCGATGTGAACTTTTTCTTGTTTGTTTACACTCAATACCGAGTGTGTAATGAGCGTGTAAAACTTTGGCATAAAGTTATATGTTTATCATATCGCGCATTCGGGTGCTTTTTTCCGCAACATGTACACAACTCCCTGTAAATGCCTCGTACAACTTCATAGTTCAGAATTGTAGGAGATAGAATTCTATAGAACAATATATTTTTGTTCTATTAAATTTCGCATTAGTACTTGAGGGGGAGTGTAAAGAGTGTAAAAATCTGCGCGTGTAAAGACAGATTTTGGTCGAGTTTTTGACTTGTTTATGTCTGCCAAATTCTTCGTATAAGAGTCCCCTAGGAACCTATTCATGGAAAAGCACTATAGCGTAAAGGGCTACACGAGAAATTTATTTGCGAATTGTGTGAACTCAATACGGAGATAGTTCTGGTGGTTTAGAGTTTACACTCAGGTATTGAACGAAAAAACACGTTTTTACCTTCTTTTAATGTGTCAACTGCTCCGGTCATAAATCAGGACATGCGAAATATTATAAAAATAAAGTACGTCTGAAGGGTAACAAATCCCATTTGGACGCATATCTTTGAACTCAATACAGAGTTGTTTCTAATGGTGTAAAGTTTAACTAGCTTAAAAACACGGTTTTGACCATTTTTTGTCCATCTATCACTCCGATTTCAAATTGAATAGTGTGAACTACTTTAAAAATGAGGTACATGTCAATGGTTACACATCGCACTTGGTCGCGTTTCTTTACACTCAATACTGACTTATTTTTAGGAGTTTAAAGTTCCATTTTCGGGGTAAAAAAAGACGTTTTTGGCAGGCTTGTGTCTGTCACCTTATAATGCTAATTATTAAAAAATATACTAATGATCGAGGATCATGCATGCACTTAAGCGTGTTCAATTATGCCAAATATTGAGCCATTGTAGAGGTGTAAAGTTTACAATAAACATTCATTTTACTTCCAGAGCGTTGCTAAACGTGAATTTTCTTTCAAAATGTTCTCCGTAACGTAAGGATTACGAATCTGACTGTTAGTTTTTTCTACACCTATTAGTTGTGTAAATTTTATACTATTCAGTTAATGTAGAGTTGTAAAGTTTACACTAAAAGTTTATTTCACGTCCTGAGCGTTTTAAAACGTAATTTTTTGGATAGGTTCTCCGTAACGTCAGGATTATGAGTCTGACTATGTTTGCCTTACATTCTGCAGTTGCGTAAACTTTGCATTGAAAAGGAATTTTAGTTCCAGAGCGTTGTGAAAGCTTTATTTTTTTAAATGTTCTATATAACATCGGAATTACGAATCTGACTGTTAGCATTCTCTAACACTATTCATTCATTGTTGATGTATAAAGTTCACATTTCAAATTTATTTTACTTCCAGAGCATTGTAAAACGTAATTTTTTTCAAAATATGTTCCATTAGGTCAGGATTTTGAATTTGACTGTATGTTTTCTTTACACACAGTAGTTTTGTAAACTTTACACTGGAACATTAGCTTTAGTTCCAGAGCGTTGCAAAAGCATAACTTTTTCCGAAAATGTTCCATGTAACGTCAGGATTACGAATATGAGTGTAAGTTTTCTTTAAACGCAGTAGTTGCGTAAGTTTACGCTGAAAAGATTTGATCTGTTCAAATAAGGTAAGGTTGTCTTGTTTAAAAAATATTGCTGATGTTCATAACAATCTTGTTTTCCGCGTTCTCGGACTACTGTCATTATTTTGGCATGTTACTGTATGTCTTTACTAATTGATTAACTCAAATCTTGTTAATTAAAAGTAGGGTACTAGCAAACAGAAATACTCTGATGGAACGAGAAACGGTGAATATATTTGCAATTGCGCTTTATTAGGGATATAAAAGGAGGGAACTAGGGAAAACTATCGATGCCTAGAGGAGTCAGAAAGAAAAATGTGCTCAGCTTCGGCATCCAAGCCTACAAAAATCGTAGAATATGCTGAAAATCCGACTTTTTCTATGCAACGCAAAAATCGAAGTATGTTCTGTGGCCTCCTAAAATAAGTTTCACTGATTAAAATAATAGCTTAAACGCATAATACGTAACGCGACGTTTTGCAGATTTCATTCAACTTGAGTTGCTTAATATTGTGGCTGAAAGCTTAAACGCTGTTAACAAATGTATAACTAAGTTGTTCGTATTTCATTATTACTAACTAAGCATGTCACTTAGCAGATGCAGCCATTCTAAGTGTCAAAGTGCAAGCAATATTGACATTAGATTTTCTAACCGTTTTCAGCAGCTGTAAATCAATATTAGGCGCATATAACTTTTTAATTTACTAGCTAAAACGACTTTCACTTTATTTGATCCACATAAATTGGCTACAAATGCACCTTAAAAGTCTGATGCAGTTTTGCCGCGCAGCAGCGGGAAAGTTCATCATAACTTTTTGATAAGGCTGTAGGCTGTAAGCTATCCATGCCTTGTATTCATTCTTTAGATTAAAGAGCTACTTCCTTCCGCAGGCCGCAGAATATACTTCGATTTTTGCGTTGCTTAGAGAAAGTCTAATTTTTAGCATATTTTGCGATATTTGTAGGCTTGGATGCCAAAGCTGAGCATATTTTTCTTTCTGACTTCTGTATGCATCGATAGCTTTTTCCTAGCCCCCCTTTTTATATTCCTAATAAAGCGCTATTCCAAGTATATTCTCCATTTTTGTTCCGACGGAGCATTTTTCTTTGCTAGTATAAATTATTTATCCGCATAAATCTTGGCCTTTAACGGGCAACAACCGAATTCTGCTGGGTCCGCCGGGGCTAAATCGTCAAAAATATAGCACCGAAATATACATCCTGGGGCGGTCTATCGATTTTTTGGATATCATTCAAATTCTAGGGGGTTAAGGGCAGCCAGACCCCCACGCCCATGTGTGACCTGACCTGACTTCCTTTATCACAGGTCAATGACGATTTGCCGAATCGGATTATTTCGGGCTCGGTTGTCGTAAAACCAAACATTTCTCGATTTTTGGCTAACGGGGGCGTATTGTTCGACGATGGATCCGAAGTGCACGATATCGATGACGTAATCATGTGCACCGGTTACGACATCGCACTGCCTATGCTAGAAAAACAACTCGCGATCGTCGACGATCAGAATCTTCTGAATCTTTACAAATTTATGTATCCTCCTCAGTTAGATAAATGGCCCACACTGTGCCTGATTGGCTTCGTGCAACCTTACGGGGCCGTTATGCCCGTTTCAGAAATTCAGGTGTAAATTCAATCTATTTTAGATTAATATGCAGCTTAATTCTAATACTTTTCTGACAATAATTTACCTTTTGATTTTCTAACACAATTTAACTTCATATTGAGTTATATTCAGCAAGAATGGGTGGAAAATCAAAAACAAAGACTATCAAGTGAATTAGGGTGTAATTGACAAATAAAAAATTAATAGAGACACTTAAAAATCAATATAAACAAAAAAAGAATATAAAATAAATAGCAGAATCATTCTCAGAAACGAGGTTTATCACGTTTTTATTTAATTTATATTGTGACATATTATTTAGTATCTGATATTATTCATGGCGCACATAATGCTTTCGTGGATACTTACGAGTATAAGGGATAAAAATTTCATTTATGCTTTAAAATGCTGCACTGAAGTGTCAAAAAATTCTAAAAACCCCCATAAATGGTTGAAAAGTCTCGAAAACAACATTTTCGTTTATTTCTTGCATAATATAATATGTGCTTTTGGAGCAAAACGCCAAAGGATTAGGCGCGATAGCGTCGAGGATTTTCGTATATTGCACTTAAAGCTTCGATGAAAAGCTAAAATTTTTATTTATCGCCATGCGGTTTTTTTGGGGGAGGGTGGTTTGAATCTCCAGGATGGCGACTAACCTCCTTGCAAAATGGCTATGACGACTCCCCAGAATTGTCGATTTTTCGTAAAATTGTAAAAACTGTGCCTTTTTATGCGTTTTTATTTTGGCTCAAAAGTCTCAAATTTTCGGTGCTTCATGCCATATATACATGTTTTGACTATATTTTGATCCATTTACTTCATTTTAAATTTTTTTTGAAATTATTTTATGTTTTAATGTTCTATAAAGGACGAGCATTGTCCAAACCGTCAAAAAATAGCGTTTTTGACTGCCCATAAAATGCATTTTTCGAAAAATTTCTGGGCGTGATCTCCCAGAATTTCCATGTTGTTGCACATGTATAACCATCGCCCTAATATTTTTCCGTGTATAGAAGAAGTTTTCGTCATGTAACATAACTTTTAGCGTATTATCGATTATTTTCCTCCAAAAAATATTCAGGCTACCAAAACATCAGTGAGTCGATCTGGTTGTTCCCCGAAAATTCGGACATTTACATTATATATGTCACAAGTTGGGCCGATGTCATTAGAAATACCTACTCATTATTTGTCGATTAAGCTAATTATGTACGTCAGAAATTTTGGATATGGCCGACTCAGCGCCTGCCTAAACATGCACTTCATCGCGTTAAATTCTTTGGGAGGATAAAAATTATATTACCCTAATATTGGAAGAAAGCATAAAATAAACAAAAGACTATAAAAAATGCGACAAATATAAAATGCGAGCAATATCGTTTTTAAGGCCCGATTCCACTGCGAACATCTACTGATGGGAATCGGGAAAGAAGATATGATTGGATTCATTCCTAGCCGATCAGAAAATGCAACGTCAGATCGAAGCCGATCGTGCCGCTAATGTTAAACGATACGGGACGTCGCGACGTCACACTATTCAACTCGACTATGTGCCTTATATGGACGATCTCGCACGACTTATCGGAGTAGACCCACCCACTTTTGGTCATGCGCACTTCAAATGTGCGATTTGCCTCTGGCGCTGAAACTGGCATTCGGACCCGTAGTGCCGTATCAATTTAGGTATGGTTGTACAGGGCGTTTAACATAGATATGTATCCATAATGTTTTTTAACTTCAGTCTGTTTCCTTTATTCGAGAGCTGTTTCACTAAATTTTTTGAAGACTACAGTAAGTACGTCTAACTAGGTGATTTACTGTAACTAGACAGAAACGTTGAGTGGGAGCGAGCGGCCGCCATTCTTTCATTTTTAATGCACTAAATCGTCCATATAGACATAATTCAAACATCTAAACAGTGCTGTGACATACATACTACAGTAAGTGCGCTAAATAAAAATCTTGCAGGAGGGATCGAACCCGTTTCGCTTCGACGACAATCAAACGTTCTATCACTACGCTAAGCGGAAGTTTTTGGTGATCTTTAAAATGCTAGTCCATTGTGTTCAACGGTCGATTTATAACAAGCTGAATGCGCGAATTCCATCCGCATGTTGCATGATCTGCTGGAAGACGAGACTGAATTATGCCGTAAAAACTTTTATTCTACATTAATCTCCAAATGACCTACAGTAAGTAGGGAAGATAGAGTTACTGTAGCCTCGGAAAAGACTTGCTCAAAAAGCTCTCGGATAAATGAAACAGACTATAAATGGTCCAAGTTTGATGAAAATTTGGCCAAAAATGAATAGATTACCATTGTAGCAAAATGAGTTCCAAACATTATTCGTTAGAAATCTATAGTCTGTTTCATTTATCCGAGAGCTTTTTCAGCAAATCTTTTCCGAGGCTACAGTAACTCTATCTTCCATACTTACTGTAGGTCATTTAGAGATCACTGTAGCTACATAGGAAGGAAGGGTTTTTCAATAAAATTTCTTACGGCATAATTTGTTCTCGTCTTCCAGCAAATCATGCAACATGCGGATGGAATTCGCGCATTCAGCTTGTCATAAATCGACCGTTAAACACAATAGACTAGCATTTTAAACATCGCCGAAAACTTCCGCTTAGCGTAGTGGTAGAACGTCTGATTGTCGTCGAAGCAACACGGGTTCGATTCCTGCTGCAAGATTTTTATTTAGCGCACTTACTTTAGTATGTCACAGCACTGTTTAGATGCTTGAATTAAGTCTATATGGACGGTTTAGTGCATTAATGGACGGTCACTTGCCCCCATTCAATTTTTCTGTCGAGTTACAGTAAATCACCTAGTTAGGCATACTGTAGCCTTCGAAAAATTTACTGAAAAAAGCTCTCTCGAATAAATGAAACAGACTATAGAAAATTGATTCACTAAGCACACTTACTTTACTCATCACGTCACCAACCAATTCGATGAAGTGTAAAGCCATTCCTTTTATCCGGCATTGTTTTCATTCTCATCCCGTTGGCGACCTGCCAATTCGAATGCCTTTCTGAGAAGTCTTACTACCATATGAGCATGGGAGCAACCTAATGATGGGGGTCCGATGGAGCAAAATCACCTAGAATCGCGTTGAAAAGATTTCTGGGGTCCAATAAGCGAAATCGCCAAAAAATCACTAAAAATTCCATTCCTCGGGTCGATCAATTTTAGGGTTCATTCGCCTGCTTGGGGAAGAGGGATCAAAGCCCCATACACCTATCCGCCATGCTTATGTTTGGTCGCCACTGAAGTGAGAACGGAAGCAATGCTGGAATATGGTAGGAATAACTTTAGCTTTTGGATTGAATTGGATTCAGGCCTAGATATACATAGTAGGTAGCATTTGATGCAATATATTTTTATCAAATTCAAACCAAAAACTAAAGTTAAAAAACCCTTCAGATACATAGCTGGTTCATGCTGACAGGCCTTGAATAGGTATTGGGG
Organism: Mermis nigrescens; assembly: GCA_036768485.1. Classification (NCBI taxonomy): domain Eukaryota; kingdom Metazoa; phylum Nematoda; class Enoplea; order Mermithida; family Mermithidae; genus Mermis; species Mermis nigrescens. The sequence goes on from JAVLUZ010000548.1 coordinate 360,697, forward strand.
TTTGGGCAGAAGGTTTCGGCTGGGCCGTATATGGGGAGCGCTCGATTTCTGCGAGCTCAACAATAACAAAGGGCAAAAACGTTCCTACCGGACACTAAGTATTGACATCAAAAATTACAAAAAACGAAAAACTTCTAAAAAAACCCATAGACGCTCCCATTCTCCACGTGTGCTTGAAGCGCAGAATGCAAAAACGCCTGTCGCTCAATATTAAATTTTCGCTGTTTCGCAATTTTTTATGCCAATAGATTGATCTAGGCGGTGAAAAGCTAAAAGTCTTGGAAAATACTTTTTTAGCCCTGCCATCATGTTTTATTGCACTTTCTGACCTTTGAACCTGTTTGAAGCCCAGACATATAAGCATTGTGTGTGATACTGCTAATTCAAGTTTTTTTCGCATAATATATTCGCGAATTCTTCATCATGAAAATCAATTTTCAGCTTTCACTTAAAAGCAATAAGACATGCGGCAATACCTTTCAATGAAACTTTCTGTAGTTGATTGTAAGCCTTTTAGTTTACGCCACTTTATAATCAGTTAACATCCTCGGGAAACTGTAAGTTATGCTAACGAATTCGTGATAAAACAGATTAGTCTATTTTCAAACACATTCTTGTTAAATCGATGTAAAGCAACAATAAAAAATGCATTTAAACCTCAAAAACATTTCTTGTTGAATTGGTGTAAAGCGGCAATAAGAAACGCATTTAAACAAAGGAACAATTAATATCGATAGCTATACAAAACATAAGTTTTCAATTGCAAAGCTTCTGCAGATTATCATAAAGCCACTCTTGAATCCACCCGGTTATTGCATTATGATTCTATGGTTTTTAAAATATAATCATAATTATTTTTTATAAGGTGTATTATAGGTACTGATGTAGTCATGATGAAATTTTTAAAAATTTTAATGCCAGATTACGAGGTCGACACGCTTGGCCCGGCGCCCGCGATGCATTATTGACTACATGGGATCGCGCCCTAGCTCCATTGCGAGCAGGCCGACGCGAAAATCAAATTAACTGTAACAGTTCCGGCTCTAAAGATGATTCGAATTTTCATCGATTCTCGCTATGTCACGCAATCTTATTTTTTCTTTTTGTTACCATTTTCTTTCATTTATGTAGAATTTTGTTCTGTTGAGGTATGTAAGATGTTCTAAAATCATACATTTCTTACATTTATTAAAGACATTCCAGTTGTAACTACGACAGTTACACCGCACGAACATTATATCGAACCGCGGAAGCAAATCGATTATGACTTTACATCATTATGGCATCCCATAACTAGTAGAGAACTAACCATCTTAGGTGATGTGCTAGCTCGAGGTTATGCCTTCAGTTCCTATTGCAATCCTATCTTTCAATTCAAAATTCCATTAGGTACTTGTCCGGTAAATCAGAGTTATGTATGCGTTAAGATCAGTAAATTACTTATTTGAATTACCGCAGTAAATATTTGATCTTATGACTTGGTTAATAGTTAATTCAGTCTGTGCGTAATTTGTTTTGGATAACGACTAGACATCATGTACTGTAATCAATCATGTGTAGTAGTTAGTTGAAGCCGAGTTGGCAGTCGAGTGCGTTACGCCATTGGAGCCCTTATTGTTCTATTTCGTTTTAGCTGGCTTGCAGCCGCGCCGTTGTTATTTTAGCGTTATTAAAATTAGAAAAATAACTTCCCAGTGATTACATATATCGAGGGAAGGTCGGGCCGCGACGAAAATAAATATTTTATTTTATTCCGACTGAATTTGGAAGGTAAACGATTTTATGCATTACCTTCAACTTATTTTTGGAAATTTTCTTATCTATTTCTCAACCCTAAAAATAGCTAACATACTATTTAATCTTTTTATGATGACTGTCCAGATTAGAGCTCGCTGTTGTTTGATTCAAGATTTAGAGTGCTACACGAATTAGAAACCACAACGTTTTCGGAATCACTCAGTGGTTAGAAAACAAGTTAATTTATCAATTTGAGATATGGGTTGAGATAGGTCAAATGACCTTGCAAGCATTCCGGGGTTAGGTAGGTACTCAGAGCTAGGACATAGGGCGTAGCTGCTGAGACTCCAGACGGAAAGCGGTCAGCAACATTAGGACTGAGGGAGTCGAAGCCGTAGGTCATTGAGGGCCGTTGGGTTTAGAGCCGCCCTGCGAGCTTGTAGAACCTGGCCAGCGCTAAGAGCGGCGTAGGTACCTAAGTAATTCCCGAAGGCAAATACAAGTCCGTGTCTGTGTTGCTTTAGCAATAGTCAAGTACCACAGAGGCGACCGCTGTATTTACACAATCAAAATATTTTAAAATTCGATTCTTCTTAGATTGTTTTTCATGAGTCGTAACCATACGTGGTCAACAACCAAGTTATAGGAGGGGTCCGATAGTGCAAAATCATCGAAAATAGCACCAAAAATTCAACCCGGGGTGTCAATCAATTTCAGGGGTTTTCAGATTCTCGAGGGAGAAAGTCTAGAACCGCACGAACATAATATGCAGTCCTAATGGGGATCTTGGTGCTATGATTGGCCACACGAATCCGCTTTACACCGTGCTCAGCCAAAAAAGAAATGCGGCTTCGTCTAGAGTCGAAGCATTACTCTTCGAGTTTAAGCGAAAACGTGTAGATTGAATTGAGATTATGCTACTTTATTTATACCTAAAAAGTTAGGTTCAAAAGGACGAAATTAATTTTCAGATTAAAAAAACTCTGAATTTCTACATATGCGTGAGCTTTGATGTTATCGATTTATGCTTGCAAAAATAGGCTTTGCTTTGTTCCATTTCTTACAATTCTTGCTGGATCTCCAAACGTCAATCCGATACAATGTCGTAGACCTTTTTCTTGCAAGAACGTTTTGAAGGTGCATGTAGAAAAAACGCTTTGAGCCGCTCCATTGTTTCATTATGTGATAGAAAGAGATAAATGCTAGGTCATGCTATCGCCAATTAAGATGAGAATAAATTAGGCGCATGCATATATTAGGTATTACAAAAGGATGGTGTATCGGCCATACATAGACCTTGATTTGTTGATGTGCTCACATTTTTTGTTTAATAATATTTTATTTGCTTGTTCTCGATTTTTGTCCAAGTCCGACTAAAGATCCATTGAACTTCACTTTGCATCCACTGGAAGTTTGAATTAAGAACCTGTCGAAGTTCGAATAGCGTTTCAGCAAAGTTCGACAAATTTTGACGTCGAAGTTCCCTTTACGTCAACTATAAAAAACTAGAACTTTGTCGAAGTTCTATAGAGAACTATGAATTAACACGTTTTTTCAATGATATCATAAGAAATTATATAGCAGTATGGTGTGAGCATTCTTGCATATCCAGAGAAAATTTCAAGATAAGAAAATAGGGTTCTTATAAACAAACTTAGCGATCTATTCTTTTAAAATGTTTATTAGCATCCCCCGGTTGTTTCACACAAATAAAATCAATGCAAATTTTTTCTGCTTTTCGCACGGAAGTAGTTAAGCGTGCGTCTCTGGGACAGTGTGTTATAACATACCCTATGCTTAAGCATAGGCGGGCGGGCCCAAACTTGCACCCTGGGGTGGGGCCAGGGTGCAATGGTTAAGGATAGGCAGTGATGAAGGATATAGGGCGTGCCTGGACCGGTCTTTTAGCCCGAGGAGTCCCTGGGGGAGGAAAAGGGAGTTTCCCGGGAAACTATGATTATTGATTTTTTGCCATGAATAAGACTAAGGGTCCCTGGGGGATGGTGCCCCCAAGCCTAGGGATGGTAGCCTAAGCGATTCTGTGGAGGTGGTCTAAAGTGCGCCTAGGCCTACTAGTAGGAGGGGAGGTGACACAAGAAGAGCAGTCCTACAGGGGGTTTCCCGGAAACTCAAAAATTATCGATTTTTTAGCTCAGAAGCCTAAGAGATGGTGCACGCCTTGGGGATGGTGCCCTGTAAGCCTAAGCAGTCCGCAGTGTAAAGTGCATTTTGTTTTTTCAGGCGTGCCCGGTGTAAAGAAGAAGATAAGGTAAGACCTGTTGCATGGTCGGGCGCCGTGTAGGGGCGCAACGGGCTTAAGCCACTCGGTAGCGAACTAAGACCCGACCTTTTTATTTACAAGTTTTTCAGCATTACATCAAGAACGACGTGATTGTCGATAAATTTTTCGTATAAATTAGCGTAGTATTCTTTTGCCTCAATGCTAAAATTGTCCCATAAATTCATTAGAGCATTGACGTTATTTAAAGCAATGCATTCGCTTATATGCTGCGAAAAATGCTGAATAGCTTTAGAGTCATTTTCGACTAGTTTCATCCTATACTCTACGTCTAGTTTAGGCCAAAAATATTTAGCTATAACGCTTTTGGAAACTTTAGAAAAATGCATTAAGTGTATGACGATATGATTGTAAACTTCTCGATTGTGCTCCATTTTTCTTTTCGTTATTTACTCACGATTATCATTATTTATAACATTATGTTCAGAAACGACAAATTTTCGTAAAAATAGTTTTCGAATGCGGCGTACAAAATATTTAAATTTCGGCCCTTTTTTATCATTTCTTTCGCCACGAGTCCCCAAAACGCATAAAAGGCGTAGATTCGCAATTTCGGATAAAGTCCTAAAATTTCTCTCGATAAATTTTCAAAATGCGGCGAATAAACAGAATCGGCGTCGATGTCTAGCGGCTGGCTCGTAAATTCGAATTCGGCTTCGACGATTCGGCTTTTAAAATCATTATTAATGCCGCCGTCGAAATTCAAATGCAATTTATCGCTAATATAATTTTTAAATAAAGATAAGGCGTGATTCGTCGCTTCGAGTCGTCGTGAATCCATCTAAAAATTTAATTCAAAAAGTTAACAACAACAGCAATAACAAAAAAGCCGTATGCACATACATAAAAACAATAACAACGGTAGGTACTTAAAAAGGATAAAACGTCAGTATTTTGTTATAATCACTGTACATTCTCGTAACAACGCGAACTCCGCGGCAATATCTATGGCTGTATGGATTATAGCCCAAATCAGATGAATGAAAGTATACAAAAATTTCAAAAATTTCGCCATTTTTCTGCGGTTCAGTCCAATATTGCCCATAATTGAAGGCTTTTAAAATAACTTTTTCAAGTTTTTTAGCGCTTAAAATAAAGTAGCTGCTATCAGTCGCATTAGGATACAAATGTTTTCCGATATGGTTTTCGAACTGGCGTCGTGAAAGGAAAAATTCATGGTCTCTATAATCAAAATATGGGCCCCACATACTGCGAATGAGAACAGACTACGCAATGAGAGCGGACTGAATGTTTCCTGGAAAAAGTTTCCCGGGAAAGTCTATAAATAAGAACATTGTAAAAAGGTTTTAAACTACTAAGAACGAATTTCTAACCAAAAATGGAAGAATTGAGAGAAATCAAAAAATTGCCGTTCACCGAAGGCGAAAATAAGCCCTATGGGAGGTCGATTAGACCGCCTATAGAGCTATGTGGTAGAAATCTGGAGCGCCCCATGTTCCCCCTGATGATTCACCTCTGCTACTTTTGTCAGAAAAATAGTTCTGAAAGGGATTTTTTCGAAACAAATGCAGGCAGGTGGTACTTCAATATACAAATGTGCCCCAGGTGCAGCGAATTCAATAGGGCCATGCAAGAAGCAGGGCAGCGAGTGCTGAAGCGCTACACTGAGCAGCAGGCCGAGGCGGAAAAGGCCAAGGCTGCTTACTAAAAGTCTATAAATAAGGGCGCGCGCCAGGTATATTTTATATGTTAAAGCAACTACCATGTCTTCTCCTGGCGAACTAGCGTATCATCATTTTGTTCAAAGGCTCGTTGAAAAAGCAAACAACCGCTACTTGAGCGTCAAAAATGTTCAAAATATAGGCTCGTGTTTCTGGGGATTCATGAGCGAAGAGTTTAAACGAGAGCAACGCGAAAGTGATAAACGCAACGCGTTCTGGGTCTTTGCTCAAAGTATAAAGCAAACGATTCTGAATAAAGATATTGATGCTATATGTAGTCTATGGTCGTCGTTCGACATAAATGGAAAAAACATGTGGGAGAATCTGTACGAAAACTGTATCGCTTATCATGTAAATCGTGTGTTGTAATGTTAATAAATAAATAAAAAAGAAAAAAACGGAAATGGATAGAATACTGAAAAAATTGTACTACGACCCGCAAAGCGGGTTCACAGGCGTCAACCAACTTTACACTCGAGTGAAAAAATTCGCCCGACCGCCAAATTGGAACAGGTAAAAGCATGGCTGGAAAAACAACCTACCTACACTTTACACAAACCCGCATTCAAGCGTTATTCTCGAAACAAAGTCCTAGTGAGCAGCATAGACGAGCAGTGGCAGGCTGATTTGGTCGATTTGCAATCCCTAGCCGACCACAACGATAATTTTAAGTACCTACTCAACTGTATAGACATTTTCTCAAAGTACGCATGGTCCGTTCCACTAAAAAGCAAAAATTCAAAAGACATTGTTGAGGCTTTTAAACACATTTTTGCATCGTTTGGCCGCAAGCCCTACAAGCTACAAACGGATGCGGGCAAAGAATTTGTAAACAACGAGTTTCAGAAATTTTTGAAATCAGAATCTGTAGATTTTTTCACCACTAAAAGCGAAATGAAAGCATCTGTAGTAGAGCGTTTCAATAGAACACTCAAAGAACGCATGTGGAGGTACTTTACTAAAAACAACACGCACAAGTATATTGACATTTTGCCAAAAATTATGAAAAATTACAACAATTCGTTTCATAGAACAATAGGTACGTGTCCGGCAAATGTGACGGCTAAGAACGAGCGTGAAATATTAAACAGAGCATTCCGCCTTACGGGCGATAATCAAACTGAATTCAAATTCGAAATTGGCGATAACGTCAGAATAAGTAAAGTGAAGCGTACGTTCGAAAAAGGGTTCTGGCCCAATTGGACCGAGGAGTATTTTTTAATTAAGGAAAGATATGCTAGAACCCCGCCTGTCTATGTTTTAGAAGATCAAATGGGCGAAAAACTAGATGGTATTTTTTACGAGCCCGAACTGCAAAAGATTAACGTTTCCACTGACGATTTGTTCATTATTGATAAAATTATAAAAACGCGAAAAAGAGGCGCAAAAACTGATTATTTGGTACACTGGAGGGGCTATCCGCCAAAATTTGATTCATGGGTCTCTAATGTGCTAAAAGTATAAATAACGATTTCGTCTATTGTAAATCTTTTAAAAAAATGGAGGTTGGACAGTGTTTTTTCAATCATGCGTTGCACCGTTTGTCTCAATACACGTACTTTTCTGACGCCGCACTTGGCGCGTATTTTTGGCCAAAAATGAGCAAACAATATAGGCGAACATTACTAGAAATTGATGAACACGCCATTTGGCGCTTTTCAAAGTATATAAGAAAATATTTACAAAGAGGCGAACTGAGCACGCTTTTCAAGTTATGGGAATTTTTAAGCCCAGAGGCCAAATTTTATTATGCAAATCTATACATAAAAATTATTGATGAGCATTTCACCCCATCCATGACAAACGTTCTAATCTAAAAAACGCAAATTTTTTGTAAAGTTTGGAATAAATTTTACATGCTTAAGCATAGTACTTTTGTAAAGTTTGGAATATTTTTTGTAAAGTTTGGAATATTTTTTGTAAAGTTTGGAATATTTTTGTAAAGTTTGGAATATTTTTTGTAAAGTTTGGAATATTTTTTGTAAAGTTTGGAATATTTTTTGTAAAGTTTGGAAAATTTTTTGTAAAGTTTGGAATATTTTTTGTAAAGTTTGAAAAAGTTCTTGTAAACTTTAGAATATTATGTATCTAATCTGCATTTCTCAAGCATTGTTGAAACTATTTTATACGCTATATGCAACTCGTGCTTGTGTTTTGCACCTGTGAGAATCATTTTTCCGCTTGTAAAGAGTAAAAAAGTCACATTTCTATATTTGTATACTAGGCCGGGAAATAATTCTACTTCGTACATGCATTTTCTTTTCACCAGCTCATAAAACTTGCAAAGATCAATGCGAAATCCCAAGTTAGCCGAGCCAACAAACAGCACAGGCTTTATTTTCAACATTAAATTCTCCATTTTTAGTATATGGATGAATGCCTTTATCGTATTTTCTCCTTCTTGAACAGTTTTAGCTCCAACACATACAATTTTGCCCGACTTGAAAATCAGCAACGTAGCTGGGAGTAATCGAAATATGATGCCTGGAAATTTTAGGCGATTGTATTGCGTAGTATTTGGCAATTTAAGGTAGATATCATCTAGATTTAGCGTGTTTGGTAGTGCTGTAGTTAGCACAATGTTCTGTATTGTAACCATTTTCTATAAATACCTATATATAAATTGTTATTTATAAACAAAAATGATTTTCAAACACCCTTTCACCTGTCTTGTCTCTGGACCAACAAAGTCCGGTAAAACTACATTTGTTGGGCAATTAATCGAAAATAGAGCACACTTGATTGATACCAAAATTAAAAGATTTGGTGGTGCTTTGCAGAAAATCAACCACTTTACAGGAAAATTGAAAATGTTTCGTTTATAGAGGGGCTTCCTGATTTCTCATACTTGAAACAGTTTAGTCCTGTGCCGCAACTTTTGATTCTCGACGATCTGATGCAAGAGAGCAAAGGTAATACTCAGATTGTACAGCTGTTTACTCGTAGTTGTCATCATTGGAACATTAGCATTATTCACATTGTTCAAAACGTGTTCTTTGAGGGACTCAGAACTTCACGTATAAACTCTGACTATATAGTTTTATTTAAAAATCCTGCCGATCAATTACAGGCGCAAGTTTTATCTCGTCAGCTTTATCCTGCCAATCCGAAATATTTCATAGAAGCCTACTCTGATGCTACTGCTCAGCCGCATGGCTATCTGTTGATTGATCTTACTCAGAACGCTAGAGATGAACTTAGGCTAAAAACGAATATCTTCAGCAGTCATCCAGCTGTTTATATGCAAAAATCTATAAATACTACAAAAAAAGGTGATGAAATCAAATAAAACAAAATGGGTAAAGAACGATTAAGACGCAATATTATTTGTTTACACCTTCTAAGTCAAGCAAGGAAACCTCAAAGAGACGCTATTATAAATACTGCCAGTAAAGATCAGATTCTTTGTCTCTGTGACTGTGCAAACAACTTTCTTAACGGTAATATTCCCTTTTCTGAAAAGGATATCAACAAACTTCGAAGATACCAGCATCAAATAAGGTACTTGGCAAAAAATAAACAGGCAAACACAAAACAAAAAAGAGGTATTTTAATACAAGACGGTGGTTTTCTTCCACTTTTACTCACTCCTATTCTTACAATTGCAGGTACTTTACTAGCTGATGCAATAACACGCAGGCAATGAAGCACACTGAAAAAATGATTTTAATACCCGCTGAAATCAGTGAACGTTCTAAACCAGTCGACGTTTTGCTTGATAACTTAAATAATGAGATGCAACAAATTTTAAGCAGCAAAAATGTACCATCTGATGTAAAACTTGTAAAATATAATCAAATACTAGGCAAATTTAAGCGATTGCTCGAACAGAAGCAGCAACCATATAAAGCTACTATTGTAGGACATGCAAGTGACACAATTAATGACGAAGAAATACTCGCTGGTATACCGAAAAATCAGATTCCAAAGGCAAAACTCCTTCTACACTACATTCGCACAAACCCATTTGTGGAAATCGAGCCTAATGGCGAGCTTGTAATAGATGGTCGAAAAATCAATGGTTCAAACATCACAGATTTAGTTAATGATCTGGCACGTGAGCGCAAAAAAATAAGCAGGCATCCAGGCACAAAAGAATTGCTGAAAGTGTTTAATCGCACAAATGTACCCCTAGAAAGTATTGCTAATAGACAAGGTAAGGAGATCTTTGCTGCAGGCGACGAATTTGACTGGGATGAAAGTCTATAAATACTTATTGTTTTATTTTTTATGTGAATAAAATTTTAAAAATGCATGTACAATTCACTCCTGACAATTACACCATTTGGTTGGAATACTACACTGGGCAGGCTGCCCAAACCGGCTATGGGTTGGATGGGTTTAAAGGCATCCCATACCAGCGGGGTGTTGGCCTTGGCAGTTTTTTCCGCTCACTTTTTAGAATGGCCGTCCCTGTTTTGCAATCAATAGGTAAGCGTGTTGGAAAGCATGCTTTGGCAGCAGGTGCAAACATAGCGTCCGATTTGGCTCAAGGAAAACCGCTTTTTGAGTCTACTAAGGAACATTCAAAGCGAGAAGCTGCTCAACTTTTTGATGAAGCCTCTCATGCCCTTCAGCAGCAGCAAGGAGAGGGTCTTGGTTACCGCTCAAAGTCTATAAATACTAATGCAATTGATGCTTTTTCTAAAAACGACAACAAAAATGGCTCTCATAGACGTAAAATCTATCCCAAGTACTAAAACCGAACTTGACCTTTTTACGGTCCCTCCTACCCAGGTGGTGATAAAGCGAGGCTTCTGGCATGAAATCCAGCCAACGCATCCCATTACTAACGAGGGGCCGTATGAGTTCAGAATTCCTCCTGACCCGCATTACCTACAACTGAGTAAAAACCACATTTATATGCTATTAAGAATTAAAAAACCAACAGTCGCAGCTGGAGCATCAGTACCCGACTATGCGCCTATCAATCTAATTGGTAAGACTTTCTTCAAGCAGGTGAAATGTTTCCTAGGAGGCCGCTTAATTTTTGATAGCTCTGATAAGTATGCATACAGATCGTACTTTGAAACTGAATTAAATTATGGTTATGATGCAAAGCATTCTCAACTGCAATCTGCACTTTACTTTCACGAAGGAGGAGGCAATGTGGACACAAAAGACAATGAAGCATTTAAAATACGTGCTAGAATGTTTAAAGATGAAAATTTTGTAGAAGTCGCGGCTCCATTGCACATTGACTTGTTCTTGCAAGACAGATTTCTGATTAATTTCACCGATTTTCGCTTAGAATTACATAGAAATAGCGACGCATTTTTACTGCAGTGCTTTGAAGACGCTGTTTTAGAATTAAAAGTCTCACAAATGAAATTTTTTATTCGAAAAGTTGAGGTTTTAGACACTCTCAATTTAGCACTCGAACAAACAATGCTCTCATATACAGCAAAGTATCCTATTAGGCGCGTGGCTATGACTAACTTACACATTTCAAATCCTGCTAGAGAAACGCCCAATTATACCCTGTTTAATGGTCAGCTACCTAGGCGTATGGTGTTTGCTTGTGTCGATGGCAATGCATATCGAGGCAATTTGACCAAATCGCCATTTAATTTCAAACCATACAGTATATACGATGTAAAAGTAACGTGTGGCGGCACAACCTACCCCGCTTATCCACTCAACATTGCATTCAAACACGATAGGTACTTGCAAGCTTATAATCAGATGTATGATGCACTAGATATAGGACGTGAAGGTAATTTCATTAGCAGAGACGAGTTTAAAACAAGCCACTGCTTCTTTGTGTTTGACCTAACGCCTGACGCAGATGATGGAGGGCATTGGGATCTAGTGCATGAAGGAACAACGAGCATAACTGTAAGGTTTGCTGACAATTTGCCTGATTCTGGCGTGGAAATCATTATATACGCCGAATTTGATAACTTAATACTGATTGACAAAAATCGAAACACGTTTCATGACTATAATGCATAGAAAATGAATACCATTGAAATATTCAAAATTCTTCAGCGTAATATTAAAAAGGATATATTTTTAGGTGTTTTTCCATTAGACCGCCTGCCACCTATTATAACCTACCCTGCGGCTCTAGTGATTAATTTAGATACTAGCAATGCGCCTGGCTCGCACTGGGTCGCCATATACTTTCAAAGCAATAAACACTGCGACTATTTTGACAGCTATGGGCGAAAACCATTTAACCACTTATTGCATTATATTTCAAATAATGCACTCACATATGCGTACAATAATGCGCAGGTACAGGGGCTCTTTTCAATCAGCTGTGGTCACATGTGTGTATATTTCCTAGTTTGCCGTGCACAAGGTATTTCGTTTAAGAACATTGTCACATCAATGCAACATGAAAAAATCTATAAATACTTCAATAATTTTAAGTTGTAAACATGGATATGAAACAATTTTACCTTACTCTTCCAAGCAATTCACAAGAAACAAATACTGCAGCCACATTTCTTACCAATCTGCCTAGACAAATTGTATTGAATGGTGAGTGGGAGGTTGGTTTAGTAGAAATAATTTATGCAAATACATGGCACAATGTTTCCGAGGAGCAGAATATGATACAATTTTATGATATAAAAAACAATGTGCGACAAAAATTGCTTATTCCTCGAGCAAGATATTTAAATATACATGACCTCATTCAAGCTATGAGAAATGGAATAAAAACAATTAGCTCAATAGATAAATTTGATTACATGCAATATTTTGGCATAAAGTATGATGAAAATAGAAAATTTTGTCATATGACAATAAATTCTAAATATATTCAAAGTGTAAAGCTGACAAAGCATTTAATGTATATGCTGGGATTTCTAGAGAGCCAGCTTAGTAATATAGATTATACTGTGAAAAAAGAATTTAGCATAGTTGCGCACCATTCGCCTGATATGCTAGGTGGTATGCATAATTTTTACGTGTATTGCGATATAGTTGAACCTCAAATAGTTGGGAATACTTTTGCGCCACTTCTGCAAGTTGTAAATATTGAAGGAAAATACATGGATATTGTAAATCACTCGTACATTAGCCCCCATTATATACCTGTACTCAAGAAAGCATTCAATACTGTTGAAGTGAACATTAAAAGCGACCAAGATAAACCCGTTCCCTTCGAATTTGGCAAAACTATCGTTAAACTGCATTTCAGATATCGCCTATAAATATCACCGTTTATCAAATATCGTAAACATGGATCAAGGACAAAAAATTTACAACCATTTCTTAATGCACCTGCTTCGCCTAGACGATATATCTTCCTCAGCCTTAGGCAGCTACTTTTTGGCCCCTGCTCAATGCTGAGTACAAAGAAACAATTTATTGCAATATGATGCAGAGGCTTTCAACAACTTTTCTCGCCTCATCAAACAATGTTGCACTCTCCGAGACATACACACTCTAGCTAATCTGTGGCAAAAATTTCAATGACCGAGCAAAGCAATATTTTGCATACTTTCACGAACGATCAATTGATGAGCACATACTCTGCTACATTGTGCTTGAAAACTAATATTGCCAAGTGTAAACTGATGCTGGTATACTGCGGGCCGCGCGCTAAAAGTTTGTACATAGGATACCTAACATACTCTGCAAATTTGAGCCCGATCCGACTGCTGGTTCTTGACTTACTAAAAAATTGATAAAATCAATAATTTTTGAGTTTCCTGGGAAACCCCCTGTAGGACTGCTCTTCTTGTGCCACCTCCCCTCCTACTAGTAGGCCTAGGCGCACTTTAGACCACCTCCACAGAATTGCTTAGCTACCATCCCTAGGCTTGGGGGCACCATCCCCCAGGGACCCTTAGTCTTATTCATGGCAAAAAATCAATAATCATAGTTTCCCGGAAACTCCCTTTTCCTCCCCCAGGGACTCCTTGGGCTAAAAGACCGGTCCAGGCACGCCCTATATCCTTCATCCCTGCCTATCCTAACCATTGCACCCTGGCCCCACCCCAGGGTGCAAGTTTGGGCCCGCCTGCCTATGCTTAAGCACAGGCTATGTTATAGCATTGGTGCCAGGACGCACGGATAACTACTACCGTGCATCCAGGCGCAATTGGAGCAATACCTGCCATTTGCAACCACATTATTTAGGCGTTGACGTAGGCAGCCTAAGCGTTGAAATTATTAAAAGGAAATTGCTGATGCTTGCAGCAAAACGAAAGGATTAAATAGTATCCACAATTTTGCAAATTTCGATGAATTTTACAAAATGAATTCTATTGCTATTCTTCACACGTCTTGTCTTCATAAGCTGGATTCAATCAGCGAAGGAATTGAAACTCTCATTGTCTCAAAAATTAGTAAGAAAATATTGTCATATTCTTTGCAGATTCCATTATGATCGTACATAGGCATAGGGAGAGGGGGCACTTAGCATCCCAGAAGTCTAAGTACCCAAGATGAAAAATAAAATACCCAACAATACCTTCAGAATTATTTTTGAAAAGTTTTAAGTGATTTATGCTATAGAACTTGACGAGAAACCTGGAAAATTGTTCTTTTGCCATGTCACCATTTTATTTTTGATTTTTAAATTTTTTGAGCCCTTTAAGAATTTTGGCACTACTGATCTATAGTCATTAATGATTTTTTGGTATAAATGGAAACAAAATGATTAAATAATGTGATAAGATTTGCTTCATCAATTCTTGATTATTGATCTAGCATTTTTTCCATTTGGATTTGCTAATTACAAAGCTATTTGTTAGGAAAATTAATTTTAGAATCGTTTAGGTTGCAAGATAATCAAAATTTATGAATTACATCTCGGATTTTGTTTTTTCTTGTTCTTTCTGAAAAAATTCTTTAAGAGATAAATAGGTAAATATAGATGTGTGTTCAGGTTTCAGGGGCAAACAATATAATAAATGTTTCATATCTTGCATCCGACACAATTTTTCTTCTCAAAAAAGTTTGTGTTTGGTCGCCCTTGAGTCAACATCCAAAAAAAGCTTTAGATATGGCGTTAGATACCAAAAATTTTATTTTAATTAATATGACGTTTGTTTTGTCATTCAATGCGTAATTTTACTATTCAAACTTTGAATATTTTTGATAAATCAATGGACCTCTCTGTATTAGTGCTGGTCGATTATAGCAAAATCGTGTTTCAAATATTGGGACGCCATTTGAAAAAGATAGTTTTCCAATCGACAAGCTTTCAAGCAGGCGCATTCAAAGATTTATTAAAAATTGGAGAGTAGAGATGAAGACACTTAATGGCGTCTAAAATTATTGTGGGCCACGGATGCGATATCGACTGTGATATTGTCTTACTTGGAAGGCACCCACTGTCCTAATTACCATCCAGCGTACTGCAAATGCCAAAGCGGAAATGTTAATATCATTTTTGACAGACCATGCATGAGGATTCATTGATTGCATGTTATATTATGTTTAAAGCTAATTGGAATAAATATCATTGTTGCGCACAAGGTATTTGAGTCATAGCAACTTACAATAAACAAAGCAGAGCATGAGATCATATTATGCAGATGAGGCGCAATAATAAGCGTGGAAGTAGCACACTTAGAGGTAAAAAGCGGTTGAGTGCACGTGTACTAAGAGCGCGTAGTCCAAATAGAAATCAGCATGCTTTAGCACAGTATATGCTTAAGCATTGGTGGCTCCCTAGGGTCCAGGATTACTACTAATATCTACTTTAAACCATTTTTCTACTATTTTCAAATCAGTGTATTGAACTCCTTCAAAATGTTCAGTGTTTGCTTGAAAATTCTTGCTTCAGACAATACTGTACAAAAAGTCTATAAACTGCATCTGGATTCGAAATTTCCTACAAGACATTGTGCTAAGCACTGGAAGAAGCAGAGATTGTCTTTAAACTTGTTTCTGCTACTGTCAAAAGTCATGTGCAATGTATGCCTCTGATTTGCTATTTCTATTGGAAGTTCAATATCTGTACATCCAGCAACAAAATTTTTCTGAGGAGTAACAAAAAATTCTACATTTGTTATAGCCTGAAGTCCCCATTTAGTATCTGGGCGGCTGAATTTTTCTTCAATATCAATTTCTTGAAGCTTTTTCTGCTAAATTTTTACATCATCACTGTTTCTGATTAGAACTGGCTTTCCAAGAAGAGTGAAATTATTTTGGCAAGCATACCAATAATTGCTTAAATCAGTTTTGCGATTTTTCAGAATACAACCTGATGCTGCATCCACATGGAATGCCTCTTTTTCATTATTGAAAATATCACTGAGCATATTTAAATAATTGCCAGTTCCCCAGCAATAATTATAAGAGTGATCTATCACATCATTTATGCTTTTGGTTTTGCATATCAAATTCCAGTACTTCCTGACTTCCTCCTGAACATTGTCAGGGTAGTCGGACAAATCTTTCTGGAAGAAGACTGTCCTCAGGTATTATGGTAGTTTGAACAGGCTCAGCCTTTTCTAATTCGGGTCCTGGATTAGCTTTTACTAGTAAGCATGATTTCATATGAGTATCTGAGAGAAGATCTGATGAGTTACAATAGATGCACTTTTTTCTACGTGCTTAGTCTCAAAATGCGTACAAAGTCTCCTATGAAGCCTAAAAAGTGATGCACATGAAGGGCAGCAATACCTTGCACCTATGTGCACAGATTCCTCATGCTCCTTTAACTTGTTAGATCGTGTGAATGTTTTGTTGCATGTTATACATGTGCAGCTTTTGCTTTGGAAGCTGCAATCGGTTTGAACCAGCCCCTTTAAAAGTTACTGGCGTCGGCCGGTGGAGGCTATTTGTTAGTCTCTTAGACCAGTAACCCTGGAATTCTGACGTTTGTAAACATAATTTCCAGAAAATTATTCCTAAACTTATATTTTTTAATTTGAAATAATTCTAATTTTTGAAAGAGCGTTGAAATTCCCTTAATATTTATAGATTTTGATTTCAAGTTGGATGCACACCTGGGCGTGGGGTTTGGGGGGTGGCGTGCACCCCCCAGAAACCAAAATACCCCCCCCCCCCAGAAATCAAAATACCCCCCAGAATTCAATTTTTGAAATTTTTTTTTGTTTTTTTCGCAATTTTTTGATGCCAATGTATAGTGCTTGATGAGAAACGTCGAAAATGTTTTTGTCGCCATACCACCATTTTTAAGGCCATTTTTCGACCTTCAAAAAAATCTTGTATCTGCCCCTGAATTTTCTTGCTGCCCATGTAATGGTTGGATGACAATTTTCAACAGCAAATTCTTATTATTTATAGACTTCTGATTTCTTCTAGTTGGCTGACAATTTTAAGGAAAATTTCTATCATATATATAGACTTCAGGGGTCCGGACAGGCCCGGGCTTGCTTGATATACAACAGTACGGCGAATTGCAGACAGAACTTTGTCATGACTGGATGACTACAAAGGGCACATACGTAATGAAGGAGACATACGTAATGGAGCTCTTTTATCAAGTTGCATAATAGTAAAAATATCATCAATGTACAAAATTTTCTTCATGCACAGTGAACCTTGGTGCGGATTTAGGTGAGGGGGGGCGGCCGCCCCCAATAGTCTAAAATAGTGCGCAAAATTAAGGATTTTTGAGCGCTTTATGGGTTTAAACGGTTAATTTTCCCGCCCAAGTCAGTGTTCCGCCCTTACAGGTACCGCCCCTTAGGAAAACCCTGGATCCGCCACTGAGTGAACCATATGTTCTTCATGTCTTAAGCATTTTGTGAGAAATTCTTGTTGATTAAAAACACTTGATGCTTCTGCATTTTTAAAATGAAACGCTTGCGTTTTATTTCCACTTCTCAAAATTTTGCTGAATTGCTGAAAGGTTTAGCTTGCATAAGAAAATTGGACTATTTCTTGTGTTGATAACTTTGACCGGTTTAAGCTAATTTCATTGTGGCTGTACGAGTATCATTTTTGTCAAATTGCATGTGTTGAATTCTGATGATTTTTATAATAAGTGATTAAAATTCCACATTCTCGTTTTGTTTTGTGCAAATTTTTTCTTCCATTGTTTAACATCCACGTAAAAAAAAGGCCGCAGTTTGATTATTAAGATTTTGATTAAGCAATAGATGTTACAAAACAGTTTGAAATTGACTTTTCCAAACATCAGCCTTAAACTATTCGAAAGAAATATTTATTTCAATTCGAAAGAAAGATTTATTTCAATTTCAAAGTTTTTGTGACAAATTTGGCTTTTTATTCAATATTAGAAAATTATGCTCAAAAAAATTGCAACATTGAGCAACACTGCAGCGACCTGTAAATTTCTTTAGTTGAAGGTAATGATATGGAAATTATTGCAAGTGACTTGGCAAGTGAATTGATCAAGCTTTCAAAAATTATTGGTATCTGAATTGTAATCCGACCTAAGTATGCTCGATATATTGAAATTCGTTCACAAAAAAGACTAGCTGAAATATTTCCAAATTGTTTTATTGCATTGCAAATTTAACTGACTTTTCCTGTTATGGTAGCTGGTGCAGAGAGAGCTTCTCAAAAAATGAAGATTATTAGAACGCATCTATATGAACGGTCAACTTTGGAGGTGAGAAACTTTCCAATTTGGCTATTATTTAAATCGAACATAAAGGAGGAAAGTTGATAAGTATTTTTAATCTCATTGAAAAATTTGCAGTGTTGAAAGCTAGACAAAGCCTTTATAAGGTATGTGTGTATTAACATTAGCGTTGTCTTTCTCTTTACGTAATGTAAATAAAATGCAGTAAAAATAAGTGAATGTGCAAGCTATAAAATTGCATGAGGAAATTTTCATTAAAAGGCCCCATTTGTTTGTTCTCGCCTAAGGCCTCACTGATACATGGGCTGGGCCTTATTAAAGCCTGGTTCAAGTATAAATTGGTGATATTGCCAGCATTGCTGACACTTTTCCTGTCCAAGTGCCCTTGATTCACCCAATTTTTAGTTTGGCAATATCACCAATTTTCCCATTTTGTTGGCAATATTGCCAATTCACAAATTTTCCCAATTTTTGGTCATTGATATCACCAACTTTCCCAATTTTGTCAACAATATTGCTGCATTTCCCGATTTTTGTCAACAATGTTGCTGACTGAAAGTAGCAAATTGAACCCATTCTATCTTTCTATGATATTGCCAATTTTTGATGCATTGAAGTATGCACTAGTATACAGTTGTCTACTTAGGCACGTAGCTCTTCATGAAGATCATCAAATTTGTGCAGTATGTGTTTTTTGCCTCTTAATTATGTGGCGCATTTATTGAATCATACACAATGCCTTCCTGAATCATTTTTCTAAAATAAAATAGCCCAATAATTTACGAATAAAATTTGAAAATGATAAATATCTAAAACGCATTTTTGCATTACAAACATTGTCCAGCAAGTTTTTTTGCACTATCAAACCAACGTCGTTCTAAATTCAGAATTTAGCTTAGATTGGTGAGGTACCTGGTGCTTATAAACATTGATTTTGATATATTTAATAATGTTTCATGTACACCTTTGTCATTTACTTACGAATAATTCATTTAGGGCGATAGAAAATGCAAATCACACACACAGAGCAGTGTCATGCCGCCATGCCATGCAGACCAATACAGACAAATCAAAAATTGATGTTGTTTTATTGTCACTGATATGTATTGTGCACATTTGTATATGTATGAAAGAAATAAAATTAAATAGAAAAAGGATCAGTCACACACAC